>WWET01000404.1:582419-618289 GCA_011038615.1 Limnodynastes dumerilii
TCCCCCCTCCTGTTCATCACTCCCCCGCTCCACTCATCTCTCCATTTTCATCACCCCCCCCTTCTCTTTATCATTTCTCTATTAAATCCATTTTCCCCTCCTCTTCATCAGCTCCCCTCCCCATTCTCATCAGCTCCCCCTTCTCTTTATTACTTCATTATCCCCATCATCATCCTTTTTTCCCCTCATCACCCCCCCTCCCCCCTCTTTTGGCCTCCACCCTGTCATCTCATAGCTGTGCTGATTAAAAATACTTAATTACTTAAAAACAACACAATACTTAGCTGTTTTGCTCTGCAGCATTCTTCTTCTCCCCGCCGCGGCTCTTCTACTCATGCCTGTGACGTCATAACGTCACACGCATGGAGCTGGGTAATCAGGCCGCAGGGGTCCGGCAGCTGTTAAATCTCTGACAGTCTGCCGGCTCTAGATGCACTGATTGCTAGGGTACCTGGAGCCGGCAGACTGGTAGAGACTTAACACCTGCTGGAGTCCTGCGGCACCACTTGTGCTACTCATCGCTCCTTTTTCACCGCCCTCCCTACGCCCCTGTATATAAGTATAGCTTATCAATATTACACAAGGGGGATCTCATACAGCCTCTAAACCAAAAATGTGAATGAAGAGTTCCTAAAAGTAGCGATGTAATTTTCCAAACGCTATCAACCTATTATACTATACATATACCTTCATACAAGAAGGATATGTACAAATATTGTAATAATAAGAATGCTGCAGCAAAGTGCTGGGAAATAAACAATAAAGATGGATCTAACAGCTGATTTCCCCCTGACAACGCGCAGCGGCATATTCACAGCTTCGTACTTATTATATTGTAGATTCTAAATTTGATTGATCTTGTTATTAAAGAGGTGAGGGGAGACACATCTAAGTGATATCCACAGCTGCAGACCGGATAATGTGAGGGCATGGACGCATACCAGTTCCCAACAGTTACATTGATGTGACATATGAATTCTTAAGAACACAGAGACATGAACTTATTAATTGATATGTAAAATAAAAGAAATCACAATTCTTATTTACAAAAATGATAATAAATGATAATAAATTTACATTTGCATTTCAAAATGCAAACAGTTTCTTATGAAATAAAAATATAAGTTCTGCAAAGATACTTCCTGTGCCTGGGACTAGCAATAAAATATAGCACATTCTTCTCTTCTCAATGATCCCCAAAAAATTACAAAACTATAATTTTTCATTTTTCTGAAAAGTGTCATCTGAGACTTGTGTATTGACAAGGTTGATGTTATCACCCTGCATCCAGGACAGAACTGACTTTTACGACACATATATAAACAATTTTATACAACGAGCTACAACTAAATACCTTTCTGCATGAATAAACCTCTAAAATGTCAATTCATATTTCTAAAATACTACTTTATATACAAGAGATTGACTCATATCATGAGAGTGTGGTTCATTACAAATCAGACGATGAGCCACACTCATATAACATTTGTTAGATTGCCAATAATTGGATCAACTGAAATGTTTAAACAGTTCAAATCGCGTTATGCCATTCTAATCAGATATCAATACCATTATCAAGCGCTGAGTACACTCCCTGCGACGTTGGTGTATATTGGACTATATTGCACTATTTAGTCAGGAACTGAGAAAAAGTGTGTAACCAGCTTTATATAGATTTGTTCATATGGTTTCCTAAATTCATTGGGCCTGATCCAGACATAGGGTCGTTTTACGTACGCAAGCGTGCAAAATTTATGCACTACTAAGTTTACTCCCCCTGGCACTCCCCTTGCATGCATGCATGTAACTTAACTGACTTACGTGTTCAGAACCCTACCCTAACTTTTCCTTGCGTATCTCTGGCTGTACGTATTGCCTTGTCGTACAGAAGTGCATAAACCAGCCCATACTGTACAATTTAATTGCCTCCCTCCACCCACAATGTGTGTTTTTGGCTTGCGTAGGGATTTCACAGCCTATCGTATGGATTAACGTACAAGTTAAGAACGATCAGAGTTATGACGCATAACATCTGCCATGAGCATGTGCAGTGCATTTCAACAGCCAGACTTACGCATGCCGTGGGTGTAAATTGGCTGTCATTATTAAGTGTGGATCAGGCCCATTGTCTTGTGAGGTATCTAAAACTTGCTTACATGTATAACAAATCCATAGCTTACAAACAAAAACAAACAAATAAAAGCCTCTTTGATATTACAAATAAAATATGGAGTAAGGAAGGGGCCATACGCCCGCACAGGGGGAGTGTCGGGGAAAGTGAACGCCGATACACTGTGCTTTAGTAAGCACAGCGCATCGGTGTAGGTCTGGATCAGGCCCAATGGTACCACTCAATACTGTGTGTATGTACGTACACAGTATACATCATAGATGATAGAATAGAGCTCTAATGTCTGCAATTATCTGGACAATTGATGGTCATTTCAATTATTAGTAGACTTAAAGTAGAAAATGTTCATTTACTCAGTTCAATGCAAAAAAAAGTAATTGTGTGCTTGTACCAGAATTCCCACAGTTGGTATCAGGATGTTTTAGAAGGTATATAGCTGTTGAGGGCGTTTTGATTTATCCACATATCAATGTATAGGAAGCATTTGAATTTTATTATTTAAACAAATATGTTCAGAGAATTATTTTTGATGTCTTATTTTTAACACCTTTATTTACCTTTTTTTATTTAGTTCAGCTGAAATTTTGATCTGCAGAGAATTATCTGTTGGGATTGTATGCCTAATTTTATTGAAAAATTAAAGAACCAAGGACCCCATAGGGCCACAGGTCAATAAATAGCAGGCAGGTGGCCTAGGCAGACATCCAGGGGGAAAAGGGTTAATAGTTTCAGGGTAGGTGGGCTGGGATAGGATAAGGGGTGGGGGCTGGAGTTGGGCTGTAGGCAGGGGGTGGGATAATATAAATAGATTTAGTTGAGGGGGAGTGGGGCACTTGCTGTGGTGATTTCAACCCTCCCTCCCTTAAAGTTGTATATGATAAGTTTGACTTTTTCTTTACAGACGGAGCATGGTGGGGCGGTAGCGGTGGAGGTCTCAGCAAAAACAAAGGTTTGGCGCTGGGGGTGTTGTTTGTTTGGGGGGAGCGGGGGTAGCTTTGATCCGATAGCAACACAACCAGTGGATGGGGGTATCAGATCTCAAACGGTCGAGCCCCTGTGGGAACGGGTCGAGTGTCCTGCTGGAGGATCAGACAGCGGGAGTAGCACCGAGGTCAAGGTGGATGACCTCTTAAGGTGGAACTTTGCTGGACCCCCACCGCTGCTGGGCCACCTAACTGCCTTTAAAATGACTCGCTTTGAGTCAATTCCAGTTAGGTCAATCATTCAATTCAATAATCCAATTTAAATAAATACCATGTTCCCTGGTTTTAAACCCAAGCTATCGGTGTCGGTCTTGTTATTTATCTTGATTGGTTTGACTGCTGGATGTATGTCTGGGCACTATGCCGTTTGCTGTTTAATACAAAATTACACATTCTGAATAGTTCAAAGGTTAAAATGTTGTAAAGATTTTCCATTTCCTGTTGTTGAAGGACAAATGTTTTGTCAGTCTTTAAAGAAAGGCAGAACTCAGTGTAGATTACTTTTTTTTTACAGTAGCTGCTTTGCTTATTAGTAAGATGATGTTTCAGTGGAGGGCCTTTGGGAAGTGAGATTTGTGAGAAAATAAAAATCTTGTTATAATGTGGCAAATTGGAAACTTGTAATTGGAAACTACATTTCCCAGCATGCTCCAGGGCACAGCAGTGATTGGGCTTGTGTTAGGATGCCAAATGACATGAAGTGTAGGAGCTTAATGGTAGAGTCTAGGAAATGTATTATGGGTAATTACAAAACAACATCTGCAAGACAAATACTTAATCAGTCACAAGAGTTTGACCCTTCTTTGGTAGAAAGGAAGTAGGGCTTATAAATATAACTGACTAAAAATGACCATGCACTGTACTAATTTGCCATTGATCTGACAACTAGTCCCATTAATAGATTGATCATTGAACAAAAGACTTTTTCAAATGTTTTGTGAGCCTTATGTCAAATTGGCCTGTACATGCACTGCAGGCAATCGCTCTGCTTAGGCAGATCAGACAGATTATGGTGCAGTGTATTGCCAGCGTAACTATACTATTAGCACAACATTGTACTGTGAATAAATACTTGCAGTGGACACAAAAAAGGAGCATTTTCCAATCTAAGGATTTGAAAAAAAAAGCCTGTTTGTGAGACTCCACCTGCGCACACGCTGCTTCTCTAGCACAGATCTGGATTTAGACTTCATTTCAATGCATTTCCGATAGTGGGTGGTTGCAAGCACTAGTGGGAGGAGAGAAATGCTTAAATTGTACAGTAGAGGCATGTCCTATGCATGCTGCCCCATTGGTATTGGAAGGATGGGTTGGGGTGAAGTCTTGGAAGGACTCCACACACTCACATGCAAGGCTGGATCTAGCGGTAATCCAACATTATTTATATACTTAGTTTAAATTGTTTTTGATTATTTTTCAATACATGCAAACATAAATTACCCTGTATAATATTGTATATTATATTATTTTTATATTATTTTAACTTATTTGGCATTTTAATTTCTCTGTTATTTATAATGAGTTGTAACAAATAAATTAATATTTGAGGGTTGAAATTTGCCCATAGAAGGCTGGGCAAGGAAAATGGATTGAACAAGTAGAATCCTATAATTAGACGAGAAATAATTTAAGGGCTTCAGTTCAGCATCGTGTACCTATGAATGAAAGAGGCGGTGGGCTCGCTCAAGTTTCAATCTCAGTTTTTCAATTTGTAAAGGATTGAACTTTACACACTGTAATTTAATACTAGTGAGACCAACCTTCAAATTAAGCATTATTGACTCCTTTGTTAAAGCAAATATACCATTAGATGTCTTTGTCTACCCAAGGCCTGTGTTCAGTGCAATAAATCAAGTTTCTTATGAAAATGTGCATGTTAGTATCCTAAAACCACACAAATCTATTTTTATTCCAGTCTCTTTATTAGAATATAATGAAAACAGATCAGTGAGATTGAAAGTAGTGGAAGGTTACTTTATTACAAGACTTGTATAGCAAGTTTTTTTTAGAGACAGATCCATTGTGTTTAATGTACTTTGTAGAAAAAAGGCTATCACACAAGTGTGCATTGGCTAAAGAATTAAAGGTTGAGTATCTTTTCCCTAAATTACCCATTAACATTCCAGGCATCATTTCCTTGGATAGATTTCCCTTGGGTAGTTTCATGATTTTGGCATTTGAAATGTGACTCAAGTTATTCAGTTTGTCATATAAATTTATTGATAATTGTTTAGTTGGCTTTGTCCCTTTTAAAAAAAGAAGCTAATTAAAATTTCTGGCCCAGCCCATAGAGATGCCAGGTGAACAAGGCTCAGATGCCATAATAACTGCTAAGGCGCACAATCTATGCTGCAACAGTGAATCCACAGATGTCGGTATTCTACGCTCTTTGTGAATGAGAAACGCTGCATGCATGCGCACACATAAGGCTTCAGCACGGATATGAATTCTCAAAAGCCAAACTTTCATGATGGAAGCCTTTTAGTCAGTGGCGCAGGATGAGGTGGGATGCGTGAAACAAATTAACAAGATAGGTGGGGAGAATCATTAAAGTTGTACAGTAAAGGGGAGGTTAGGGTCCTGCTCTCATAGCTATGTACGAACAAGTGGAGTTGCCTCCTCTCACCCATATGGGCGCTAGGATGCTCTGAAACTTTGGAATTGTTTTGTCACAGAAGTTCACAGTCCAATTTTGGTAAACCCAACCCTCTACTTGATATATACACAATCAGCTCACTTAAACACTCATCAGTGCTTTGACATTAACTGTACAGATATTTCTTTATTGAATATCCAAACAGATTAAAACTTAGGTATTACAGTTGATACCTGTTGGTATGGTCTTAAGTTTCCTTGCATATATTGCACATGGTAAGAAAACACACTAATCTCTGTGCTCCCTAAGTCACCTAGAAAACCTGGGTCAAGGGGATGCCAAAAACCCCTTTCACCACTGTTTAACACGACAAACAGTGAAAAGGACAATATAAAACAATAAAGACCCCAAAAAGAGGATCAATACAGGTACCCAGGTATGTTTCTTGTGCCAGCCGTGATCTCAACTAGTCCACAGTGATATAGTTCATAAAAATGTGTCCACATATGAATTATCCACCTTTTAGATATTTCAAATTCTCCTCTTATTCTCCAGAGTCCTTCTCCTCTCTTTCCTTTTCACCCGAACTTCACCCCTCAGGACAAAACACAAACAACAAGACTCTATTGTGCAGCCTGACCAATATGGGTTAAATGTAGGGATAATGAAATCCTGCTCACATTTTTCCTCCTTGGTTTCAAGCATGTAGTTTATTCTAGTTCCCAGGATTTCGTGAAGTCCGTCCTTTTCTCTCCTTTTTAAGCCTCCTTTATATTCATCCACCAGTCCCTCACAGTGCACTCCCTCGGAAAAATGACATAGAATCTTGTGCAGCCAGATAAGTATCCGGTAAATTTATAAGGAGAGGCAGGTACTCACACTTTTCCTTCTTTGTTAACAGCCCATAATTCAACCTTTTCTTTCCAGAACGACACTTGGAATTTTGTTGCTCACCTTGAAAAAGAGTCACATAGAGACTTGAAACCACAGTTGAGAGTAATGGCAACATCATGATGCAATGTAAGAGGTTCAAATTAATAAAAAAACATGATTTACATGCATGGAAAATGCAATGCTTTCATTGTTTTTATAACACTGGACCGGATCCAGACTCCCGTATGCTTTCCGTATGTGCTGTAGTCTGTCCATCCGATAGAACGAGGGGAGTGCACACTCCCTATCACCCCCCCCCCTATCGTACGGGCTTTGTGGCAGCTTACGCAGCTTAACTAAAATGTTGATGATCCGCATGAGTGTGGGATATTCCCACACTGTACAATTACCATGCTTCCCTCGCCCCCGTCCACTTTAGCGGGCGGAGGGGAAGCACAGCCCTTTTCTTTGTAAATGGCATCGTACGGAAACAATGCTAGGCACGCTAATGTTACTGACGTAAGAGTGCACCCTCCAGTCAAATCAGGCTACTTACGTACCTTGGCCCTGATTCAGAGATTGAAAATAAGAACTTAAAGTTACACCTGGGCTAAACCGTGTTGATTTCAGGGGAGTCAAATTTCATTTGTTGCAACAGTATTATAGTTAAAAGGTGATGTTTCCCAGCTCAAGTTTAATTAGCAGTTTAAAAGTGAAGCTGATCAGGTATCTGTGTGCAATAAGTAAAAGCAAAGCATTCTCCCTGCATGCATACAATAAAATTAAGTTGACTCCCCCTGAAATCAACATGGTTTTGCTCAGGTGTAACTTTAAGTTCTTATTTTCAGCCTCTGAATCAGGCCCCTTGTGTGCATAAGTAGCTTAGCGTTATGAAATCTGGATCCGGTCCACTGTTAGACAAATCACTTGTCAGCTACCAGACCTTAGATGTAGCTACATTGATGACCATGAATTTACACACACAATAGAAGCTGGACCTGCTTTCTAGAGTTCACCTTCTTTTAACTACAAAGTGTACTAAATAAAAAATAAACCTAGATTTATCAAATAAAGTTGTATTGTTATTTTACATCTTTATTAGAGATTCAAATTTCCCTTTTTTTTTTTTAGCTTACAATATAAATTGAGTTTACTTTACTTGCTTTCCCTCATATGTGAAGTTTAAAGTTTCTGTAATATAGTAGAAGGTTGATTGTCACATGATGTTGTCCACCCAAAAATGATTAAGTACCTCTCTAATGCTCAACCAACAAATTACTAAAACAGTTATAGAACTTTGATGTAAAAATTATGAATATATTTATCTCCTTAAAAGGGTAAAATAAAAATAAAAAAATCATATAATTTGCAGTTGTTTTTGCTAGTATGTTACGAGTTATTAAAATTCATATACAGTGATTTACAGTGAACTTTCTAATGATTGCCAGTAAAAATGTATACCAATATTAGGAAAAGGTAGGAATGATCTGCATGACTAGAAATGGTGACAGAGCAGTGGAATATGAAATATGTGGCATGAATTGTATTAATCAAAGTATCACAGCAGTGGAAAATAGGATGGTATTTTAATAAAGAGACAACACCTATATAAAATACAGGAAGAGAACTGGCTCATGTGATGTTATTTTTGAAGACTATACCTCAAGGTGGACATCACCAAGTTGTAGTATCCTTTGACAAGAGTCATTTTCAATTTTTACCCAACTAGGGCTGGATCCAGATCTAGTTAAGTGCTTGAACTTAATTACTCCTGGGCTAAACCACGTTAATTGCAGGGGAGTCATATTTGATCTGTTGCAAACAGTATTAGAGTTGAGAGGTGATGTTTTCTATCCCAAGTCTAAATAACAGTGTAATAGTAAAGCTGGTCAGTATCTGTGTGCAGTAAGCAAATCAAAGATATATCCCTGCATGCAAAGAATACAATTAACTTGACTCCCCCTGAAATCAACATGGTTTAGCCCAGGAGTAACTAAGTTCAAGCACTTAACTAAGTCTGGATCCAGCCCAAGGTCACAGGTTTTTCAGTTGAAATCTATATATATAAAAGCCATTCTGCTCCTCACCGTTATATGCATGTGCAGTAGTGTCCACATGGTGTGATGCTACTGCGCATGCCCTGGTGAGGAGCAGAAAAATTCCCTATATTAATTCCCTCCCCACACCTCCCCCCACCCTGTAAATCCCTTTTTTACTTACCTCATAGTGGCAGCGGCAAAGAGATCCCAGTAATGTCGCCGCCACTACATTCGGCACCTTCCCTCCGTAGTCCAAAACTTCCTGCCACCCCCAAGATGGTGGCAGGGGTCCTTCCTATGTATCGGAAGGACCCATCCACCACCATCTTGAATGTGGTAGGAAGGTGCTAAATGAAGAGGTAAGGTTCTGAATGTGGGGATCGCAGCAGCAGGTCCCTTCTCCGCTACCTAGAAGCAGGATGTTACTAGGTAGCAGAGAAGAGACCCGCTGCTGCCATCTCCACATTCAGAACCTTACCTCTACATTCAGCACCTTACTGCTACATTCAACATGGCAGTGCCGGGTCCCTCCGATAGATAGGAATGACCCACCGCCACCATCTTGGATGTGGCAGATTGATGCAGAATACAGAGGCAAGGTGCTGCATATAGAGATAACAGTGGCAGGTCCCTACTTCGCTACCTAGCTCCAGGGACAGTATGGTGCTAGGTAGTGATGGAGGGACTTGCCACCGCCATCATAATTGGATGATTGGACCAGTAATTGCTCTAGTGTATGGCCAGATTAAGTTGTCTTCAAAGGTAGGCAGTCCCCATAATGCTTCTAATACTGCTATGATTATAGCTACAGATAACTATAGTTATTATTAAATATTTAAATTCACCACATTTAAATAGCAGGAGAACTTCTATGTGTGGAATAAACTATCAATTAGTAA
This sequence comes from Limnodynastes dumerilii, assembly GCA_011038615.1. NCBI lineage: Eukaryota > Metazoa > Chordata > Amphibia > Anura > Limnodynastidae > Limnodynastes > Limnodynastes dumerilii. Next base: position 591,941 of record WWET01000404.1, read on the forward strand.
ATTCAATGTTGGAAATTTAAAAAAAGATTGCGACTTATTGCATCTTGTGCTCATGCCTCCCCCCCTCACCCTTTAATGTTACCCAGTTGCGAGAATTTGCTAGATTTTGTATAAATCCGGGGAGTTCCATTTCAGCATAATAGCACATATCTCCATTGTCATCCACAAAATACTCTGGAACAAAGATAGAAGCCATTATTAAATTCATAACAAGCAGTTAAATAACTAAAATTTTGCTCATTTCTGCAGGACCCGGTACACCCGCAACAGACATGCCGTTGACAGCTCCGGAGAGGGGAGTAACCTCTCCAGGGACTATTAGTGTTATGGGGGTTAGGGTTAGGGAGAGTTAGAGTTAGGGCCATAGAAGGACACGCACGTGTGCAAAGATGCTGTTCTTCAATTGAGTGCGGGTCCCCGGAAAGAACGGTTCGATAGGGCCTTATTCTCCAAGCCAGTTTCAAACGGGCTGGTATTTCGATTGCTTATGCCTCGATGAGGCATAGCAATCGATCCACGGAGCACAGAACACAGTGCTACGAAAGGTAAGGCTAAAAACTACTCCAACCCTTCCCCTAATTCTAATCCTAACCCTCCCCTTCCATTACCCTAACCTTAGCCCCCCCTTCCCGCAGCCTGACGCTAACCCTGCCTTCACCGCAGCCTGATCCTAACTCTGGAGAGGTTACTCACCTTTCCCGTGGTAGTTGCGGCGGCGTTTACGAAAAGGAATGTGGATGAGTAGGTCGATCGGCATACTGTCCCATTATAAAAAAAAATTCTAAAATGGAGGAGTATTCGAAATAGGGACATCCGAAAATGAACTTTCAGATGTCCCTATTTCAGAAATCCCTCATTCTATGCGGGAACTGTAACAGCTTCAATTAGGTTAGGGTCAGGCTGTGGGGTTAGGGTTAAGCTATAGAGAAGGGAATATTAGGGTCAGGCTAAGGAGAAGGGAGAGTCAGGGTTAGGGTCCGGCTGCAGGGAAGGGAGGGTTAGGGTCAGGCTGCGGGGAAGGGAGGGTTAGGGGCAGAATTAGGAGAAGGGTTGGGGTTAGTTTTTACACTTGCGTATCAGAGCACCATGTTCGGTGCTCCGGGGATCAATTGCTATGCCTCATTGAGGCATAAGCAACTGATATCCCAGCCTGGACATAACGGCCCTATCGAAATAGGGCCATTCTTAGCGGGGACCCACACCCATTTTCAGGACACAAGAGCTTACTTCAGGGACACTTATATAATACACTAGTAATATGCAATCTTAAGCATTGTAAACTGGTACAAACTATGCTTGTGCCATATAAATAAATGTTAATAATGTTTATAATGTGTTTTGTTACTGAACATTAAGTTTATCTTCATGGGTGATGTATTTTAGCCACAGCTAAAGTACTTAAAGCCTGCACTTTAAGAGATATTAAACCACAAAAAAACAAAACAAAAGACTTTTGATAATTAATCTTTTCTTTTGTTGTAACAAAAAGTTCCTGACCTCTGGTAGTTATAATACTGTAAGCATCCATACTCTGAAGGACTGCATGAATAGTTTACCTTCAATCTTCAAGTGACGGTTTTTGAGGCTGTCTTTTTTGGTGACAAGAAAGCCTTTTGCTTTAGAACTTTTATTTAAATAGAATGTTGACTCATCTTAGGTGGAATTATGTACAGAAATAAGCAAACAGTTCTCTATTCAACGCAGTCTATATATACAGCTATGGACGATGAACAATTGAGGCTCCTGTGTAGACAACATTCTTGTTTACTGTGTGCTTTTTCAGGTCACTTAGCTCTCTGCTTTGGTGGATTGTAAATCCAGTGTGACTAGTATTTTGGTTTGTACAGACTAACTTATAATACAAAAAAGTCAGTACTTTCTTTTTAATACTATGACAACATACACTGGAGGAAGCAAAAAAAGTTTTCAAAAAGGTGTATATTGTAAAATGTATACAATAGTAAGATGCTGATTTTTTTCATTTATTTTATGTAATCTTACTTTAGAGCAAAGTAAAACTTTATCCACTCAAGTGCTATTACTCTTTTTCATGGGAATATATATTTTGTTTGTTCAAGGTGTCAGTTAATTTGTTATTTTATTTGTTCTTTCATTGTAATGCATATTTTTTTCTTCATTAAAGAAATGGGTAAACAGATATAGCCGCAGTTGAATATCTGCTTCAAGCAGAGCATGAAGTGAAAAAGGTTAGGAGAGGATAGAGGTTTCCCCACAGTGACTCACAGAAAAGCATCTTGGCACCATTTTGGTATTTCTCAACATATGCCCTAGCTCTAGACCGTATAAAGAAACCTTTATAATTCCTTACTAATTATGCTAACATAACTCAGATAGTTTGCAACAAGAAATGTATTCCAATTGAGTGTCGATAATACATGATCTTGTGGTGCAATGTCATTGTTGACAAGTTAATGCTTTGGACACGTGGTAAAATGTTTGACTGTTCAAGAGATGAGATCCAACACTATAAGAAGCGCTTCATTTTCTATCTGTTATCTTCTTTGCTCTATTCAAGGTAGTCCAACAATAAAGGTCCTTTTCATACTACACCCACATGTGCAAAGATGCTCTTCTTCAATTGGGTGTCGGTGCCCGGAAAGAACGGTTTGATAGGGCCTTTTTCTCCCAGCCTGTTTCGAACTGGCCTGGATTTCGATTGCTTATGCCTCGATGAGGCATAGCCAAACCCTAACTGTCCATGCCCTAAAGCCTAACCCTAACCCTCCATGCTCAGCAGCCTAATCCTAATCCTCCCTGCTCAGCAGCCTTATCCTAATCCTCTATGCACCGCAGCCAAACCCTATTTCACCATTTCCCGCAGCCTTATCCTAACGTTCCACGTTCCGCAGCCTAACCCTAACCCTCCATGCTCAGCAGCCTAATCCTAATCCTCCCTGCTCAGTTGTGCCATGCAGAATTCCAATACCTAAGGTAGACCCTGGCTGCTAAAAATGTGAGTAGTTAAAATGGAAATGGACTGATGTCTGACTAGTATGACTGAGCTCATTTGGATCCTTCTAAATCTGTTATTCCAATCGTAGAAGAAACAGAAATCACACCTCCAAAAAAACTTCAGCATTGAAAGAAAAAAATGACACTAATTGTAGTTACATGCTATATGTGTATAGCTGTTTAAATAAGACAATTTTTTTTAAATAAAATAAAATATATCTGTACATATACAAATACACCAGTTATAGATATGCTGGCCAAGGTTGTGGGATCTGTGGCTGTGCAACATTTTGAAATTCTGATATGTGTAATTGGAAAAATCAAGAGTTGGTAAGTTCAGCAGAAAAACAAGCAAATTTCCCCTTGGCATGATGAACTGCAGGGTGTGAAAGGGGTGGATAAAATAAAACAAGTTGGGGGGTAAGCACTGGTTTCATTGAAAAGCAATAAAACCCCATTCACTTCAATTATTTTAAAATTTTAATACTGCCACTTCTAAATTTCCACTTCAACCACTGGTTATAAGTATTCGTGTTCTACAGAAACACGAATAAAAAATAAAGTATAGTAAAAATAAAATACATTTACACCCCTCACATTGGAACAGGGTTGGTTCCTATCTAATTTAATATTGTAGGGTGAGAATTTAGTGTAGTTGTGCATATTTATCACACGTTTTACATAAGTATAAAAATTACTTTAAAGACTGTCATTTGTATTCTTTAGCCTTTAAAGTAGCAAGAATACATACAGAAAATCTTTTTGAAACAATACATTTTAGTAGAGAGCAAGGTTGGTTAAATCACTTAAGGTTAGATTTACTAAAAGGAAAAGTGGAGATGTCGCCCATAGCAACTAATAAGATAGTAACTGACATTCTCTAGCATGTAATAGGAAACTGAGAGCTAGAATCGTATTGGTTGCTATGGGCAACATCTCCACTTCTCCTTTTCTGCAGTTTAGTAAATCTAACCCTAAAGATTTACACCTAAAGGGTAACAACTAAATATAAATATGCCCTGAACATTCTATAATGAGAGTGTGCTAGTATTGTATCCCTAAATCATTGTTTACTTTCCCAAATAATTTTTTATCCCTTACTGTCAGAAAATCTCATTTAGACTATTTATTAATCCAGGTGTCTGTTTCCCTTGTAAAGATTAATAACCAAGACCAATACATCAATTTATAAATAATTATTTAATACTAAAACTATAGTCATGATTAATCACTTGGCAAACATATTATAATTTCTGATGCCCCTTCTATGCTGAGAAGTGTGACTATAATTATGAGAAATATAAAATAGTGCTGGATCCAAATCTCAGGAGGGCACATGCATGCTCCAGAAATTAAACATGAATTACACGCAGATGAGAAGAAAAACACCGTGCTGGGCAATAGGTGATTAGGTTGAAACAACAAAGTAGCAAGTGGTTCAATCTAAAAAACACATTTATTATATCATACAAACATAATTAAAATCAAATATATAAGAAAATAGCTCTATAAATTAATTAGGGGGCAGAAACATACAATATCAAAAAGTGGAAAGCATATAATTCATACAACCACCCCACAGCCCGCAGGGAAGCCACTCAGATGGTATAAATAAGAGTGGCCCGAACGGTAGGTAGTAAACTACCACTGTGTGAGTAAACCCATTGTGATTCACGCATATACATACTTATCTTTTTGAGCTACATCGTGATTTTGCTGTGTATATTACAGTTGGTAACATCAAATAAGTGTGGAAAAAGTGATACAATATATCAATGGACTAAATTGAAGTACCATCACAGCTACATAGTAGCGCCTGGGATTGCGAGTTGGATTTTTGACTTTAAACTCTATTCTTAACTCTAAATAGAGCCCCAACTTTGGGTCACATATCCAATATCTTTCTAAACCAAGTGCATACCTCACATGGAGATTCCCAGGTCTCCCAAACTGCCACTCTGAGACCGCACCCCCTCTCAGCTGCAATCTCAGAGAGACTTTAAACCACATATCCAAAATGGAGGCAGCTACAAAATCAGTTTATACGTAATATATATGACCGGTGCACAAGGCAAGGGGAATATATATATGGTGCTTGATAAAGTTCCAATCCAGGAACGAAACGCGTCGCATGCGGACCTTTGTACCTGTGGGGGTGGAATCTACAGCTGTTTCGAGGCTTTGGAATCAGTGCTACATTTACCTGCGGCAGCACTCACGGTCGAGAGAGAGATCATGTGTCAGTGTATCTAGCTCCGTGGAGCACATTTGACCGCGGGACTTGTTATCAGACGATCAGACGATGCTCTCGAAGTTTGAGATCCAGCCTTAGATGTATCATCGTACAGTGCTGCCAGTATGGTAATCTTTTGAACACTTTTCAATCTGTGGCTCACATTTGTGAATTGGCATTTGCAACTTGCACAAGCTTTTAACCCATTGTAATTCACGCATATACATACTTATCTTTTTGAGCTACATCGTGATTGTGCTGTGTATATTAGTTGGTAACATCAAATAAGCGTGGAAAAAGTGATACAATATATCAATGAACTAAATTGAAGTACCATCACGGCTACATAGTAGCGCCTGGGATTCCGTTCGGGCCACTCTTATTTATACCATCTGAGTGGCTTCCCTGCGGGCTGTGGGGTGGTTGTATGAATTATATGCTTTCCACTTTTTGATATTGTATGTTTCTGCCCCCTAATTAATTTATAGAGCTATTTTCTTATATATTTGATTTTAATTATGTTTGTATGATAGAATAAATGTGTTTTTTAGATTGAACCACTTGCTACTTTGTTGTTTCAACCTAATCACTTATTGCCCAGCGCGGTGTTTTTCTTCTCCTTTGTTTTTCTAGTATTGCACAACTAGTCACCAGCGCAGGACAATTTCTGTTTTGGGTTGTTATACTTTCATTGTTTGTTTCATATTTTAATATTTAGTATTTAATCCATTTGATATACCTCTATGTGTGGTTTAGTTTACGCGGCTAGCGCTCGTCACTTGATTTGGTTTTATTAATTACACGCAGATCTCCTATCATGCGGGACTGACTTTGACAGGTTATCTGTCCGACTGGGAATTTTAAAGTATGTGCTTGGTTTAAGACTGCTGCTGGAATCAGTGTTCATGGGATGCAGTCACCACTGAGAAAATGCTGTTTCTAAAGTAGTGACAGCTGAAAGCTAATTTTCGTCTGTCTCTTTTTCGAAAATAGCACTAACAAGAATATTTTAATAATAAATGATCGGCATAGTTACCCATTCATTGATTCAGAAACCACAGATATGTTGCACCCACCAGACAGGCGAGTATTACGGGGGAGTCTATGGGGAGTTTTAGGGTTAGGCTGCACGGAGGGAAATATTAGGGTAAGGCCATTAGCAAGGGGATGGGCCTCGGACAAAATCTTCTCTGGGACCCTCCCCCTCCCCTGGTAAATGCGCAGGTCAGGCATCACTCTGTCCATGCACAAAATGGCACCTGAACTGCGCATGTGCTGAATACCTGCAGCAGATTGGAATTAAATAGCTGTAGGTTGCTATAAAGAGCGCTCAATGATGAGTGTTGTTTATAAACAGCTTAGCTGACAACCATCAATTTCATTAAAAGAGCCACGGCCACCTGCTACTGTATATTAGTTACACGCCTCAGCTCTGTATAGGAAGCTGGCGAGACAGAGTAGTGGCTGGGTTGCACAGAGCTGCTATCCTTGAGTAGATAGAGTTCTGTCCAACCCTTGGATGAGTAGCACTTATGCCTCACAGCGCTGAGGTTATGAGTTCGATTCCCGGACTAGGACTTATCTTTGTGTAATTTGTCTGTTCTCCTTGTGTCTGCGTGGGTTTCCTCTGGGTAATCCGGTTTCCTCCCACACAACAAAAAATATGCTGATAGGTTAATAGGAGTTATTAATATTATTAATAATAATAATACTTCCCACAAACTTCATATGCAAAGCCGATGCTACTAATATACAGTAGCAGATGGTGCCCCCTAGGCGGGGTGGGTGGTCCCTGGTTCATATGCCCTAGGCGGGGGGGGGGGTCCCTGGTTCATATGCCCTAGGCGGGGGGTGGGTGGTCCCTGGTTCATATGCCCTAGGCGGGGGGTGGTTCTGATTTCTACCATGATGAAACTTTTTCTAACTTTTTTCCTAAAGTTATTACCATCCTGAGGAGATGATGGGGAAGGTTTACAGACATGCATCTGTCTAGTCCAGTAAACCCTTGGTAGAAATTTAGATTATTGTGGTTACTACAGTCACTGACATAGTGTAATAAGCCTTGTTTGTTGGTGTCCATCTTTGGGTTACTTTAAATAGAAAATGATTCAATGCAGATTGAAAAATGGCATGTAACTAGATTTGGATATGTGTTGGATATATGTTCCATTACATAATTTTTACAGATTAACCATTTAGCGTAATGCAAGAAATGTTCTATGGGAATTATTAAACTGACTAATACACACACAGACACACACACACACACACACACACACACACACACACACACACACACACACACATATTGCTTATTTACTTGGCTGGTTGGTGTGGTTTCCGTGAATGAAATGGATATAATCTCTAAGTACTTAAACTACTTAAAGTGCATGCTATGTTAAGATTTTATCAATATCCAATGATTCCCATTGGAGTACTTTATCCAGATCTCTATGTATTCTCAGTCTTATCACACAGCTAGCTCATAATTATCAAGTGATTCACAATAACCTCTAATCTCTTTATGTACATTGTCATTTTCATGTAATCTTTCTTATAATGAAAGCTGTGATAGCATCATTTATTATATACTGGAACAAAGCATCTGTGATTTCAGTCAAAGCTTTTTCTAACATACTTTTGTGTATTTGCCCTGGCTTATAACAATAGTAATGAAACAGAAAGTGCTGAAAACTTTACATTATTGCATTTTTATCCCATCTTGCTCCTGTAAAAGTCTAAGGGGCAGATTGAGAGTTTGGTGCAAGAGTTTGGAGTAACAGCAAATATGCCCCTCGTCAAAACTATTTTAACAGAGACAGAGCTCCTGTGGGTGCAGGTGGTGTGGCTGCAATAGGGCCCAGGACAGCCATTTCCTATGTACCTACCAAGGTTATTTTAGCTAGGAAGACTTGCTAACAGCTTAATAGAAAATGGGTAAGAAGGTGAAGGGTGGTTCCTTATCCTACAAGTGGGATAGATGGGGAAGCTGCAGAAGAGAAGCTCTGCAGTCACCCAGCCTGTTACAATGATGTGCGTGCTCAGAACAGTCACCTGACCTTGCCAGATATGGCTGGACGAGTTCCTCTACCCAGCAAGAGGTCTGCCTGGCGCCCTTGCTGTGAAACCTCGATGCGTTTAGGTCAACTGCTGCATGTTGAACTGGACGGGCTGCAAATGTAAAAATTGAACTGTAACATATCTTAGCTCAACTCTAAACTGAAGTGTAAAATTAAAATTGTTTAATATTTGTGGACTATAAGCACAAGTTAAGTATTTTGGGCCATATCCTGAACTAAGCACGCTAGCGTATTTACCAGCTATTTGTATTTACTGTGCATGCTAACGTAACTCCTAACGTACGTACTATAAGCGTAAATATGAAGGAAGGGGCGGGGCATCAATACGACACCCGTTATTACGCTTTGGAAGCGGAGGGAGGCATTTACGTACGTCCATTACTTACGTTAGTAGTTACACTAGAAAAAGTTAAGGTAGGGTTTGGCCAGTGTAAAACGGCCAAAGTACGTATGACTGAGGGAAGTGACTAGGGGAGTGCATAGAATTTACGCTAGAGTAAATATGCTACACGTTCTAACATAACAACCACTTAGGTTTGCATTTACCCCTTTACTTGCATAAATAAAATGTCAAACATTTTCCCCCATCATGGGGAGACCAGATCCAGACTCTACATAGCACTCTAACTAATTGTAAAAGTTGACCAGACAGGGAAATGAGAAAAATGAGTATTTTGGGTATCCAAAAATAATTACCACATTCATTTAATGAACATCTCACATGATTTATTCCCCAATCTACCAGTGTTCTCCCACCCACAAAGAACATAATTAGACGTAAAGAGAAAAGAGTGAGTGACAGCGGACACACTCAATAATTCCTCAAATATGGCCCCTTTATCCTTTGGGCATCTTTGTAAATCAGTTATAAATGATAATTTTTTAAAATTATATAAATAAAATATTTATGTTGTTTACTATTCCCCTAAAGGGTCAAAAATTGAGGGATTAGTGGCTCAAATGCCAGTGAAAATAGTTTTTTTTGTGAATGACAAGACAATAATGTGTATTAAAAAATTATGGGGAGATCTTTTCCTAGCCTCAAAGAAATTATTTTAATATTAACAGTGACCATATTCAGGTGGAAATAGCTGTTGCTTAATCTCAAAACTCAGCAGTATATGGTAAAATTCAAACTGAGTTTCTATATTGCTTCAAGTTAAGGCAAGTATAATCAAACCACAAGGCATGCCTTGAGAAAGCTTGTATTTCAAGCGAAATGCGCGTATGTAATGGGGAGCTCTATATAAGCACTTATTATATTCAATATTGGTGATTAACTGGGTGGAATAATACAAACTGATATTCATTTTGAATATCAGTCTCCAGCCATAATTTGAATATATAATCCTATTGAGTGGAGCAGATCACTTTAGTAATTCAAGGGGAAGGTTTAAGAAATACTATCTATGATTGGCAATTAATTTTCTGGCAGCATTATGATGATCAGTCTGCACTAAGGGACTTTTCCCCATGAATACATTTTCATTTTGTAATACAACAGCATTTATTAACCAGTCCGTACTTTATAACTCTCAAACAATTATCACACCACAGATATTCAAATATTGAGAGGTGATATGTATTTGGTTGTGAGAAATGGTACTGAATAAGGTGTGATTACAATTGCTATTGTTTTTGGACCGTATTCACTCTTAAGTGAGTGTAGAATCTACATGCGTATTTTTACGATCAGTTAAACTGCTCAAGCCCAGAACCCAAATGTATGCACAGTAACCATGGCCTACTGATTCACATACACAGAGGTCAGACTTATGTAGGGGCCAGAATCTTAATGCAACTGAGCAGCACACGAGTTACTAATGTACAGTATGGGCGTTCCAACAGAGTTAGGACTGATTCACAAGTAGGAGTGCCTTGCGGAAACTAACATACGCACAGGAAAAGTTAAGGTAGCCCTCTACCACTTGTTTGCTGCAAGGCCATGTGTCTTCTATTACTTACCCACACCTGCTGCGTGTTTCTAATCAATGGATGTGGGTTTACAAATTAAACAAATAAAGGCAAGTTTTTCTTATGGTGATTTAGTTAATCTTACGCTGATTTCACATTATGTGCAAGATTTTAACCTTGTAAAGTTGCCATTATTTGTGTACAGTTTGTGAAGGTTTATTTAGAACTTTAATTTACTTTAAATTTTGTGAACAAACACCATTACATTTACTGATATTTAACTGTATTGGTTGTTTGTTTAATTTTTTTTTTTCTTATGATTTAAAAAAAAATGTTTTATGAAAGTCTCTTTATGTAGTGGACCATTGTATTTCTAACTTCATGCAGTACCTGTTTATTTTTTATTGTAAACTATGTCATGATTATTCTTATTTCAAGTTGTATTTTTAATGGATAATGGGCTGGATCCAGACCTTGTTAAGTGCATTAACTTAGTTACTCCTGGGCTAAACCATGTTGAATTCAGGGGGAGTCAAGTTAATTGTATACTTTGCATGCAGGGATATATCTTTAAATTGCTTACTGCACACAGATACTGACCAGCTTTACTATCACACTTATTTAGACTTGGGATCGGAAACATCACCTCTCTACTCTAAAACTGTTTGCAGCAGATGAAATATGACTCCCCTGCAATAAACATGGTTTAGCCCAGGTGTAACTAAGTTCATGCACTTAACAAGGTCCAATGAGAGTACTTGCTGTTTTTATAAATACTTTCGAAAGCTTAATCAGTGTGTTTAGTTAGGTATCTTTGAATCATAAGCAAGGTTCCTCACGTCCCTATTTATGTAACACTCATGACACAGGGGGAGTGGTTAACTGGGTTCTTTCTTTTCTCTGAATCGGTATTGCAGATTTTTCACGTGCGTATGTTTAGGTAGGTTTGCAATTTTACTCTTAAGTGTGAATCAGGTCCTTTGTCACATCTTGGACACTAGTAGTAAACTCCTGCCATCTAAATAGGATACATAATAACTGTGTATTGTAACCTGATATACTATGTATTTCAGCTCTAAACCATACCATACATACTGTTGTGGTTTGATTATACTTGTCTTAACTTGAAGTACTATAGAAACACAGGTTGAATTTTACCATATACTGCTGAGTTCTGAGAATTAGCAATAGCTATTTCCACCTGAATACGGTCATTATTAATATTGAAATCATTTCTTTGAGGCTAGAAAAAAAATCTTCCCATACTATTTTTTTACACATATTATTGTCTTGTCATTCATTAAAAAAAAATCTTTTTTATTTAGTTTTTTATATATTGCTGGCATTTTAGCCACTAATCCCTCCATGTTTGTTTAGGGGAATAGTAGACAACATAAATATTTTATTAATATAATCAATAAAATTCTAATTGATTGTGACTGATTTACAAAGATGTCCAAAGTTTAAAGTGCCCATATTTGAAGAATTATTGATTGAATTATTGAGTGTTTCCACTATCACCCCTCTTTTCTCTTTTTTACTCCTAATTTTTATGAGGCTTTCAGCATGGAGCTGGATCCTGAGGCTACAGTTCCATGCTGAAAGCCTCTCCGACAACAGGATGGGTACAATAAGGGCTGGTTTAAGTCCTTATGTATGATTCTTAATTACACATTGACCCATTTTCCATGGGGGCGGTGCGAAAGGTAAAGGTGGGGTCCTGCTGTCAGACTCCCCACATATGCACAGAACCTAGTATTCTTAGTATAAATTCTTTATTTAAAGGAAGTCAAAACAAGGAGTTAATGTACAAACAGTGCCAGCCAAATACTTGTAACAGTGGTATGTAACGGGTAGGTACAAAGTTTAACAACCAAGCTAGGTAGGCAAAGATTTGTATAGGTAACAACAGTACATATGTGACTTATAAGGCATCTTTGTAAAGAGTAGGAGAGAAAAGGGAGGGAGAGAGGTGAAGGAAAGAAAAGAAAGAAAGAGAAGATAAGAAGGAGAGCCAGGTGTTATTTCCAGATGTATTGACCTATACACATAAAGGGTGTATATGTAGAGGTTCTGAAACCTTATAATGAGTTGGCGAGGAGAGAGGTGTTGAGGAACAGGATCTATGGGTACCAAGTAGCTGTGTATTCAGAGAATTTATCGGTGGCAGAGAGAATCAGTTCCTCCATGGACCTGTAGAACTCCATTCTCATGAGCCATTCATGGATTAAGGGGAGGTAGTAGTTCTCCAGTGAACTGGGATAACAGTTCTTGCAGTGTTGCTGAGATGTAGCAAGAGGGAATGTTTCAGAGAGGGAATGAGACCCATAGGGGGGGACAATAACCAAAATTTTGAGTCAGTCGGATATTGGTGCCTGTCACCTTCTGGCCTATCTCTGATACCTGGTCCCAGAACGGAGTAAGTTTGGGGCAGCTCCACCAAATTGGAAGAGGTTACAATGCCAGTAAAGGGGAGAGCCCTGAGGGAGGAACGAGTGGAGCAGTTGGGGCATTCTGTACCATCTCATTAAGATCTTGAGTTGGGTCTCTACTACAGAGAACAAATATTCTTAGTATAACTTCTGTACTATTATCTATGTTTATGTCCCATACAACAGTGATAATAATAATAATAATAATAATAATAATAATAATTACAATAACAATATGATAACTATGAATAGTAAGTATTTGACATTACATAGGTTATTTACCATGAACATTTGGCCATACATTTTTGTGTAGTGATAGTAAATTAGTGAGCAGGTTTAGGGAGGGTGAATGTGGGAACCCTGGCTATTTTTTCAGTTCTGGGCCCTACAATTTCTGATGGTAGCCCTGGCTAAGAGCATTGGCCCAGATCCAGAACAACGCTTCCATGCAGATTTACGCCTGGCAGACACGTATAATCGCAATTTGGTATGTACTGCGAATGCTAATGACAGATGAGTAACTCTGAGCGTATGGGCCATTCACGTATCAGTTGCGTAAATCCGTACGTGGGGGCATGCCAATTTTACATGAGCCAAAAGTATGCCTAAATTATGCTATGTAGGCGAGGGTTTGCATTTAAATTGTACAGTATGGGCATGCTTAGCTGCGTAAGTCCACGTTGCCTATAGGTACGTGTGCGGACGAGTGTGGTTACGTGGCCAAAAGTTAAGGTAGGGTTTGAAAAGCAGAAAACGTTCAAGGGGTGTGCCTAGGGGAGTGTATAGAAGGTACGCATGCGTAAATACACTACGCTAGTAAATGGATTTGAAGCAGAGTTCTGGATCTACCACATTGATGTTAGAAACTCATTATCTGCCCTGCAATACAAGTATAAAGCACCAGCTTCCATGCTTACACCTTTTGTAATTAGCCTTGATGCCCCATCAGTAGATGGAAAACATAGAAGAAGAGCAGAATATGCATTTAAGGTAAATTAAGTATATGGGGGAGTGGGAGAGAACACAGTAGGGATGTGGAGAGAACATGGGGGTGCTGTAGAGTAGACACATTGGGCCTGATCCAGCGCTACGAAAATTCGCAACGACGGGCGAATGCGAACGTACGCTCGTCGTATCAACCTACACGCCCCTACCACTCCCATAGTAAAGTCCCTGCTTACGGCGGCTATACCCTACACTGGGTACGACCGTCGGCCGTACGAAAATTCGCAGAGAATATGCTGAGAAAATACGCTTAGCACGCCCATACTGTACAATTTAAATGGCTATCCCCGCCTCCCAGTAGTAAAACGGGCGCCCAGCCGACCATCGTAAAAAAAATACGCCCCGCGAGCGAAAAATACGCTAACGATACGCCCGCTATTCGCTCATGACGCTCGGGCGACCGGAAGCTGTCATACTGGGCATGCGCATTGCGAATTTTTAGCCGAAAATTCGCTTACGATGAGCGTACGCTCGCTTGCGAGCGTTGCTCTGGATCAGGCCCATTATGAACAGTAAGATCAGGGAGAGGGAACACAGGGCTAGTGTAAGCTGGAAATAGTGGCAGAGATTGAAAGAACACAGGAAGAAGGTAATGTAGAAGACTGTGTGAGTTAAAGAAAACTCAGGGGTTGCTTGGGAACATAGACATATCTATACAATTTCTTGCATACTTGTAGTAGCTGGGGATGATGTAATGTTGGGGGTCAGCAAACCCCAATGCACCAACTAAACTGTTTTCTTTTATCCTTCTCATAAGAAAATTAGGGAGAATCAAGGTCTTTATTATGGTTCAAACATTCAGTTTGTTCCATAATAATGCTCTTTATTCCCCCCTTATTTATCAGTACCACACATCTATGAGTGACAACTGTGGACAAGATGATATCTGTGTCCATAGCCAGTCTGATAGGACTTTTAGTTGGTTGGGCATGCCAGCACCCATCCATACCATCCACTAGCAACTGTGGCCCTGGCTAGTGCCTCATGTGCCTAATGGGAATACATCACTGAATGCAGGGTAACATAGCCAAATGCTGGCTTTACAGACATGCTGACACGTTGATATCTTCATGCCGGGACAACAGTATTGTCAACTGTTTTCTCTTCTTACTGACAGCTGAAATTGTCAGAGAGTAGGACTGCAGGCGATACCGATATCGCTGCATGTGTGAGGACTGATTGTGCACATGTGAAGAAACATCAATACTACAGGCTGCATCTCAGGGTAAGAGGGGGGGGTGTGCAGTGTAATTAAAAGAGGTGGAAGGGGGTTAGGAACCCCTGTTGATAGATTAAAGAGAACAATGGGGGATGGGCTAAGAAATACCAGTGGAAGAGAGGAGAAAAGAGGAAACATTGTGGAGGGGAGCGGTATAAAAAGAAGAGTGGGCAGGAGGAAGATAGGATAGTGGGGATAGAGTAAACAATGGGAGGAGTGGGGTATAGAGAGATCAGTAGGAGAAAAGGTTTTAGAGAAAAAAAGTGGGAGGAGAGGATTATAGAGGGAACACTGGAGAGATGGGTATAGGGGGAACAGTGGTATACAGAATACAGTCGGGGGAGAGGGGTAAAAGAATAGCTTAGGGGGGTTGTAGAGGAAACAAAGGAAGCTGTAGTGAATTTTGGTAGGGAAAAAGAATACGGAAAGGAGTACATTCTAAAAAGGGGTGTAGGGTTCAAATTGATCTGTTGAATGTCAAACTAAATGAAAACTTTAGATTCTAAATTCACTCTCGTCTCTCACCAAAACTGCTCATTTTTTTCTCTACAACATTAGCACTGACTACACACAGGTTTATTTTGTTTGCTTTTTAACAAAATTGTACATATTTAGAAATTTAAGGTTTTTCCTGTAGAGTTTGTAAAAATCTCTTCTGTAACCTTCTGCTGTGACCTTACCATGACATCAGATTATACTGCTATAGGAAAACAATTGCCAAGATGTGCATGTTCAATAGGAAACCAAACAGTGATATTTTTGCCAAAAGCTTTTAGTGTTTGACAGTTACCAATAAAAAAAGACACGGTTTGATGTATTTGTAAATATAGAGTATAAAACCCTTGTATATGAAGACTTGGGATGTGACCCAGAGTGCTGGTTTTCACAACAAAGACAATTGGCTTGTAGAAAGTCTTCACAGCTCATTTACCAGAAGGTCAATGTATGGTCATCTGATCTTGTATATCTTTCTCTTCTGTGCCAAAGGTTGAATCCCTTTGCAGTTTCTGAAATCAGTTTTTTAATACGTCAATATGTCATACAGTATGCATACTAGTACCTTTGTCTTGAATAAATATTTACTTAAAATCAATCTTCACCTAATGCATACAGTGTTGGCTTCTATAAATGAAAGTAATATTTGCATGCAATTGGGTTACAATACAAATGTGATTTTAACTTTAATATTTAAAATATTCTTTATTATTACATTACTTTAAAAATATAACGAAAACATCTGTCACACGTTTGATCATTGGTTTATCTATGGAACACATGTGCAATACGTGTGTGCGCAAATCCTGAGTGAACTGTTTGTGAGCCAATTTCACACGCACAGGGCCGCCGTCAGAAAATGCGGGCCCGGGACACATCCATGGGCCACGCCCCCTATGTGATGTCCCTGCACATTGGCCGGCTACTCGGTGGGACCCCTTCAGCTCCCAGCCTGGGACAATAGTTCCATCTGCCCTCCCCTGATGGCGGCCCTGCACACACAATGACACTACTGGATGCAGCACGAAACATATGGCCACAAAGTCAAGGTATTGTATGCTGTAATAATACAAATACAGGGTAGTACAGTATATTGTATGCTGTAATAATACAAATACAGGGTAGTATAGTGTATTGTATGCTGTAATAATACAAATACAGGGTAGTACAGTGTATTGTATACTGTACTAATACAAATACAGAGTAGTACAGTATATTGTATGCTGTAATAATACAAATACAGGGTAGTACAGTGTATTGTATACTGTAGTAATACAAGTGTAGGGTAGTACAGTATATTGTATGCTGTAATAATACAAATACAGGGTAGTACAGTGTATTGTATACTGTAATAATACAAGTGCAGGGTAGTACAGTGTATTGTATGCTGTAATAATACAAATACAGGGTAGTACAGTGTATTGTATGTTGTAATAATACAAGTGCAGGGTAGTACAGTGTATTGTATGCTGTAATAATACAAATACAGGGTAGTACAGTGTATTGTATGTTGTAATAATACAAATACAGAGTAGTACAGTGTATTGTATACTGTAATAATACAAATACAGGGTAGTACAGTGTAGTGTATGATGTAATAATATAAGTGTAGGGTAGTACAGTGTATTGTATACTGTAATAATACAAATACAGGGTAGTACAATGTATTGTATGATGTAATAATATAAGTGTAGGGTAGTACAGTGTATTGTATGTTGTAATAATATAAGTGCAGGCTAGTACAGTGTATTTATATGATGTAATAATACAAATACAGGGTAGTACAACGTATTGTATACTGTAATAATACAAATACAGGGTAGCACAGTATATTGTATACTGTAATAATACAAGTGCAAGGTGGTACAGTGTATTGTATGATGTAATAATACAAATACAGGGTAGCACAGTGTATTGTATGATGTAATAATACAAATACAGGGTAGCACAGTATATTGTATACTGTAATAATACAAGTGCAGGGTGGTACAGTGTATTGTATGTTGTAATAATACAAATACAGGTTAGTACAGTATTTTGTATACTAAAATAATATAAATACAGGGTAGTACAGTATATTGTAAACTGTAATAATACAAATGCAAAGTAGTACAGTGTATTGTATGATGTAATAATACAAATACAGGGTAATACAGTGTCTTGTATGCTGTAATAATACAAATACAGGGTAGTACAGTGTATTGTATACTGTAATTATACAAATGCATGGTACTACAGTGTATTGTATAGCATAGTAATTTAAATGCAGGGTAGTACAGTGTATTGTATACTGTAATAATACATATGCATTTGTAGTACAGTGCATTGTATACTGTAAATGGTGTCGATAGTGCAGTGTTTCTGTGGCAATGTGAATTAGAGATGAGCGGCTCGGATTCCCTGAAATCCAACACATTCAAACTTTGGGTTTCCGAGTCGAACCTAGCCATGTCTCAATTCCTCCCACCAAACTCTGATCTAATCGAGGCAAAACACAATTTTCACAAAAAATTTGGATCTTTCAAGCCTTGCATTCAAGGCTACCTTGACTGTGATCAGCCATTTGCAGATGGCTAAACATAGTGGCAGGTTTGTGGAGACTTTTTTTTGTAAAACAACTACAACTTTATTGAGCTGAGTTAAAAAACTGAACAGAATGCCTGCCATGAGTGATATCAGGGGTTCAACTATAGTGAGTGCTAGGGGTGCAGTTATTATAGGGCAATTATCGCCTCTGTACTCTCTTTTAATCCAATCCACTCTATTAGCAGCTCCCATGCAGCCCCACTGAAGAAACAGTCCTCACATGCCATTGCTGGAGCTACACAAGTTAAGAAAGATCACAGCTAGACTGTCAGGGACCCAGTGGCCCACCCATTGGGGGATTTTGGTAGCCCAGAAACACCCCCAAAATGATTATTTAATTAAAAAAAATTAAGAAAAAAACATTAATTTGAAAAGGGGGCAGTGAAAAGGGGTGTGCCACACACAGACAGATATTCCTATAGTCATGCACATAGGCAACTATAGTCCCTCCGTACACTGGACCAACAATGTTGATGAGAAAGGCAAGTCAGATGCTTGGTTGCATAGGGAGAGGAATTAGTAGCAGAAAGAGAGAAGTAGTTGGTGCATTGGTACACCCTCACCTAGAATACTGTGTTCAGTTCTGGAGGCCATATCTCCAGAAAGACATAAATACATTAGAGACTGTGCAAAGAAGAGCAACTAAAATGGTCCATGGCCTTTGTAACAAATCATACCAAGAAAGGCTAGAGGAACTAAACATGTATAGCTTGGAGCAGAGAAGGGAGAGGGGGGACATTATAGCAGCTTTCAAATACATCAAGGGTTGTGACCAGCTAGAGGAGGGTACCATTTTTCAAAAGAAAAGGTGTAATAGAACACGAGGGCATGGATATAAACTGGAGGGTGGTAGATTCAAAGGAAATGCGCGGAAAAATTACTTCACTGAAAGGGTGATAGATAAAGGAATATTCTCCCATCTGAGGTGGTTGAGGCCAATACAGTAGAACAATTTAAACATGCTTGGGATAAATATAAGGGTATCCTAAATTGTAAACCAAATTGAGGTTAAATAGGGTCTAGGGTCAGTATAGTTTTCAATAAACAAATGGGCAGACTAGATGGGCCATGTGGCTCTTATCTGCCGTCACTTTCTATGTTTCTGTGTTTCTATGTTGTACATTAACCCATAGGGCCAGATTTACTAATCTGTCGGTTTGGAAAAGTGGAGATGTTCCCTATAGCAACCAATCATATTCTAGTTCCCACTATCTTTTTACATAATAGAGAATGTCAGATAAAATCTGATTGGTTGCTATGGGCAACATCTCCACTTTTCCAAACCTGCAGCTTAGTAAATCTGGTCCTTAGTCTGCTAAAAAGTACTAGGAATATACTGGTTACTAGCAGCTTCTATGTGCCATATTCAAAGATCCGGTTTGTTGGCTAGTTCCGTGCGTATTTTTACGATCGGACTAACAGCGCATGCGTAGTAACTATATTTACGTAGTTAACATAGACTATATGAGCGGAAGTGCCTTATGGACGGACCTGTGAATTGCACGTTGGTACATATGGTTGGAAAATTTAAATAAAAATGGGCGGGGGAGGAATTAAATTAAAGGAAAGTGAACGTGACTATCATGAATCGCACGTACAGAGGACACATACGCATGGCAATGCACTCGGAAAGTTACGAGTGGTCTATGGCGGCGGAAGTCTCCGATAGCACAGCAGAGAGAGGGGAGTGTCGTGCTTGTGAGGGGCTTTGGCCTGCACCAGCCATGCATATAATTGTGATCCGATTGCCACATGGATCTCTGAATACGGCCCTATATTCCTCACCCTGCAGCAAGTCCTGTTCACACTTTTTGCGCAGATTACGTACAATAGCTACTGCGCATGCGCAGTAGCTACTGTTCAGTGAATTACGGCCGTCCATGGAAGATGGCCGTAGTTCTGGATACGGCCCATAATCCAAGGACTTTGTTTGCGATTATGCCATCGCCGTATTCACTAAAGGCAAAGTCCCGGGACTGTAGCCTTTTGCAAAATCGATCAGGCAAACATCGCTGGACAAAAATCGTCCAGATATTTGCCATAGAAAAAATACTATTCACCGTATTCACTAAAGGCGATTTAACTAAAGTTCATCGGCAAAGTGCTGAAAATGAAAGCGCCTTTTGTGTGGGGCGCTTTCATTGACAGCGCCCCACACTGTAGCAGAAAAACACGTCAATATATTTGACATGTGTTTTTCTATGTCCCAAAGTTAAGCACAGCGGGCCTGATTCAGAATTAAGAAAGTGCTTAAAATAAGAGAGGAAAGTCACTCCTGGGATAAACCATGCAGATTTCAGGGGGAGTCAAGGTAATTGTATTTTTTGCATGCAGTGATATATCTTTGAATTGCTTACTGCACACAGATACTGACCAGCGTTACTATCACACTGTTATTTATACTTGGGATAGGAGAAATCACCTCTCAACTCTAATACTGTTTGCAACAGATGAAATATGACTCCCCTGCAATCAACATGGTTTAGCCCAGGAGTGACTTTCCCCTCTTATTTTAAGCACTTTCTTAATTCTGAATCAGGTCCAGCATGTTTGGATTGCTTAGCATGGCTGTGCTGATAGAACTACAAGGCTCAGCATTGCTTGTAGCAATATCAGTGTCAGCATATTAAACCTTCTAAGCATGCTGCGCTGTAAAAAAAAAAAATACAGTGTCCAATAAACATACAGAAATACATTTACATACATGTGTGCCTAAAATAAACATTTACAATGCATAATATTTCCCCCTACACTGTAAAATTAGTAGAGGTGGCCACACTGTTTTGTATTAAATGTCTTTTAAACTAAAGTGTGATGTATATGCAATCGAAATCCCAGCCAGTTCGCAAGCAGAAGGGAGGACCAGAACATCTTCTTCTAGCAAGCGGACAAGATTCTTCGAGCAACAGAATTCCAAACATGTATTCCAAACATGCTGCGTTTGGTTTAGTTTTTTTTTGTTTTCTTAACATATAGCGATGGCGATCTTTCAAGGGAAAGTCGTTGTGCTTTTCTATAGAAAATTTACCTCTTGAAAAATCGATGCATAGCGACAGAGATTTTAATTCACAGGTAGAAATCGTCGGTTAGTGAATACTGCGATTTTAACAAAAAAATTGCTGTAAAATCATGGCGAGACCGATCCATTTTAAATTGCTTGCAAAAAGCGACTTTAGTAAATATACCCCTTAGAACCAAAACCAAAAGGGGATCTCTAATGTAAATGCAAGTAACAAATAAGGAATATGAGGTGGAAAAATATTATTACTGTATGTATATAAAACATTTTACACCTGCAAAATCCTCCAGCAGTGATCTTTTAACTTTCCTATGCAGCGCAACATTCTGAAATCGGTTGTGGAATTCAGCCCACTGGACTTAGACATGACCTGTGGTGGTAACAGTACTTATTATTCATTTGCAGTTGGCTCTGGACTGGGTGCACTTGCTTTGAAACGCACTTACTGTACATTGACTACATGCCTCCACCAGTCCCCTCTCACAACAACCCTTTCAGATTGCAAGCCTACGCAGCTGGTTCTTGGGTCTGTATCTGGCGTGATTGTGTGCCCAAAGGGGAAAATCATGCTTAGAGACGTTACGTGAGCTGGAGTACACTTATCTCAGGATGGACCCCAGTGATTACTTTCTGTTCTTAGCCGTTCATAGGTTACTTTATTCATAAATGTATAATGCAAAACTGAGTAACTCTGGGCCTGATCCAGAGGTACGCCTATGCGCTGTGCTTACTAAAGCACAGCGTATCGGCGTTCACTTACCATGGCACTCCCCCTGTGCGGGCGTATGTCCCCTTCCTTACGCCGGCTGATGGCTACCCTAACTTCAGCCGGCGTAAGGAAGGCGCCATACGCTGAACTGCAATTATGTGATCTTCATGTGATCTACATGAAAGTGACATCCATTCTATACAGAGAGCATCCTAGTGACATACATTCTATACAGAGGGCATCCTAGTGACATCGGGCCTAATCCAGAGCTACGCTGGCCCACTGGCCGTAAGTACAGCCAGCGTAGCTCTGGAGCACTCCCCCGACACTCCCCTTGTGGCCGGCGTAATTTCCTTGCCTTCCTTTCATAACGGTTGCGTAGTTACGGCGAGGATCGCCCCCCTCGCCATAACTACGCAACAGTTAAGGACGGACGCCCGATCCAACATCTGCCCGGCGCATGCGCAGATTGGCACAAAAGCCGATCTTACGCTTACGCCCGCCGTCCTAGCGACGGCGGGCGTTAGTCTGGATCAGGCCCAATGGCACTCAAGTAAAGGCATAATAATCCATAAACACACAAATTAAAACTAAAAATATAGTGCTTTTAGTCCATCAATATCTAATATGATGATTGTAGGGACCCTAGATAGGATGTTCTAAGAGTTAGTGAAACAGTGATTAGGTATATTCACTGTTAGTAACTAGCTGCGTTTCATCACTGGAGCATTGTTTTTAATAAGATATTTTATATAATTATGCTCAATCATAAATATGGATGAAATTAATAAACCTGCCATGTTGGTGCTCTTTAAAACTGTGGCATAATGTATGTATCTTATTTATTTAGCTGACTATGATAATATTTTTAAATTCTGGTGAAGTTGGTGTAATACACTGCATTGAGTGCACTGCTATGGTGCCTGGGGAACAGCTGATCTAGTGCAGCACAGTCATTGGATGTTCAGTAAAGTTCCAAGCATGACGGCAGTGGCCATGTGTTTACCCTTGCACATACTAACAGCAGAAGACCATTAGCCTTCTAAAGGTGAGTTAATCATCTCTGACCCTCCTAAGATTTTGCTATGGGCTCCCAATGCTATTGGAACACTCCACCAACCTGCGGCTGTCTACGGTAGCCGGTGTGCTACAAGGGTGTGAATGGTGGACTCAATGCAGGCTTGTACTGTAATTTCCCAATTATGTACACCAGCTACAGGGCATGGGTAAGTCCCGGATGATGACATTTAAAACCACTAACCTTTTATTTTAACAACCGACAAATGTATGTAAATGTTGATTATGCTGACAAACTAGTTAAATCAGTGAAGCAAGGGTTTTATTAGATTATTTATTATATTATCTTAGTTTTTAATTATATATGACCAAAATATTCTGTACATTTGCTTTGTCAATTAATATTAAATTCATGCGTAAAGCATAAACAGCAATCTCACTATACATAACAGTGGAATAACCCTGTGCTGCTTTCCTATGACTGGATGACTAGGGAAGCTTTTGAGTATAAGTTATTTCTTAAGCATTACGGACCAGGTCCAGAATTAAGAAATGTGGGTGGAAAACATCTGCTTTACAATAGTGTGTATGCATGGAGGGAGGGAGCTGTATGCAAATTGTTCCATAAGGTCTTGTACCTGGATCCATACAGTAATTCATGCCTGCAGTGCCAGCAGGTGTAGTACACATATTCACTTACACCCCCTCGTCTACTCACACATCAATGTGTAAATATCACTAAATCATATATCTCCATCCTCGATCCACTGTGTAAACTTCCAAATTGTGTGGTCCAGCAATGCACTGTAGCACCTGTCCGTAATAATGATTTCAGGATTTTATAGACCATACAAACCAGTAGGTATATAAAGTAGTGGCCACACAAGGCTGGATGTAGCATGCAATCAGCATTCAATGATGAGATGAAGGCTGGACAGGTGGAACCTGATATGAATAAAAGTGATGCATTTTTACATGGAACCTGGCCCGTACAGCCCTTTAAGCATAAGGTTTTATTCCTTCAAACACACAAACAATTTATCATTGCATGCACAATGCTAGAAAACCATTTCCATGTGCTAAAAACAGCTGCATGTGTGCAATGCTTCATGAGGCCCACTGTCTACAGAGATACAGAAAAGAAATGAATATCCCTCTGAAACTACAGATAATACGAAAAGTAGATCACAGGGGATACTCGCACCTCACAACTGTCTCAAATTAGGTGGGACTGCCTTGATTTGCGGGTCTTATAGGGAAATGGGTGGAGTTAATTCCGAATATGTCCATTTATAGGTGCAACTGGGCGGGGTTTGGGTGAAAGGGGCATGACTCACTCCACAGCTAAACTAAGCTGTCCAGCCAGCACTATCAGCCTGTAATTGCTGTGCTCTGTAATGATTTATACATTAAAGCTGGATACACACTGGAGGGTTATCTATGATTATCCTGCTGATTACATGATAACTGTCAGATATCTCCATCATCTTACCAGTGTGTGCAGTCCAATGATGCTGCAGCATTATCTGAAACATCATGGCATCTTAGAACAAGAAAAATAAACTAAAAGCTGCGCTAGGAGGATTCAACAATCATATAAATAATTTAAACCATATAAGTATATATCTAAAAAGTAAGTTGAAGACGGTTCAGAATTATAAACAGTAATTATTTATTTTCTTAAAAAACACACAAAAAGACCTAAAATAGGTAATGTTATGTGTAGATGGTACAAATACACATTATTAATAAACCTATTTCAAAAGTATTAATAAAAACATATAATATTAAAAATATAGAAGAAATTGGCTCTGTATAGTTGTGAAATAGTTCAAAAATGCATAGGTATTAACTGTAGGTTGGAAGTAAATATGTAATTAAGCCCACTATAATATATCCACACAGTGCCCGCAGGGAATACCTCCCCTAGATGGTGTTTTGGGAGGCCGAACGGTAGGAGATGATCCTATCACTGTGGGTGTAGAGGAAACATTGGTATAGTCTCTTATTGAATCAATCCACTTTAGCTTAGATTTTTAGCAGGAATAGATGCTTTGTTAAAGTGCTGGTGCTGATATACACAAATAAAGATGATACCGCTTACCGGGCGTCCCCGGGAGCAGGGTAGAAGGTGCTTGGATGCGGCACACAACACTCCTATTGTGTGGAGCGATTGCAGATCAAATGAAAAGTCTGTGCAGAGATCCCAATAGATGTTTCTTGTTTTCGTGTGCAAACGTTAATGAGGCACTACAGATGATCCCATAAAAAGTCAGAGCACATACAGGGCGACGCGTTTCGTACTAGCAGGAACTTTTTCAAGCATTTTTTTCAAGCTTGAAAAAGTTTCTGCTGGTACGAAACGCGTACCTTCTACCCTGCTCCCGGGGACGCCCGGTAAGCGGTATCATCTTTATTTGTGTATATCATCTGCGGTGAGTGCTGCTGGCTATAATTATCATCTCTGCAAATTTATCCATTTGTACGGCAGTTATATGGAGACATTTTTGGAGTCATAATACTTCGTCATAACCATTGCAATTCCCCACTATCGGGCTACTTGCCGGCGTCGGAGAGTGGGTGACATCATTTGCACGGTTTTCACAGCTCCTATTACCGCTATATGTGGCACCAGCACTTTAACAAAGCATCTATTACATCCCTGCTAAAAATCTAAGCTAAAGTGGATTTATTCAATAAGAGACTATACCAATGCTTCCTCTATACCCACAGTGATAGGATCATCTCCTACCGTTCGGTCCCCCAAAACACCATCTAGGGGAGGTATTCCCTGCGGGCACTGTGTGGATATATTATAGTGTGCTTAATTACATATTTACATCCAGTCTACAGTTATTACCTATGCATTTTTGAACTATTTCCCAACTATACAGAGCCAATTTCTTCTATATTTTTAATATTATATGTTTTTATTAATACTTTTGAAATAGGTTTATTAACAATGTGTATTTGTACCATCAACACATAACATTACCTATTTTAGGTCTTTTTTTGTGTGTTTATTAAGAAAATAAATAATTACTGTTTAAAATTCTGAACCGTCTTCCATCCCTGCACCTTCTTCATTACACCTTTCCTGTCTCCATACATTACATGTCTCTCTCCATGTGTCATCTCCATTACACATCACCTTCCCTGTCACCTGTACATTACATAATTCCATCCCTGCACCTTCTGCATTACACATCTCCTTTCCTGTCTCTCATACATTATATGTGCCCTGTGACGCCTCTGTTACATATCTGCCTCCTTGTGTCTCCATGATCTTCTTCCCTGTCCCCAACTTTTTTACATCTCACCTAATTTCCATCCCCCAGGGTCTGAATAAAGGGTTCAGTCTCTCTGTATAGCTTCCTGTAACAAATATGTGTATGTATGATTGTATGTATGAATATATTAAAAATATATAAATATATTAATTATATAAATATACATAGTTATTACACAAAAATATATACTATGTGTAAATATTCAACACAATTAGCCATATTAAAAAATATTTATTATGTTCCAGTAATCCTCCACACTTCTGTTGGCAAATTAAAATATAATGAATAAAAAAATGATAGATAGATAGATAGATAGATAGATAGATAGATAGATAGATAGATAGATAGATAGATAGATAGATAGATAGATAGATGTG
>WWET01000404.1:629901-646957 GCA_011038615.1 Limnodynastes dumerilii
CGGCGCACCTCGTCACGCCAATCCGGCGCACCTCTTCACGCCAACCCGGCGCACCTCGTCACGCCAATCCGGCGCACCTCTTCACGCCAACCCGGCGCACCTCGTCACGCCAATCCGGCG
Organism: Limnodynastes dumerilii; assembly: GCA_011038615.1. NCBI lineage: Eukaryota > Metazoa > Chordata > Amphibia > Anura > Limnodynastidae > Limnodynastes > Limnodynastes dumerilii. The sequence goes on from WWET01000404.1 coordinate 630,022, forward strand.
CACCTCTTCACGCCAACCCGGCGCACCTCGTCACGCCAATCCGGCGCACCTCTTCACGCCAACCCGGCGCACCTCGTCACGCCAATCCGGCGCACCTCTTCACGCCAACCCGGCGCACCTCGTCACGCCAATCCGGCGCACCTCTTCACGCCAACCCGGCGCACCTCGTCACGCCAATCCGGCGCACCTCTTCACGCCAACCCGGCGCACCTCTTCACGCCAACCCGGCGCACCTCTTCACGCCAACCCGGCGCACCTCTTCACGCCAACCCGGCGCACCTCTTCACGCCAACCCGGCGCACCTCTTCACGCCAACCCGGCGCACCTCTTCACGCCAACCCGGCGCACCTCTTCACGCCAACCCGGCGCACCTCTTCACGCCAACCCGGCGCACCTCTTCACGCCAACCCGGCGCACCTCTTCACGCCAACCCGGCGCACCTCTTCACGCCAACCCGGCGCACCTCTTCACGCCAACCCGGCGCACCTCTTCACGCCAACCCGGCGCACCTCTTCACGCCAACCCGGCGCACCTCTTCACGCCAACCCGGCGCACCTCTTCACGCCAACCCGGCGCACCTCTTCACGCCAACCCGGCGCACCTCTTCACGCCAACCCGGCGCACCTCGTCACGCCAATCCGGCGCTCCTCTTCACGCCAATCCGGCGCACCTCTCCACGCCAACCCGGTGCACCTCGTCACGCCAATCTGGCGAACCTCTTCACGCCAACCCGGCGCTTCCTAAACTGTCCATCTTGCATTTCACTGTTAATGGACATTGCCTCCTCTAGTACGACCTTTATTCATTGTACTGTATACTATGCGACCAACTTACATTAAACCCGCTTGCTTTCTATTCACACCAGCTCGTCCATTTACTCCCCTGGTACCCGACAAGGATTCACAAAACCCTCTAGCTGTGACAGTTATCCAACTCGGTGTCCTCATCTTTATTTCATTAAAAAAGCATATTTACAGATTCCTTTGATCCAACAGAAAACATGGATCCAAAAAATTATTGTACATACAGGGTGCAGATCAATAATCAAGTGGGGCTTCATTAAAAAATATTTCCAGAAAGAATATACAGTCTCATTTCATCTTATATTAAAATAAAATAAAATAAAATAAAATAAAACACTTAAAAGCTTGCAAGTACCGGACCGGAGCTTAAATAGAGGTGGTTAGATCACTCACCGCCACACTATTCGGGCCCAAACAGTGCTCAGTAAGGCTACCTTATACAGCTCCCCTTCCTTTAATGGTCCGTACTCCGAGGTAAGAAAGTGCCGCTACCCACATCCAGCCAACGCGTTTCAATACTAAAAGGTATCTTTCTCAAGGTTAGTGTGGGCAGTGGCGACTGGTGAGTATAAGTAGCGGCGCGCCTCATAGTACGTCATCTGGACCCGGTAATAACTAAGTTATAACTCCTTCAAATTTGACATAGCATACCGCTATCAATATAAGGGAAGCTTAGGTGACAAAGAAATCTTCACTTTTTGCAATTATGGAGTCTATTGTGTACGATAGAAACTCAGTGATGGTTTCCAAAGTGGGTTCAAGGTCCTAGTGCTCATGTAATATATCACTCTCTGTTAAAGTGACCGTGTGTTCAAAATATCAAAGTGCCTTTTATAGATATTGCTTGTTTTATAATATATATATATATATATATAGGGATTTAAACCTGCCAGGCATGCATTCAAGGAGGCACAGTTGACCACACCCCCTGTGACGGCTTGCCGCCGCTTCGTCATGCAAAATTATCTCTGCTGCGATCAACAGTTGGGGGAGGCCCAAGAAGTTGCTGTACTGGGGCCCAGAATTCCTCTTGACGGCCCTGCTAAAATCCATAAGCTTAAAGATATATATCCCATAGTTACTGCTTTATAATTGCTACACAGCTTAAGAGATGTTTCTTTGTTATTAGCCATTTCAGACCATTAGGGATTACTGTCAGGAAATCTGCTGTGCATAGGAAAAACATGTTCCCCATGTTTAAAATTTAGCTACATATGTAATATTTCAAACTTAAATATCTACTTTACTGCCTTGTAAGTATTATTGGAAGCCCCGTATTTGAAGCTACTAATGTTTTAGGTTTAGTGGACCTTTAATTAAGTGGTCCTCTTAGCTTATAACATTTATATGTACATTGATAAAAGTCATTGCCAAAATAATCATAAAGTGAAAAAGAGTAGGCATTCTTGGAGGTAAACAGTGCACCAGAGCACCAAAGTGGAAGCGCCTATGTTAAATAATATCTTTTTAAAGCTTTGCTTAGTTTAGAGAAAAGGATTATGAAATCTTTTTTGTCAACATTGTTCATTGACTCTGTTCCACCATCGAAGGCGTTGCCCAAATCTTGGCCGTTCAGTTTGTGTGACTACACTAACAAGGTCTCTGCTTGGTTTTATGTAATGGTAGATACGCAATAAGTTCAAGATAAAGTTTTTAAGCTGCCTATTCTGGAATTAAGGATCAAATAACCTTTAAAGCTGTGTCATTATAAAGAACACTGAAATCTCTTTCTTTATTTCTTAAGTCCGTTAAAAATTGTTTAATTCCAGATAGGAATATAATCTGTAATAAAGCTGTGGCCACCCTTAAAAGTAAGGGGGGAAAATATTTTAATAACTTTAAAAGAAGTATATTAGCCTGATGGCAGTACCACAAAAGACTATAAAGTAATTACTTTGAAATGGCTCTATAAAGACAATATAAGACATCAGTATTTTAGCCAAGTTCATTGGTGTTACCGGATGCACAGAGTATAGTATATGAATCCTAACTCTATCAATAAAGTTACAGGTACAATTTGTTTGTATTGAAGTTCTATTGAGAGTGACTGATACTCTTGTTTAAGGGGCTTCAGTAAGGTGTTAGTGCTTTGTGCAGTGCAAAGCAAACTTAAGCCCCCCTCTGTGGGAGGCAAGGAGTTATGTAGCTCATTAAACCTAAAGAAAGCAAGGGGAGAAGCTGCTTCCAATTACCAGGATAAAAATTAATGAAATAAAAACTACAGACAGACTGCAGTATTATGCAATAAAAGGGGCTTTGCTGGCGTTAACAAGGCACTATGTAATATTTGTGTGGTTCGAGCTCAGCATTGGCCTTACCACATGGTGATTCTGCACATAAAATGTATCCATATTAGTGAATTAAAAATCCTTGATAATCCCAAACAATTTTCTGTTCCCTATTATTATAAGAAGAGCCATAGAGTGTGTGCTTATAATCCTGCTATCTCAAGGACAGGTCAGATGACCGTGAGGCACTGTAAACTCTCGCTACATTCACGGTCAGTTGAAGCTTCTGGTTTAAATTTAGTATGTACTACTTATCACATGAACTTCCTATAGACCTTATTTTGTCTAGCAAAACTCATGCCACCTGCTCGAACAGTTTGATCTTCTAACAACCGTGTGCGTGCAAAGGATGACTCGATATGTAGCTGAAAGAGCTTTACTTTGGCTGTGACCCTGCTCACATCACGTTTATAATAAAGATGGCATGTGGTTAACGGGATTTATGGTGAGAGAAAAAGACTGACAGGTTTCCCAGAAGGAGAACTCTGTTATCTTCAATGGAAAATGCTACAACCAAATGAAACCAATTTTTTTTTTTAGAGTAGATGAACTCAAGTTAAACTTTTATCCTGGCAGTTAATGGCTGCTTAGAGGGATGATATATAGAACTGCCTGATATAAAGAGAACTACTTGTACTACCGATTCAGATGAAACTGATGGATAATATAAGGGAATCTTACATTTAAAAAAAGCATTAATAATGATATATGCTTAAAGTTACATATACATAGCTTAATTCTTCATAACCAATCTGATTCAGGAAGATATTTTCCTTTACATTTGTTGGTGTAATAATTTTTCAAGCTCTTTTCAATGTTTTAAGTTTTGCTTTTAACCATTGTGGACAATAGGCTGGATCCAGACTTAAGAAGGAGCTTGAAATTAAGGACCTGATTCACACTTAAGAATCTTCTTAAAATAAGAACTTAAAGTCACTCCTGGGCTAAACCATGTTCATTGGAGGGGAGTCATATTTCATCTGTTGCAAACAGTACTAGTGTTGAGAGGTGATGTTTCCTATCCCAAGTCTAAATAACAGTGTGATAGTAAAGCTGGTCACTATCTGTTTTCAGTAAGCAATTCAAAGTTGTATTCCTGCATGCAAAGAATACAATTAACTTGACTCCCCCCGGAAACAACATGGTTTTGCCCAGGAGTGACTTTAAGTTCTTAATTTAAGAAGATTCTTAAGTGTGAATCAGGTCCTAAGACAGGAAAGTTACTCCTGGGTTGAACCATGTTGATTGCAGGGGAGTATTAGAGTTAAGAGGTGATGTTTCCTATCCCAAGTCTACATAACAGTGTAAAAGTAAAGCTGGTCAGTATCTGTGTGCAGTAAGCAATTCAAAGTTATATACCTGCATGCAAAGTATACAATTAAATCAAAAACAGGGTTTTGTCGCACACAAAATAAATAGAGTGAAACGTACCCCACTTATGGGGGTGCTACTGTACAGCCTAAGTACACAAATAGACAGGATTTGAACCCCACAAAAAGGAGTTTAAGTGGCTGTTTAGCTACAGTGCACTGTAAACACACTCAAATCATAAGTCCCAAAAATACACAACAATCATGTGTGATGCCAAAAATTTCAAGAGTTTATTAGTCGACTATAATAGCTGGTTAAGTAGTAGCGAAATATAAGATATCCCTTACAAGCTGTTTATACAACAGTCATGGTCATAAATACAAATAAGAGTACATCTTAGTGTCAGGCTCAGGGCCTCACGGTCTCCATTAAGTGTCTCTGATGGCTTGCAGGGGATCAGTTGAAGCAGGGCACTGGTGCACGCGGTGCGACCGCCGAGTCAGCGTCTCCTACGCGTGTTTCGCAACGAGCTTCCACTGGGATGGCTGTTGGTCACAGGTTCTGATGACGTATTTACGTGCCAATCAGGTGAATGGTTTCATTAACCCTGTGAGGGAAGAGGCAAACAATTAGTGGTAAAGTAAAAGGATAAAAACAAACCAAAGTAGAGGTGGGAGCCTGAGAGAGAAAAAAAGAGACTAATGAAACATCGTTACTATGCTCCTTGCAGTAATATTAAGGTCTATTATAAAGGGGCGTGCAAATAAAAAATGGTTGCAATGAACATGACAGCCCGAGAGTACCGGCTTATTATAAAGAACAAACAGGTGGATGTATACCTCTGGAGATTAACGTTGAGGTCTAACCTACCCTACAGTAAATCACTATCAACTGTAAAAACTCTGAAGCAGTAGAGAGTGGGTATTGTGATCTCCTAATCACTCAAATTTGGACACTATCTTATAATGCCTGGATCAAAGTACCAGGTAGCTTTGCTGAGGGGCCGGTGGGGGGAGGGGAAAGGAGGGTAAGGGAAGGGGGGGATTGAAAAGGGGAAGTGAAGATCATGCTCTCATTAAATCCTTTCGGTGGCATAGGGCGTAGTTCTGGATCCGGCCCATAGAGTCTAACAGAAAAATTTATTTTAATTAGTTTTGTAAGATAGTTGCATTCATGTCCCCACCTATGGGAGATGGAACAAAGTTCTCCAAAATAAAGGCTTGTAAGCCCCTGGGATCAGCTTGGTGGGTATAGTGGAAGTGTCTAGCCACTGGTGTAAGGGACTTAAACCTGTCCAGGTCCTTAGTACTATTCCGTATTGAGTTGACATGTTCAAAGAGACGTATTTTAAATCTCCGTATAGTCTTGCCTACATACCTCTTGGCACAGGGACATATCAAACAGAAAACGACATTAGTTGTTTCACAGTTCGTAAAGTGATCAAATTTATGAGTTTTCCCATACTTGTCCTGAATTTTCCTGTTGACTACTACATGTCTACATTCCTTACACCTACCGCATGGATGACATCCCCTTGTGGTGAATGGTTTCCGTGGGATTGGCTTAAGAAAGCTGTCCACCAGGCAATCTTTAATGTTTTGAGCTTGTCTCCAGCACATGCTTATGGAACCCCCAAAGCTTCAGAGAAGATATCATCAGATAACAGAATATGAGAGTGCCAAAATCCCCAATGAATCTTGTTCTGTTGGGTTTAGTTTCCCGTCGGCATGGTAGAATGAGTTCTTCTCTTGTGGTCTGTAGAGCTTTGTGATAAGCAGCCTTAATGGTTCTGGACTCCTTTGGGACAATCTTTCTCTCAGTTCATCTGCTCTTGTTTTAAAAATTGCAATGGTGGAGCAGTTACGCTTGAGTCGCATATACTGACCACAGGAAACACCCCGAATGGTGGCAGGAGGATGGGAGCTCTGGGAATGCAACAAACTTTTCGTTGCTTTTAGTTTCCTAAATAAATCTGTGGTGAGGTGACCATCTGTTTCCACATTTATCGTAATATCCAAGAAGTCAACGTTTTTTGACTCCGGTGCACTGTAATATTAAGATTATTATTGTTAGCGTTTAGTATGTCAACAAATTTATCAAAGACGTTAATGTCACCTTCCCAGAGGATGAACACACCATCAATATATCTTAGCCATGTCACTATGTGATCCGTGAAAACCTTATTCTCATCAGTGAATACGATCTCATTCTCCCACCACCCCAAGTACAGGCACGCATACGTGGGGGCACAAGAACTCCCCATCGCAGTGCCCCATACCTGGAGGTAGTATCTCCCCTCAAAAGTGAAAAAATTCCTAGTCAGGACAAAGCGTAATAGTTGAAGGAGAAAATTGTTAAAACCCTCATCAGGCCTACTGTTCAGGAAATATGCTGTTGCCGGAATGCCTTTTTTTTATGGTCTATACTTGTGTATAGTGACTCCACGTCACATGTGATGAGCCACGTGGTGGGAGTCACTACCACATCCTGAGTTCTGTCACAGATGTAGGAGGCTAACGTAGGCATGAAGTTACATAAGTAAAAGTCCAGGAATTTGCTAGCCTTTTCAGTGATCGAGCCTATTCCTGAGACAATAGGCCTCCCTGGTGGGGACTCCCCCTGAAATCAACATGGTTTTGCCCAGGAGTAATTTTTTTTCTTAATTTCAAGCTCCTTCTTAAGTCTGGATCCCAGCCCAATAAGACACATCAGGGGCCAGATTTACTAAGTTGCTGGAAAGTGGAGATGTTGCCTTTAGCAACCAATCAGATTCTAGCTTTCACTTTCCTATTACATACTAGAAAATGTCAGCTAGCATCTGATTGGTTGCTATGGTGCAATATCTCCACTTTTCCTTTCCCGCAACTTAGTAAATCTGGACCGAGGTCCATCTCATCCAGGCAGGACACACCTTCAAATATACTATTAGGATTCCTTCCTTTTTTGGGTGAACATTGGTATACTTAAAATTCTAAGCTGATTATTATCTATTTAATTAGCAGTTTTTCATCAAGTGACTGATATTTATAGAATTTTATTTTTCATCTCATCAAAAACATAAGCAGTAAACAATTCTGGGCCCAAGGCTTCTGTCTTCTATGAGTTTATGCAACACATTGAGTCTTCTACTAGAATGCTTTCATCTCAGAAAACTTCCTGTGCAATTCTGTAACAAGTCTAGTCACAGTCTGAGACAGCAGCACTCTCCATTGTGCAAAATGAAGGCATTGGATATGAGTTTATTTCTGGAAGACACTGATGTAATAAAGTTTGTAGCATTAGGAAAATCTTGGTTGTCCCATGATACAGATTAGAAACACAAAGGAAGTAAGGAAAATTGGAGGTAAATGTAGAAAGTAGACATAAAAGTATAATACTATAAAATAAATCTAAATTGTATTTATTTTAAATAGTTTAAATATGTTGAATAGAAATAAAAGTACATATTATAATTCTTAATATTATATATTTTACATCCAAATCATGTGAAGGTGTAGAAATTACAACGGTTTCTATATGTGCCTCCCACTTTTTAAGGGACCAAAAGTAATTGGACAATCGACTCTATGAAAGCTATATGAAAAGGAAGAAAAAATAAAAAGACCAGACAGGAAAAGGGTGATGATCCCATAAGTGGGATCTTCAATTTATCTTCATTGGTACTAAGGCCACCTGATATAAGTCTGTTAAGGAAGGGTCTTAGTTTTGCCCCAACAGCACCACCAAACAAATTCGAATTAATAATTGATCTAACAAAATTTACAAGAAACCTGACTCTCAAACGACACTATCTCCGACAAAACTCTAATTTAGATATAGAGAAGGAGAAAGATAAAGGCTCTGGTTTGAGACCAAAATCAAAATTTTATCCAGTGGAGTCTAGAGGTCCCTACGTAGAATTATTTGCAGAATTAGTCAGAGAAGATTTTGAGAAATTAAATTTTACTCAAGACAGAAAGAAAAATTTGACAAAAAATGAGAGAATTGCTCTCAAGAAATTTACTGATAACTCTGAGCTTGTAATCAAACAAGCAGATAAGGGGGGAGGTGTAGTTTTAATGGATAGGTCACATTAGGAGAGAATAACAAGGAGTCTCTTGGATGATATGTCTTCATACAAAAAGTTAGATAAAGATCCCACTAATGACTTCATTTTGATATTGGAAACTCTACTAAATAGAGGCCTTGTAGAATAATGCATATCCAAATAGGAATATGATTACCTCTTAAATAAAACCCCAAGGGTTGCAACTTTCTATACCCTACCTAAGATCCACAACGACAGATCCAATCCCCCAGGACATCCTATTGTCTCGGGGATTGGATCTGTCACTTCTAGGATCTCAAAATATGTAGATTCCTATATAAAAAAGTACGTTTGGAATTTGGAATCATACCTTAAAGATTCTACACAGGTGTTCCAACTGTTTGAGGACTTAGAGTGGAAATCCACCTATAATTTTTGCTCGATAGATGTGAAAGCCCTCTACACCTCCATTATAAGATGCTGGAGGTGCTGAGGGAAATACTATCATTAGACTCTGAACTCTCCGATGCAAGGGTAAAATTTATTCTAGATTGTGCAGAGTTTGTACTTAAGAGTAATTATTTCCTCTTTTTGGATGACTATTATCTCCAGATTGCCGGGACGGCGATGGGTACGATTTTCGCTCCCAGTTTCGCCAACCTCTATATGGGGAACTGGGAGCGTGAGTGTGTCCAGAACCGTTTCGGTGATTGGCCCATTAAATTATACAAAAGATATATTGATGACCTGCTTCTTATATGGGAGGGGGATCATCAATCTTTTAATGCCTTTGTGTCGGAGATAAATCAGAACCAATATGGGTTGGAATTTACGGCACAATTTGGAGGTCATACTATAGACTTCTTAGATCTGACCCAGACCGCACCTGTTGAGCCAGATAAAACTGTAGATACCAGAACATTTTTCAAACCAGTGGACTCAAACAGTTATTTAGAGTACCATAGTTGTCATCATAGCAAGTGGAAACAGAACATTCTGTTTTCACAGTTCTCAAGGCTGAGGAGGAATTGTTCCTCCATAGAGACGTTTGATGAATTGTCAAATACATATGTTTCCAGATTCCAAGAACGCCATTATCCACAAAATCTTATTGTGAATAGTCTAGATAAGGCAAGAAACAGAGATAGGGACTAACTCCTTAAATATAAAGAAAAAAATGAAAAGAAAGTTTTCTGCCCATTTGTTTCTAAATATAATAGGGATAGTCATCCTTTTAGGGAATCACTGTCCAAACACTGGAGTATTCTTACCAGAGACCCAGTGCTAAAAACGGTACTCCCTAATAAACCAGAAGTATTTTTTAGAAAGGCAGACACTATGAAATCTAGAATTTCAAAGAGTCATCTTGAACAAAAAAAGATCCCTAATACCGCAAACATGATTATTCACTCAAAACCACCCGGGTTTTATAATTGTGGCAGCTGCAAAATGTGTAAATATTCACATCATGAGAAAAAAACTTGAAGGAATGGACGACAAAATATACAAAATAAAAAATTATATGAATTGTAACAGCACGCATGTCGTCTATTTGCTGGAATGCAGCTGTGGCTTAAAATATGTCGGGAAGACTAAAAGACAATTTAAAATCAGAATGCTGGAGCATTTTCGAAATATTAAAAACAAGGTCACCAACCATAGTGTCCCCCGACATTTTTTAAGCCACCACAATTCTAACCCTGAGAATCTAAAAGTTAAAGCTGTGGAGTGGATTCCTCAGGATAAACGTGGAGGTGATAGGGAAAACAAATTGGCAGTGAGACATTTTGGATTCTCACGTTGGGTACCCTCAACCCAGCGGGGCTTAATGAGGGTTTTGATATTGTTCTTTTCTTGAAATAGTTAATGCATAGGATTCTGTAGGTTGTCCCATGCTGATCCTTTATCTGGGTAATATATAAAAAATGCACATTTTTTAATCTAATTACTATTAATATCTCATAGACATGGTTTGTCTATATGTAGTCCTAATTTAGCGGATTTAAACTGTCCTTAATGTGTCCCCAACACTCTTTTTAGATTAAGCTAGAATTAAAATTAATTTAGTAATTAAAAAAAAAAAATCAGTTTTAATAGGTAGTAGCATACAACGTATTACACATTAAATAAATATAAGAATTTCTTATATATTCTTATATATTTTTAAGCATGTTCTTATAAATGGGCAATATTGTAACTTATAAATGGTTATAGATTAGGCCTAATTTGTGTTATATAATTGATTAATTTATTTATATTTTTATACATTTTTGTATTTGTTTGTACTAATATTATTGTGTTCTTATTTGATGTATTATTGCACTTTGGAGTAACTGTTTACTGTTATTTGTACAAATGAATCAAATACTTTGAATTGCCATCCTGAGGTGTTATCCCTTAGGTTACTGACATTATAGGAACTTTGACCTGAAAGGGTTAAAAGTCAGTCACTATAAATCACCCCTCCTTTGTTCCCACCTTATCCCCCTGACGAAGTCCGTGATTCGGATGAAACGCGTAGGGATGTGTTATCCCTTTGGCGTTGGTTACTGATATTATAAGAACTTTGACCTGAAAGGGTTAAAAGTCAGTCACTATAAATCACCCCTCCTTTGGTCCCACCTTATCCCCCTGACGAAGTCCGTGATTCAAATGAAACGCGTAGGGACGGGGCTAACCTGAACCTCCCACAGTCCCAGTGTTCCTCCTGCCTGCCAGCCGAATAGAAGGAGTCTGTCTTGACGGAGACCGCCTACAGCATCCTGCTACCATCCCTAACGGCGTGCGGCAAGTACTGAGTGTTTACACGTGTTATGCTGATTTTATATTTTGATGTGGTACGTTGCTAGATCAGTGGATCGGCTAAATTAAAAAAGGTTAATTACACTATGAAGCGCCCCTGTTCCCTTCCTTTGTTTTCATATATATATAATGTTAAAATACAATTTTTCAATGTATTTAATAACATGAGATAACAGAATGGGTTTGTTATACTAGAATGCATTTAGAAGTAAATGAGAAGAATAAATAAAATGATAGTAAAATAAAAAGAATTATCTTAAAATTTCTTCTTTCAGTGAGCAATATCTATTAGTAATTGAGATGACTTTATTATCATAAATGATGTGCATTAATGAAACTAGAAGGTATACAATTATAGGTGTCTAGTTAAGTCCTTTACTTTTACTTTTATCAATTCTCTTTCCTTTGCAATTAGAAATCTGCCCCAGTACTCAGTGCTCCCTAGTGTTGTACATGCTATAGAGTATTAAGCTAATGTGCAATACATGGGTAAGCTTGGTCATACTAAATTGGAAGAAAGAGAATAAAATCAATAAACAGGCAAAGGACAAAGTTCACTTGGTGAACAAAAACATAAGGTGGAAAAACAACAGATCCCAGGAGAGAATGCAGAACATAATAAGGGGAGTAAAGAAGACAAAGGGCAAATGTACCATTGACCCAAATAAAGAGAGAAAAGTAAGCATGGATAAAAGATTAGGCAAGCACTGTGAACTAAAACAAATAAACAACATATTGCTACTGACCAATACCAACAGGCTAAACTGAACTATAATACATAACTATACATAAGCAACTAAATCTTTTAGATAAGCCTAGATGCACCCACACACGGGTCTAATAGGATGGTGCTAGGACGTTAATCTCTTAACTGACATATATACTAGGAATCACAGTATTGTTACATTCTAAATCTCCTGTATCTACTTGGTTGTGGTGGATCTTTTTCCAGTTGGAGAGGAGCAGTTATGTCCTTACACATGATAGGAACTGATGTCTTAGATGTTGAATTAAATGTGGTCTCAAAACAGTCGTGTGATTATCTGTGGTATCTGCCTCTTCACAGGAAACGTTTTGGTCAAATAACACAGCTTAAAGGATCAAGAGCGTTGATGAAGCCCTTCGGATAAGATGAATGTTAGGATATTAGTTAAGCGTCATTCACATCTGTCAACTTCAAAGTAGCTAATGATTATTGACCAGTCTTGTACCACTTTCTGATCACCACCTCTGGAATAAGCCAGGTTTTTTTTAATTTCCGTGTTATGTTCTGTGTTTTTTTTTTTTACTCTGATAAGTCCGATGGGATTGACCCAGGAAATTCCGGGACCATAGCAATAGTAAACTAATCCCTCCAATCAGGTTTCTTTGGGTGAGACCTGGGCAAAACCCTACCCGGTTCAGACCTGGGCAAAACCCTTCTTTTCTCCTGGGTCCAAGAGGACCCCAGTACCTAATGTCTCCACCCGGGTCTATGGACAAAAACCCAGGTTTTAGGTGGTAATGTGAAATGGGAATTACTGTGTCTGGACTGCCCAGGAGTCCACAATACAGTTTTCACTATGAATCAGTTCAGCTTTCAAATTAGAACAAAAGGGAAATATATTTTTGGATTAAAAATCATACTTCTAATTAACTCGTAAGGATTGTGTAACAAGTTCTGGTGCCTAATACCTCTAAATTAGAACTCCCTCAAATCTTTGTAAGTGACTCAACAGTGTAACTAGTTTCTCTTATATTCAGTTCAGATTATAGAATAAGGTATAGATTTAATATATTGTTTACTGTGAACCAAATATCTAGGGAAAATTATATTGGTTAATATGTTTGAACTACTAAATAAGATGGATAGTTCTCAAGGTCATAAAACTGGTCATAGCCCTGTTCGTCCAATCATGTTCTTCTCTCCAGGCAAAGAAGAAAGAGGTAAGATTGGTTTTAAAAGTTATTGAGCCCAGAGTTCCTGGTCATTCTATGAGATTAGGGGCCTCATTTACAAAGGTCGATTTGAATAAAATCGCCAGAGATTGCAGTAGTTTACCTGCGATTTGCAAGTCTCCGGATTTACTAAAGCAAAATCTCCACAAACTCACCGGAGATGAGTGGAGACTTAAATCTCCGGTGTTTAAATCTCTCCGGCGATTTTCTGCATGAGGAGCATACAAATTTCTGGATTTACTAAGGGAAGACTTTCAAAATCGCTGGCCCTAAGTTCCTGACAGGTAGAAGGTCTATTTTCTAGGCTCTATCCAGAACATATTATCTGGTGATTATTTTGCTTTTATCCTATTTCATGGTTTTGTATATTTTCTTACTTGCTTAGTTTCTTGAAACCTTTTAATGTTCTACCTTATTCTTTGTAAAAATAAGCAATGTCCCCTTTTATAAATAAAGGACCGTATTTAACGGCAAGATGTGTGCGTATTTTGGCAATCGAAGTAGTAAAGTAGTAACTTTATGTACGCAATCTACGTTGATTATACGAATGTAAGTCAAGTATGCACGGGACTTTGAGTTGCACGTGGACACGTACACGGATCTCACATGCAAAAATATGAACATGAGAATTTAAATAAAAATGGGCAGGGGGAGGCATTAATGTGAATGTGGACGCGACTATCATCATACGAACGCATGGAGGACACATACGTACGCAATTGCACACAGAAAGATAAGGGTGGTCTATGGAAGTGTAAGTCTACGAGGGCACGGATTTATGAGGGAAGTGACTGAGGTTTTGGTGGGTGTTCCTTGCTACATGAGTGCCTTTATTTGTATTCGCGATTGCAAATGTATCTCTGAATATGGCGCAAAGTGTTTCTTTATTTTTATGTTAATATACGCTCTAAAAACCCTTAAACAGGCTACACACTATAACGCTTAACGACCCAAGCAGGAGGTGGGTGGCCTGATAAACAGGATGATTTCCTGCAAGGGCCAATAATCACTTCAGTGTATGGACAGTTTTAGTCTCTGAAGATGTTTTGTTTAGCTGGCTACTTTAATTTATAGGGATTTTGTAAGTAAGTGGCTTATAGTTTCTATTAAAAACATCAAATTGAGGCAATAGGCTTGAGAATATGGCACATGAACCTTGATTTTGGATTAACATAAATTTGTGCTTAAACAGAGTGTAGCTATGTTTGGAGTTGTGATAGAGTATTAAATGCAGATTTAATATCTAGGTCTCAAGATATGTAAAGCCCTAGGAACTAGTAATTAATGACAGATAGCTGATGTAACACGCTATGAAAGTTTGCTTTGTTTTAAAAGCAGGTTACTCTGCACTTACATTTAGAAAGCTTAAGAATTAATTTCATTAAAGATTAAATAGGAGGTGCAGGTGAAAGTGCTGACCTAACCCATTTGCTTTTGTTTTAAGATAGTATTTTAATTATTACCATCACCAAAATAATTATTGTCATTATCGTTAAACATGATTTTTCTATAATACACTGCACTTGGATAATTTCAATTTTTTGCTCTGGGTTCCCGGGGGTGTGACAGAGGCTCAGCAGAAAAGCGGAAGCTGGTGGGCCTTATGTAGGGTTTGCTCATGAGGTATGTTGTAGTAGATAGACGAAGACAGCACTAGGACAGGCTGGACTTGAACTGGACTGGACTAGACTGGACTGGAATGGAACAGACTGGGCTTGAACTGGACTGGAACAGACTTGACTTGGACTGGACCAGATTGAATTGAACTGGTACAGACTTGACTTGAACTGGACCAGACTGGACTGGACAAAGATTTGGACTTGGACTCAGAATAGCTGAAGCGCTGCACAGCATAGAACCAGGAACCAGGCACATGACAATAATGTAGGTTTTTCATGTATTTTTGAATATTGTTACATGTGCCGATGTTTTGTTATGGCTTTTATTCATATATGATGTTCTATTAAACGGTTGCATTGTTTTTCTCTTGTTTATGTCTTTTGAGGTGCATATATAGGACTGTGGAACTTTAAACAGATCTTTTACCCAGCTCCAACTAACGCAAGTCACTCTGAAGGGTTCTATACTTTTATTTGTACACACTTGTTGGATTAGGTCAGTGCTTTTTCCTGCACTTCCTATTTAATATTTATGATTGATTTTAAACTGTTGTAGACCCTCTTGGTTCAGGGAGCAGCTGTTGACCTATTAGCGCAGCCACCTCTAAATATACCCCCATTTGTTCACATCATTAAAGAAATGATGATTGATTCATAATGGGCATATTGAGTCTAGTGAGATAATGAGATAATGCACAGCTGTAGCTTGGTATGAAAGAAGGAAATATGTTTTTGGGGACAAGCTGAGCTTGTGGTCATTTGTAAAGTAGTCAATTCTATATCCATCCATACTATAGATACACTTTTTTGTGTATTATTAGACAGATATTAGGCAGACTGCCATTTAAAGTATGCAGTGGTAAAATCCTTATCTTTATCTACAGTTGCCTCCTCAACTCCTGAATACAACTTGCATAGGCTTAGAAGAATAATGGATATGGCCATATTTCCGAGGGTGGCCAGCAAAAAAATGTCTATTTGGCCAATACAAGTAAGGGTATTATGTAGTATCTATTACAATTATGTATCTAAGGAGAATATAATTACGCCAGGTCACTATGATGGCTGGTGGAGAAGGTGACAGGAGAACCAGTTTTGACTGCTGATTTCAAGTTTGGGATGCTCACAGTGGCTGACATACATGGGGCACATAAAGCACAATCTTGAAAAACTTGGATTTGTCTAATATGTGGATGTCTTCATACCTATTGGAACACCCCTTAAAATTTGCGAGGGATTACAGACTCTGTGATCTGGAGATGGGTAAAATCTCTGCATTAAAATACATTTAATGCAGTGCTTCAAAATTACATGTGAATACACTTTTTTATTTTTGTCTGAATAATGCATGGACACTATGGAATTTCCCTCCAAAACATCCTCCATTTAACAATAACTATTGTACTCACAAAAGACAAATAAAGGAAGATATATATTTGCTATCATCCATTTTTTCTGTGCCAGAAAAATGTCCAGTACATGTTCTCAGAGAATGCATTGATGTGAGGCAGTGCTGTAGCCTCTCAGGCTAGAATACAAAAGTCTTCAGTAAACATTGGAATATTCTTTCAACAGGTTAATCTTAAGAAGACATATTCCAATGCAAACCCATGTTTGCATACAACAGAGACTGTAGTATAAGATACATGTTAGTGAAATTTAATCTGAGATAAATACTACCACAAAACCCACCTTCCCCTATCCACTCAAGTAAGGTTGTGTAAAGTGTCATGGATGTACAAAATTCAGTATGCGTGGAAACAGTGAAACTGTCACACACCCACTCATTGGCAAGTGCAATAGGATTATGCAAAAACTAACATACATGTCAACCGTTAAATTCAGAGCTAAATGCTCTGCTGGCTATGCTACATAGAAGATGTAGACAGGAAACAAGTCCAAAGCAATACTTTACAGTCACATTGTGACCACATGTTAATATAAATATATATATATATATATATATATACACTAACAGGCAAAGAAAGTGACAATGGCCCAGATCCAGAACAACACTTCTGAGCGAATTTACACGTGGCGGAGACGTAAAATCGCCTTTTGGTAAGTACTGCGCATGCGCACCATAGAAAATACGCTCAGTAACGTAGCGTAATTGTGAACGTATGGGCCATTCACGTATGTGTCACG
>WWET01000404.1:657083-680485 GCA_011038615.1 Limnodynastes dumerilii
ATTTATTTGCTTTCAGTGTGCTGTGCAATTCTAGGAAGGGCTTAGATGTGTTGAGGGTGACAAAAGGTTGAGTAGCACTGGTATTGGTATAGAGGCTACTATAATACTCTTTACTGTATAGTGAAATACTACTCAGTAGTAGTTCATTGTAACTCTTTTACTTTGTAATACTTGTATTTGATTGCTTGCTTTACATAACACTTTTACTGCAGTAGATGTGGTCTACTTAGATTTTGCAAAAGCCTATGATACAGTGGAGGTTGGTCCACAAAATAAGGGAACTGGGTCTAGGAAACAACATTTGTACTTGGGTAAAAAATTGGTTGCGGAACAGGGAACAGAGTTTTGATAAATAGAACATTTTCTAATTGGTCAAAAGTTTTAAGCGGTGTACCTTGTGGTTCCATGCTGGAACAACTCCTTTTTATATTCAATGGACTTCCAACAGAAGGACCCTACCTTAAAAATTCCACAATGTCCCCAGGGTAAATGGGGACAATGTGGAACTTAAAATTGCTCTTTGCTAATAGAACATGACACTTTTGAGGGATGCTGGATCTGGTCCAAAGTTACATTTCTTATTAGCAAGTACTTTGGGGTAGATCCAGAACTACGTCCGTCTTCCATAGACGGACGTAATTCAATAAACAGTAGCTACTGGGCATGCGTAGTAGCTATTGTACATAATCTGCGCATCGTTTCGATATGTAGATTGCGTATATGCGGTCTTTTAGACCGCATACGCAATCTACGTATCGAAACCATACGCAGATTACGTACGGACGTAGTTCTGGATCCTTTTATATTAAATGAAACCTGTCATGTGTTTTTCTTTATATTTTATTTCCAGGATCTCTGTGCATTAATGTCCAAGACGAAGAAATGATCAGAGGCATAGCCTAATAATTATTATAATGTACTTAATATACTTTATCACTAAAATATGTAATGCTAATATAGTATACCTCTAAGCTGGCTTATTTAGTGTGTTTACACAACAGGTATTTCAGGTGGACAGGGACAGTCTGCAACCACACTTTTCTGTCGTCACTAATTAATTCCACTTAGCACCAGTGAAAATCCAAACAAGTCTGTGTTGTGAATGTATTGAAAAGTTAATTACCATCAATTTACTCTCAATTAGCTGAGCTGAAGCTTCCCCTATTGTTATGTAAACAAATTAGCCTCAAGTACTTATTTTACTGTAAACAGTAAATAGTCAAATATAAATAGGGTGCAATGTATGGATCCAGACTTCTGTGTGAACAGTTCCTTGTGTAAATGATTCAGATAGATCCACAATCCAGATGTTATTACTCATTACTTATGAGCAAGAACAGACTTCTGACAGCTACCCTTACTTGTGTGACTTAAGTCTGGGTGGCAATGCATTAAGAAAGTTCAGCAAGTTCAGCCTTGACCCTCTGTTAGGTGTTTAATTCCTTTTAACGCTCGGATACAGAGCTGCGTTTTTTTTTCAGACAGAAGCGCAGCATAAATGAGTACTGCACATGCTCAGATCAATAACGTGCACAGAAAAATGGGCGCAAGTGTACCCATCCATCTGTGTCCGCATCCGACTGCCCTGAGCCTGTAGAACTGGGAGTTCCACAATATTTAAATGAGAAAAGGGGCGTTTTTTCTCATTTAAATATTCCATGCAGGGCTGTCTGGTGGCTGCTCAACAGCCTTATGCTTACATCTTAGGGATGGTGTAAACGTAAATAGCAGCTCACCGAAGCTCTGGAAAGAAAGGGTAATTAGTAAAAAAAAAAACACTGTAAAAAAAAACATTTTACATAAATAAACCACTTCCCCCCCCCTCCACCACCCCCGCTGCTACAACATAAATAAATAAATAATACCGGCCAGACAGGACATGCACAAGGACCAGCATACCCATGGATGTCAGGGCATGCTGGCGCTTGGAGAATCACAAGCGTCAGCATACCCTGCCAGCCAGGGCCCGTTGCGCCATAGAAATGTATAGTACCGGCTATAGTAATGTAAGAATATTGGCCACATGTACAGTACAAATAATAATAAAAAAAAACTTACCTGTTCTGCTGGCGGTCCAGTCTTCTAAGTTTATAATCCAGGGGGGAGGGGGTCTTGGCAAAATAAAAAACCCTTTTGTATCGTCGCAGCATATGTCCTTCTAGCAGGACATCCCGGTGCTAATGACAGTTCTACTGTCATTGGGGCATATTTATATCCTTACCCAGCGTGGGAAGTCTCGTTTCAAAAGTGAATTTCAAACACGCACCTCTGAATAGCACTGCGGATCCGCTAAAACTCTGAATCCGGTCCTAAGTCTGAATGGTTTAGATTCATGCAAAATGTTCTGCAATATTTGTCTGGACCTGACCCATTATTATAATACGGTATTTAAGGTGAGTGATTTGGGGGGGTTCATGGATATTGTTTTTCTTCTCCTGATTTCCTTTTCTTTTAATATTGGGAGTTACTAGAGATAAACTTCCTAAATGTTGTGATATTTTAACGGACGGGATGAAGCCAAAAGCCATGAAGTAGATCCATGCTGTAGCACCCCTTTAAGTATTATGGGATGATGTGGGGGATGCACTGAAGCGAGTTTTGTTATATATTCATCAGCATAATTCTTATGAGAAAGCTATGTATTGTTATTTGCATCTCGTTTTTTAAAGAGCTAGGTCATGCTACCACCTTTACTGAGCTTCAGACACAATGTTAAACATATCTTAACACCACTCAGGGGCAGAGTGTGATGACAGACAGTCAACAGAGATCTCCAAATACTGAGTGCTGTAGGGAACCACTGATTTTACTATTACAGACTGTCAGATAGCCGACAGGGATTTCTGGGCCATGCGCACTGCAGCTGCCAGTGTCTGGGGATCGCATGACGTTTCTTTGCATTAATGCTCTCTGCACATGCGCAGAAAGGAAGCAGAGGCATCCAAGTCCCATTCACATCAGACCTCAACTCGGGCGGCCAGGCCTTGCATTCTGATGGCCATACAGAGAGAAAGAGAAGGGGTAGAGGGATGCAGGATATGTACAGTAAGAGTGTACCAAGACAAGGGCTCCCCATCCAGACTAGAACGCAGATGGGTCTGAATATGTCCAAACATTTACACCCACAGGTCATGTCAATGTTAGGGGGTACACAAGAAACAAGCTATTTTGGACAATTATGATTTTGTTTTCAAACTGACTTTGCATAAAGATGGTTTGGAGATTTCTACTTTTTAACTGTTTTGTCTATGTACATTATAATAAATTTAAAACTGTTTTTCAATGTGTTCGGGACATGTCCGCAATGTTTCTAACATTTTTTAACCAGCAAAATACAGTGTACTATAATCTGATTGTTCAGAATTCCTAAATGATTATTTTCTCGATGACATGATATCATGTAGTTTGTGGAAAAACCTAAATATCAGACCTCTTGGCTGGAGTTCCTCATCTGTCCCACTCCATAATTATTGACAAGTACAGCATTCTGAAAGAGATACAGGGCTTCTATTACTATATTACTGCTTCACTTGGTCAGAGTCAGACAAACAGGAAAACTCCGAGCAGGAGGTGGAAGTGCCACACACTACTAACCGAAGTTACCACAGCCAGTCAACTACTAAGCGGCACAGATCTCCTGCTGAGATTGATGGGAGGCCTGTGCAGTCAGCCAGTGCAGAGATTGACAGGAGGCACATGGGAAGTGGATTAAAAAGTTGTGGATGAGACACATATTAGAGGCATATGGATAAATTAAACCCTACTAGGCATATAAATAAAAATTGTTCCATATGCCTCAATAGCAGCTCTGAAAAAATAAATAGCATTCACATTTTTATTCACATTATATATATATAACTTTTCAATAAAGTAACACCACACAATTTAAATAGAACCCACCCACAAATTAAATGAAATAGGTCTGGCTTCACAGTTACGTAGTTTTCGTCTTACGTACGTTGTTTTAAGAATTGAGCTACTACGCATGCCTAGTAGCTTATTTACACTATCTACGTACCTTTTGTATGTAAATTGCGTAAGCACGGTCTTTAGATTTTAATTACTTTATTGAAAAAAAAAATATATATATATATAATGTGAATAAAAATGTGACTGCTATTACTTTTTTCAGAGCTGCTATTGAGGCATATGGAAGAATTTTAATTTACATGCCTAGTAGGGCTTAACTTATCCATATGCCTGTCTTTAGACCGCGCTTACGCAATCTATGTACAGAAATGGTAGGTAGATAGCGTAAATAAGTTACTGCGCATACGCGGTAGCTCAATTCTTAAAACAACGTACGTAAGACGAAAACTACATAACTGTGAATCCGGACCAGGGTCACCATCAAGCAAGTAAATTAACGGCACTTCACACATAAATAAAATACCCCACTACTTCCCTCTATTACCCCTCAAATCAGATATACAGTATATTATATATATATACAGTCAGGTCCATAAATATTGGGACATCGACACAATTCTCATATTTGGGCTCTATACACCACCACAATGGATTTGAAATGGAACAAACAAGATGTGCTTTAACTGCAGACTTTCAGCTTTAATTTGAGGGTATTTACATTCAAATCAGGTGAACGGTGTAGGAATTACAACGGTTTCTATATGTGCCTCCCACTTTTTAAGGGACCAAAAGTAATGGGACAATCAACTCAAAAGCTATTTCATGGACAGGTGTGGGCTATTACCTCGTTATTTCATCATCAATTAAGCAGGTATAAGGTCTGGAGTTGATTCTAGGTGTGACATTTGCATTTGGAATCTGTTGCTGTCAACTCTCAATATGAGATCCAAAGAGCTGTCACTATCAGTGAAGCAAGCCATCATTAGGCTGAAAAATCAAAAGAAACCCATCAGAGAGATAGCAAAAATATTATGTATGGCCAAATCAACTGTTTGGAACATTCTTAAAAAGAGAGAACGCACCAAAAGACCAAAAGACCCGGAAGACTACAGAAAAACAACTGAGGTGGATGACAGAATAATTTTTTCCCTGGTGAAGAAAAACCTCTTCACAACAGTTGGCCAAATCAAGAACACTCTCCAGGAGGTAGGTATATATGGGCCTGATCTAGACCTACGCTTGGATGCGGATTTACGCTGATCGTAAGCGTAAAAACTGCCATTTGTACTTACTGCGCATGCGTGGGGCAGATGATACGCTCATGTTACGGTCTGTAAATCTTTGCGTATGGGCGTTAATCGTAACCGCTTCGTATTACCGATCATGGGGGCGTGCCTGCCATACGAAAGCCGTACCCATGCACCGAGGGCGGGGTGAGGCATTTAAATTGTACAGTATGGGCGTGCTAAGGATCGTTAATATGCAATGAATGTACGGACGGCTGCGGGGACGAACACACAAGTTAGTTAGTTTGCCGAGCGTATGGAAGCTAAACTAGGTACAAGCAAGGGGTGTGGCTATTGCCGTGCATCGGTGGTACTTTTGGCGATAATACGCTACGCACACCAGTGTAGGTTTTGATCAGGCCCAATGTCTCAAAGTCAACAATCAAGAGAAGACTTCACAGAGTGAAAATAGAGGGTTCACCACAAGATGTAAACCATTAGTGAGCCACAAAAACAGGAAGACCAGAATGGAGTTTGCCAAACAACATTTAAAAAAGCCATTACAGTTCTGGAACAACATCCTATGGACAGATGATACAAAGATCAACTTGTATTACAGTGATGGGAAGAGAAGAGTATAGAGAAGGAAAGGAACTGCTCATGATCCAAAACATACCACCTCATCAGTGAAGCATGGTGGTGTAGTGTCATGGCGTGGGCATGCATGGCTGCCAATGGAAAAGGTTCCCTTGTATTTATTGATGATGTGACTGCTGACAAAAGCAGCAGGATGAATTCTGAAGTGTTTCAGGCAATATTATTTGCTCATATTCAGTCAAATGCTTCAGAACTCATTGGACGGCGCTTCACAGATGGACAATGACCCAATGACCCGAAGCATACTGCAAAAAGCAACCAAAGAGTTTTTTAAGGCTAAAAAGTGGAATGTTATGCAATGACCAAGTCAATCACTTGACCTGAATCCGACTGAGCATGCATTTCACTTGATGAAGACAAAACTGAAGGGAAAATGCCCCAAGAACAAGCAGGAACTGAAGACATTTGCAGTAGAGCATTACCAGGGATGAAACCCAGCGTCTGGTGATGTCTATGCGTTCCAGACTTCAGGCTGTAATGGACTGCAAAGGATTTGCAACAAAGTATTAAAAAGTGAAAGTTTCATTTAGGATTGTTTAGTTTTTCCCATTACTTTTGGTCCCTTCAAAAGTGGGAGGCACATATATAAACCGTTGTAATTCCTACACCGTTCACCTGATTTGGATGTAAATACCCTCAAATTAAAGCTGAAAGTCTGCAGTTAAAGCATATCTTGTTTGTTTCATTTTAAGTCCATTGTGGTGGTGTATAGAGCCCAAAATATGAGAATTGTGTTAATGGGGTAGATCCAGAACTACGTTTGCCGTACGTTTATTCGCGTAGCGTATTTTTGTGTGCGTATATTCTATACACTCCCCTAGAAACACCCCTTGAACGTACGTATTTTATCAAGATACGCTTTCCAAACCCTACCTTAACTTTTGCCTACGTAACCGCAGTGATCCCCACACGTACGTATGGGCAACACGAATTTACGCAGCTAAGCACACCCATACTGTACACTTTAAATACAAACCCCCGCCTACTTAACGTATTTCAGATGTATTTTGGACTCACGTAAAATTGGCACGCACACACGTAAGTATTTATGTGACACATACGTGAATGGCCCACACGTTCACAATTACGCTACGTTACTGCGTGCGTATTTTCTATGGTGCGCATTTACCAAAAGGCGATTTTACGTCTCCGCCACACGTAAATTCGCTCACAAGCGTTGTTCTGGATCTGGCCCAATGTCCCAATATTTATGGACCTGACTGCAAGGACATACCCATACTTTATTTTTAGTACATTAAGATAAGCTACGTGGTCTTGCATAATACTTGCTCCAAATTAGGTTCATAAACTTTTGATTAAGTTTTGACAGTGACAAACGAATGTATTAATTAAGCTTGAACTCTGCTCTGTCCTCATGAAGATCCTTCAAACGGAGTGGAGTTGGTCTCCTTCTTTCCACTTTTGCTTCAATACCTACATTCATGTATCTCTGATGTAGCTCTTCATTATACCTTTATGTTGGTATAGTCTTTCTATATGGTGTAATGTAGACATTGCTGAAAAATAAAAATGAGACTTTGCTTGTTAGTTGAAAAGATTTGTTGAGACATTTTTTTTTTTACATATGTTACTTACCCCAAATTCCTAAAGTAAATCTATGATCCATATTAAACTGAGTGTGGGATTATTTTGTCATTTCAAATATTTCTTCAACTATAAGATGGATACATTCACGTTGAAAGACTTTCAAAAGACTAAGCCCTCAAGAATGACATTCATAAATGAACAAATCAATAGTTATTTATTCAATTTGTGCATTCATTAATTTGTTAACCTATGACCCTGGTAAATTACACCTTAATTTTCATTTCACATGTTGAACAAGCTATAGGATTCGTATAATCCCATTGAAATATGTTCTTAATCACTGTATGAAAATGAGGCACATGTCATAAATTCTGTACACATCATGTTAATAGAGACTGCAGTACAAAATAATCAAATTGTATGTCATTTTTATTGCAAATTGTGACTGGATTTTTTAAATTATGCTCTAGAATCAAGAAAATCTTACTGTGAAAATTGCTTTTATTTATATACAGATTTGTTAATACATGATTGAAGGGCATATGGTACTCATTTATCTATATATTTTGATTCATAGACATGGCTGGTAGAAGCCGGTGTACGTGATATGAAAGCTAAATTCAAATATAATCCATTCATGCAAACATTCAAAAATAACTTTTGTAGCTCTTTTGGACATAAGTGCACCCAGTGTCGCCCCTAGGAAGCCCCCTCCGCCAGCTTCACTTACAGAACCATGGCCAGTTGCTACACTAAAATAGTAGTGCATCGCGGCTCTGTAGATGCTGTTGGAGAGTAATAGCGGTGAAGGTTAGCCAATACTACTTCCCAACAGCATCTACAACGCAGCGGCATGCAACTAATATAGTGTAGCAGCTGGCCTTGTCTCTGTAAGTGATGTCAGCTGAAAAATTTTATAAGCAGCTGACATCTGTTTATAAACAGTGAAACAGCCGCAGTCTGCACATGCGCAGTTTAGGCGCTGTTCTGCGGGCACACTGGTTGCTGGATGGGGGAAGGATCCTGAGGTATCTCTGCCCTGGGCTTCCAAACTTGTAGGAGCAGACCTGAGTGCACCATCTTGATATTTAGCATAAGAGATATGGGAAGATAGTCTCACTTTTAGTAACTTTATATGGGTTCCATAGATTGACAATGGCCTATCAAACTATTTTTACAGCGTGGGAGTGGATTGCCTATAAAAATAATAGGGAGTTTTCGCATTTTAAGCCTTTTGTGCTTGCCTTTTTCTTGTCTTGTCACCTGGATATGAGCACAGGGGCAGAATCATACTTGCATGACTGTGGCCTAGCTTCTGTTTGTGTATGGCTGCAGTCACCAGGAAGATCTCTGCATTAACAAGTGGTTAATAGTATGATAGTGAAATATTAGTTTTATTATGTTGCATTTGATTTTATTTATTTGACATAACAATTTTTGTTGATTTTTATTGTCTATACATAGCCACATTGGGGTAGATCCAGAACTATGTTTGCCGTAATTTTATTCGTGTAGCGTATTTTCGTGTGCGTATATTCTATACACTCCCCTAGTAACACCCCTTGAATGTACGTGTTTTGTCAAGATACGCTTTCCAAACCCTACCTTAACATTTGCCAACGTAACTGCAGTGATACGCACACGTACGTATGGGCAACACGAATTTACGCAGCTAAACACGCCCATACTGTACACTTTAAATACAAACCCCCTCCTACTTAACGTATTTCAGACGTATTTTGGACTATCGTAAAATTGGCACGCCCACACGTAAGTATTTACGTGACAAATACGTGAATGGCCCATACATTCACAATTACGCTACGCTACTGAGCGTATTTTCTATGGTGCGCAAAAAGGCGATTTTATGTCTCCGCCACGCGTAAATTTGCTCACAAGCGTTGTTCTGGATCTGGGCCATAGAGTCGTATTCACAGATCCGTTAGTTAAAGGTACGCAATTATACGCACATACATTGCAAGGCAACACCCATGACACTCCCCATATCTCTATGTGTGCATTTACGTGCGTATAATAATACTTACGTATGTAACTAACCTTGCCCTCAAATGGTCATTTAAATGTCTCCCCCCACCCACTTTCACATAACTTTGTCCGTACGGATTTCAACCACGCCCATCCGCACGTATGTCCCCAAATGGACTGCTTTCATTAAGGGGACCATTTTATTTTTATGCTCCTAAACTTCACAGCAACATAATAAATTAAAAGCCTCTATTTACCAAGATCTAATGCTTAAATAGACAGATTTGAAATGCAAGAAATGGTGGGCTGTAAGCTGGTAAACATTAATCTTATCTGCGGTGACCACTCATGTTTGACCTATCGCTAATGTGATAATGAATGTAAGAATCCTTGACTTATATCCCTAAACTCTGCTTCAAGTGTGCAGAGAAGATCTTGCAGTTAAAACATGTAGAAATACGTGCACAATGAATGAAAACCCAAGGCAGTCATTTAATACCAACTTAATAGCTTAATGACTTCTATTATTCATCATTATTCTATGTGGATTTCATTTAACATTAAAAAGTGAGAGTGCTGTTCATATAATTTGATTGTTTGCTCTTTCATTTTACACTTATTAAGCAGATGCATATAGGTTAAAAAAAGGGGTCTAAAGTTAAGCAGACTAGGGTACACGCAACTCAACAATGGTTTACTGGTTATATAGTACATGGGCAGGTTTCTTCAAGGTACCTTACAAGGTGCATGATACAACAAGCTATCTCTAGCTCACATCCCTTTTACATACACCTGGTTTACTCACTTATAGTCATAAATAGTCCAGGATCCCTGTTCTCACTATGTATACCCCCTGCTATAAGGTTCAATCACTGTGTGTGCTGTGAAGTTAGCAGGTGGTCCACGCAGATATTTCAGCAAACCAGTTATTGTACTATATAACATGTGCATAATGACATTGTATAGTTACCTATGCCTGCCTCATGCATTGTACCAATGCCAATATTGTTCCTGTATGTTGTTTATTGATCACCAATAAAAAACAAATAGAAAAAAACAAAAAAAAAAGTGAGATTGCTGTCACTTCCAAAATGGTGGAGCTGCTAATTCACAGATTTGTGTGCTCAATTACCAAGGCAATGGAACTTTGAATCGATAGGGAAAGGGACCTGGAAGCAGCTGTCACCTCTGCACCCACAGTGCTTACAGACTGCCCACTGCACAGAAGGAGCCCAGCTCTGTTCTTTTCAGAGCTTTACAGTTCTTGGGCCAAATCCAGACTTAATGTCATTTTACGTACACAAGCATACTCAAGTTACGCACTACTAAGAATAATGCACCCCCCCCGGGCAGTCCCCTCACACGCACGTAACTTTGCTGTTTTACGTTTTCAAAACCCTATCTTAACTTTTCCTTGCATATGTGTTCATACGTATCGTCTTGTCATACATATGTGGTAAACCCAGCCCATACTATACAATTTAAATGCCTCCCTCCCCCCACAATTCGTAAATTCGGCTTGCGTAGGATGCCTCGCCCTTTTGTACGGAGTTACGTACAAGTTACGTACGATCAGAGTTACGATGCATAACAGCTTCCTCACGGATGTGCAGTGCGTTCCCACAGTCAGGTTTTTGCATGCAGCATGCGTACATTAGCTGTCGATATTAAGTGTGGATCCCTTGCCTGTATTGCTTAAGGAACACGTTCATTAAGGCTGTCGTAGCTGTTTTATATGTGTGGGTTATTATTCATTGGGAAAAAAGATTTTATCCACTAGTAACAATTGCATATAGTACTTTCCACCATTATTATTAATGCTAGTTATTGGTAATAATAGTTAAAACTAATGCCTGTCATTTTAATAATGGGGACACTTGTAAATAATTTTTAACATTTGCCAAAGCTACTAAAAGTTATTAATAATGTCATTGGGGCAGATCCTGAACTACGCATTTCCGCGAATTTACGTGTGGCGGACACGTAAATTCGCAGATTTGTACGCACTGCGCATGCACACCGCAAAAAATACGCACATTCACGTAGCGTATTTTCAAACGTAAGGAGAATTCACGTATTGCTAACGTAAATACTTACGTGTGGGTATGCCAAATTTACGTTAGTGACCAATACGTGCGTTTTACGTGAAGTAGGCGGGTGGCGGTATTTAAAGTGTACAGTATGGGCGTGCTAAGCTGCGTACGTTCGCGTAGTCTGTACGCCCGTTAGCGGACGTATTCTGTTACGTTAGGAAAAGTTAAGGTAGGGTTTGGGTCGCGTAATTTGAGAAAATACGTCTGTGCAAGGGGTGTGCCGTGGGGAGTGTTTGACCTTACGTGTTCAAAAATACGCACCGCTAAAATACGTACACACACACGTAGTCCAGGATCTACCCCATTGTTATGTTTGAAATTCACACGGCTGCGCAGCGATTTAGTGCAACTGCGCATACGCAAGGAAATCGGATTGCTGTCGGACTTTAGTGTATCCGCCAGCATCCGATTCCGGCTGCAACTAGGGGTGTGCCAGGATATTTAAATGAGAAAAGCTCTGCTTTTCTCATTTAAATATTCAGTGCACACCAGTCCATACAAGCCCTACGCATCCACCATCTCAGGGATGGTGTAAGCGTAGGGGCAGCTTACCGGAGCTGGAAAAAAAAAAAGTTTAAAAAATAAAAAAAAATCTCGGCCTACAGGGCATGCTGCCGATAGTAGTTCTACAAGCACTAGCATGCCTTGTCATTCATGGGCATGCTTGTGATTGTAGCTCTACTAGCGGCAGTATGCCCTGTCGGCCGGGACTTTATTTATTACATTTTTTAACATAGGTTGCGGTGGGGCAAGCGGGGGAACAGGTTTTTTTTTTTTACTTAGGTTTTAAAAATAAAAAAATACGGTTGGAGCAATTAAGGATCCGACTAGTCTTTAACAAGTCGGATGTGCCTTGCACATCCGCATACTACTCTGAGTAGCACCCTACGTGCTATTCAAAGTGGGATATAGGATGCACGGAAGCGATTCCGCATCACACATGCTCGGAACTCTGAATCTGGTCCACATAGTGTTTGATAATGTTTTTTATGGGGCGTCAGACTTGTTATATATATTTCTTTACTTAAGACTTACTTGAGGCATACAAGTCAAAATCCAGGTATAGTAATGTGCTACTCACTAGTATTCTCTTCAATAATAACAGTCACTCAAACAGTCAAGCAAACTTGCCATGTAATGAAATTATGAATAATAATATTTATAAAAGGCTTAATACTTAC
Source organism: Limnodynastes dumerilii (assembly GCA_011038615.1). NCBI lineage: Eukaryota > Metazoa > Chordata > Amphibia > Anura > Limnodynastidae > Limnodynastes > Limnodynastes dumerilii. The sequence continues at coordinate 669,645 of WWET01000404.1, forward strand.
TAAATAAATCAATATAATGTATTTCTTTGATGCTGTATGATATTGTAGACAAAAGCCTTAAATAACCCACCTGGCACAAGACTTCCTTGCATTTTACACATACTGTATGCCTTAACTCTGTATAACTGCAAATTACTTCCCTGTAAACTTTTGTTCTTCAATGAACTGTCACAACTTCTGTTTCAACATCATTAGAGGTAATTTGTGTGTACAGTCACAACTATAAAAGTGCAAACAGGTTGCAGCATTATGAATTGTACCTTTAACAAAAGCTGTGAAATAACGACATGCTTCCACAAAACAAAAGCCATTACATGTCCAAGCAAGATTGTTCCAAGAACTCTCACACACAAAGACAATGTTTTCAACTAATTAAGTGTGTAAAGAGAACACACACACACAGACACACACACACACACACACACCAAAATAAAGCTAAAAAGTAGAAAAACAAAATTCAAAGTAAGCAGTAAAAAAAATGCATTTGATCAGTTAAAATTTGTACTCAAAGTAAAAAGTGATTACATGGAATAAAAATGGCTCTAGAGTTACACCACGTTCAGATTACCTGCCCTGCAAATCTCCGGGGTTTTCAAACCCAGGGGATTTGCAGGGACACGCCGGGCCGTTCACACTGACAGCGGTGACCCAGGATTTCCCTGTTCACCGCTGGGCAGTGGAGCCGCGGGACCTGGCTTTCTCCGCAAACCCCTTCTTTTTAGCCGGGTTCAGATTACCAGAAAATGCCGGGGTTTTCATGAAACCCGGCGATTTCATGAAAACCCCGGCTTTTATCTGGTAATCTGAACGGGGTATTAAAGAGCTGTATTCACAGTTGAGACCGCAAAGGGACTTATGCAAGCAACTTGCTTAAGTCCCCTTGCATATAACATCTGCACCATGTAGTGTACATGCACTAAGCAACCAAGCTCAATGCAGCTATGTTACCATATACGTTTCACAAAATCGGGGTTGTACACTGTGATGTATACTGGAAATGATGGTTATGAGTTATATTAGTGCTTCATCCACAATGCTAATGCACTAAAACTATATTCTAGTATGATTTAAGGGGAAAAAATATGTTTAAAAAATATTGTTATTAATAACTATATAAATCATTTCATACAACAGTGATTCCTTAAATAATGTATTGTGAAGTATGAAATGCCAATGCTATTGTCCGAAATGGGTCATTGAGATCCAGATCCAGACCCCCGCACGTTTTACGTGCTGTGGGAGTGCATAGTTATGAGCCCATAGCAGGGAGCACACACCCCCTGCACTCCCCGCTGGAAATCTGGACACTTACGTAACACTTATGTGTCCAGATTCCTACCTTAACTAATATGACAAGGGGCCTGATTCAGAGGCTGAAAATAAGAACTTAAAGTTACACCTGGGCAAAACCATGTTGATTTCAGGGGGAATCAAGTTAATTTTATTCTACGCATGCAGGGAGAAAGCTTTGCTTTTAGTTATTGCACACAGATACCTGATCAGCTTCACTTTTAAACTGCTAATTAGACCTTCAGCTGGGAAACATCACCTTTTAACTATAATACTGTTGCAACAAATTAAATTTGACTCCCCTGAAATCAACATGGTTTAGCCCAGGTGTAACTTTAAGTTCTTATTTTCAGCCTCTGAATCAGGGCCTAGGTCTGCAACCACAGACCTAGTTGTAACAAGGCTTTCCCTGCCCCCGACCCCTCATTTAAATGGTTATGCCCTCATAGATGGCGGGGATAGAGCCATCATAAATGAAGGATCTGCTCCTTCATCATAAGTAATAACAAAGTTACGTCCATTAGTACTTACGCACAGAAAACACTTGCCGTGCACATGTGCAGATGTTCCCAGACAGGTGACTGACGCAAATGAATTGCGTAAGTTCCCTGTCAGCCGTTTTACTGCATCTACCCCATAGACATGAACTGCAACCAGAGCAACTGTTTTCACATAAACACTGTTCTTACCTCTACTTGTGTTTGTGCCTTAATCAGGTACCACTATTCTCTGCTGATTACAGAGGGTTGTGGAAGACTGATCCCTCATTAATCATTCTTAATGTAATGTAAAATAGATATAAGAAAATTAAAAGCTGAAGCTGGCCACACACTAGAGCGATTATCATGCCGATTTGCCAATTATCGTAGATTGGACGAATTATCGCTGTAGTGTGTGGTGCCAATAATTTCCAGAAACTCGCGATAATCCTCCCAAAATGTCCACCAGCAGATAATCGCATTTTATGGGAATACCAATTGATTATTGTTTATCGTTTGCAAAATCGTGCAGTGTGTGTCCATTTACAGATAATCTTACAAGTTAACTAAGGATTTTTATGTTCTTCCACACCCCTGCAGGGTGTCTATATTGATGTACAGTACGTCCTTCCTGTTTGTATCACGTAAGCAGTACTGCAAGTGTTGTTATATAATATAAACCTGCAATTAGCCAGCATTGTGTTTGCACGAATCTTCGTACGGTGTGTGTTACAGAATATACATGTATATTAGAAATAAGGACCCATTATGACCCTGTCTCCCAAGTGCAATGTAAGCAAAGTTCAATGTGTAATCTATGTATTATACTACAACAGGCCATCTGCCAATACAGAAGAGAAATGCAGAAGAAATAAAGAGCAAGTTTTTCCAATACATTTTTTGCTTCTGTCAATCACACTCGGATCTTCCCCTTATGTAAAACATGTGACGATTATTGCATAGTTTGTGGCAACTAAAGATTTTATGCACTATGATAAAAGCACTGAAAAATCGCTTTTTTTAAAAAAATCGGACAAATTATTGCATAGTCTATGGCACCGATATCGTTACCTCTCACTAGCGGGAAAATTGGGACGATTATCTAGAATCTCACGCTGTGACGATAATCGCTCTAGTCTGTGCCCAGCTTAAGAGACGAATCTCCTAGATCAACTCTATATCGCAGCTTCAAATTATTTTTTGTCGTGTTTACCATTAAATAAATCAGCCCAATTGTTTTGGAAGAGTCATGGTAAAATTAGGCCACGATCTCTTAATTATTCATCATGTCACTTGTAATTGTCTGGGGTTTTTTATATATATTTTTTTTTTTCTTAGATACGCTAAAGTGTTTTACAAGCAATTTCCTTTCCAGCTCTGTTTACCCAGAACCATTATGCTAAATGAGTTTTTGTATTTGCTGAAGCTGCAGCTGTTGGGCTGGTTGTTACACCTAATTAAATAAACAACGATTACTCTGAAGATACCGCCTGTATTTTACACCTTACTAGAAAGAATACTGACTTGCATTGATTTGTTTTGTTTTGATTTAGTGAAAAGGACACTACAACAACACTAACTGGGAAATCTATTTACTATGCGCCACATTGCCCTATATCACCGTGAGATAGATAGAGCGATAGCACCAGACAATTCTTACACTTATATATTTATATGATGGATGTAACTAAGTTATCGTTGCTGACAATTCACAGGAATGTTTACACAGGTGCGTTCGTGAATACTGCCCAAAGTGTTCAGATTTTAAAAGCACGTTGTCCCTATAGGCGACAGAGAAACCAGACACTAAATTAGTACAAAATAATCACAAGCACAGGGCTATAGAAAGAATACTTAAAGGCACACAGTTTCTGAAACATAATATGGATGTTTAAGCATATGTCATAGTAAAGAACATAGAAATGGTTGTCCCAAAGGCATATAACGTCACTACAAAACTCCTTGGTGTAGGGTGGCTTCAATGAGACCATTACCTAAAAAAGACCTTGCGAGGCCCTTGACATAGTTACATAATAAATCAGTTTAGGGATTGACAAAGACCTACATGCACTGAAGACCGGCCTTGTTCTACTATTATGTAAATCTAGGCTGCATAAAACACTGTAATATAACAATCTCCTGGAATATCCGGGAGACTCTCGAAATTCGGGCAGTTCTCCCGGTATCCCGGGAGAGCCAGCACATATCCCGCAATGTACTTGAGGCTTGTGGTTTCCATGAAACCACAGGGCCTGATCCAGAGCTACGAAATTGGCCGATTTCGAGCGAGCGTACGACCGTTTTTTGCGTATTTTCGTACGAAAATTCGCACTGCGCATGCCCAGTATGACAGCTTCCTGTCGGCTGGAAGACATGAGCGTATAGCGTTCGTATGGTGTGCGAATTTTTCGCTCGAGGGGCGTGCGTTCAGTACGACGGTCGGCTGGGCGCTCGTTTTACAACAGGGAGGCGGGGATAGCCATTTAAATTGTACAGTATGGGCGTGCTAAGCCCGTACGCTCAGCGTATTTTGTGCGAAATTTCGTACGGCCGACGATCGTACCCAGTGTAGGGTATAGGCGCCGTAAGCAGGTACTTTACTATGGGAGTGTTAGGGGCGTGCATGTTTATTCGCACGGTCGAACGTACGCATTCGCCCGCCGTGCAAATTTTCGTAGCGCTGGATCAGGCCCACAGTCTCAAGTCCTGCCTCCATGCCTGGCAACACTAGTTTACTAGTGAAACAGAAAAATAAACACTTTACCCAGAGCTCCTAAATTGCAGCTGCCACAACTATAACTGGTGTTCCACAAAACACCTCACAAACAGAATGAACAATGTATAAAGTCACAAGCAGCACTGTAAAATGTTCCTAGATAGCTGGAGAAACGTCACAAAACCAGTCCAAAAATTTAAGGGATGTCTGTGCTCCCAATCGTGTCCCTCACAGTAATTAGCCCAATGCGTTCCTCCTTTGGGTTACCCCACCACGGACCATGTAAACAAACAAAACAAAGGACCATTATGTAGAGGTTTTTAATAAATGGAACATAAAAAAGACAACATACTGCGGCCAGTACCGTAAAAGCAATGTTAAAATGAAGGAGTAAACCAGGGCAACTCGTACCTAGCAGATGGTAGGGGCAGAACGGGATCCCAAAAGACGCCGCTGCCGGGCTGAGACCATGTAAGGTTTGCACGTGGACACAAAGCTCCTCCCGCCAATGCGTTTCAGCCAGGTATCTCCAGCCTTTCTCAAGGTGCAGTGGTACTATACAGAAGTGAGGGATTTAAATCCCCCTCCTTCTTTTCTTATTGGATAACAGATTTAAAGGGGAACTGAACTTTATGCTCTTAGAAGGTTTAACCCCTTAAAGCCATGACTAAAAAGATTGCACATTACTCTTGGCAAATCTACTGAACTGCACTTTGAGAAAGGCCGGAGATACCTGGTTGAAACGCGTCGGTGGGAGGAGCTTTGTGTCCATGTGCAAACCTTGCCTGGTCTCAGTCCGGCAGCGGTGTCTTTTGGGATCCCGTTCATCTGCCTCTGCCCCTACCATCTGCTAGGTACGAGTTCCCTGGTCTATTCCTTCATTTTAACATTGCTTTTACGGTACTGCCCACATATGTTGTCTTTTTTATGTTCCGTTTATTAAAAACCTTTACTTAACGGTCCTTTGTTTTGTTTGTTTACATGGTCCGTGGTGGGGTAACCCAAAGGAGGAAAGCATTGGGATAATTACTGTGAGGGACACGATTGGGAGCACAGACATCCCTTCAATTTCTGGACTGGTTTTGTGACGTTTCTCCAGCTATCTAGGAACATTTTACAGTGCTGCTTGTGACTAGTTTACTAGTGTTGCTAGGGACAGGGAGGGAATTAATGATGCAAATTGTGTCATCAAGCCCCACCCACATCCCTATGAAACCTCTGAAAGGGGTAATTGATAGTCAAGGGACGGGGCTTAATGACTACATTTGCATAAATTGCGCCATTAAGCCCCGCCCCCTGCATGCCTCTATGACTTCCCTCCGTGTTCTCCCGGAGGGAAACTTTTAAAAGATGGCAACCCTGTAATACAATGTAACTCGTCTTGTGTTTTTAATGCACTGTGGCACTTAATGCACAGTGTTTGCCACAAATATATATTAGGGTAAGTCTGTAACAGTTGTCTGCTACCCCTCCTTGCTAGTATTATATTAAGAGTATGGGGCTTCATTATGCTGTTACACTCCAATGCTAACAAATCAAGGATGCCATGCCTAAGAAACATAGAAGAGGGGAGAGCACCAATCAAACATGGTGCTCCTCTAAGTATAACACTGTGAAAAACACAGTCCTTAGAAAGAACTTGTGTCCATAGGAAAGCAGCCTAATTCTTTAGTAATGATTACAGTTTGTGTATCAGTGAACCAGAGTTACGCAAAATGATTGTTTTCTGATCGCATAGATTGGAAACTGAGCGCTTTTTGTTTGTGCGAATGAGCATAGGCTACACTTCTGCTACGAAGCGGGATCCTCTGGACTTAGACTTCCGTACTGAAAGTGCACCTCCCAGCAGAGCAGGATAGGGCTGAACAGGATGCTGAATTTCATTAGTAGGAGGGGCAGATATATGCAGATATATGCTAATATATGCTAATAGTGCAGTACAATTCCAAGGGGCAGACTTGAAGAAAACATCAGCTCAATCAATATATCATAATTTAATGGCACCGGTAAGTGATCAGTGAGTATCCCCCAAAATTTTTTTACATAAAGAAATACACTTTGGGGTAAGTAATTATTTAACTGTAAACTTATGAATTCTTCTCTCCTGACACAAAATCTGCATTAGGAGTATATCCACATTTTGGGCTAGATTTACTAAGTTGCCAGTTTGGAAAAGTAGAGATGTTGCCTATAGCAACCAATCAGGTTCTAGCTCTCACTTTCCTATAACATATTTGAGAATGTCAGCTAGAATGTGATTGGTTGCTATGGGTGACATCTCCACTTTTCCAAAACCGCAGCTTAGTAAATCTGGCCCTTTGTCTGCTCTCTGTATTTCATAATTACATTTCCATTAGTCCTGAGAGAGATGTGTACAAAAGGTGAAACGCAGCACTGAAAAGTGTGCAATTATCTGGTCTACTCATTTTTGTCATTTGTCTCCTCGGCAGAAGAGCCAGTTGTGAAGTCATCGGGTGTGCAAAAAATGTTTGAATGTTATGCATCTGCCCGGATGTTTTGTCAGTTATTCACCGCAGTCAGACACGCTGTCTACCCATCACATTCCACAAGCTGTCACTTATGTCTAACTGAACAAAACAGTGACATTTTATATTATCATATGTATAAATGTTATTCTTTCTGCATCTTTGGCTCTGTTTCTATGTATTTATTGACGTACCAGACCAATGCTCTATTTACTCTTATTCAACAGAAGAAAAATTGTCATATTTTATACTTATATTTTCACATGTACTGCCTTATATCTCAATCAATCAATCAATCAATCAATCAATCAAAGAACTGCTTTACATATCAATCAAAGTACTGCCATACATATCAGTCAAAGTACTGCCTTACATATGAATCAAAGTACTGTTTTATATATTAATACAATTCTTTATTAATGTCATCATACAGTATGCACAGAATAATGCAATAATGTTATATACATCCATATGTAGTCACCTATATATTGCGGAAAAATAATAACGTTTTCGGACCAGAACATTATTCATTTCATTTGTTTTTCTCCCATTAATCTGAACCTGAAACAATTCCAGAGACACTTAACCTGGTGCTATGACAAATAGGAAGGGTCATCAAAAATGTCAGTGTTATCTATGTAGCATTAGGCTGACTGAAGGTCTGGACCATACATATAATAAGACTGCTTTAGGCTGGATCACCTGTTACATCTGTCTCCCTGCCCCCTCCCCAGGCTAAACTGTGTCAGTAAGTTCCTTCTGCTTATATTGAGTGGGTGATTGTTACATTTTTTTACTGACATTCAGTTCTTGCAGTTGATTTCAAAACATGGACCCAATTGCAGCAGCTATACTAGGATTGTGAAAAGATTAGGCAATTTTAATAGGCAATATTCATATTATTACTGAATATTTTATTATTTGAAATAAATATTTAGACCTAAATAGAGATGTATTATTTTCATTTATTGATAAGCACAATAATTGGTGTACTAAGGTATTGTAATACATGAAAAATGTATCAAGGCATATAATATAAATCTGACAATATTAAGTATATCCCTGGGGTTAGAATTACTAAACTGTGGAAAAAGAAAAGGGGAGATGTTGCCTATTGTAACCAATGAGATTCTAGTTCTCACTTTCCTATTACATACTAGAGAATGTTAGCTAGAATCCGATTGGTCGCTAAGGGCAACATCTGCATTTATCTTTTTCCGCAGTATAGTAAATCTAGCATTAACTTCTACGGCCAGATTTACTAAGCTTTAGAGCTTGGAAAAGTGGAGATGTTGCCCATAGCAACCAATCAGATTCTAGATCTCATTTAACTATTGCATATTAGAGAATGTCAGCTAGAATCTGATTGGTTTCTATGGGCAACATTTCCAACTTTTCAAACCCGCAGCTTAGTAAATCTGGCCCCCTAACACAACTTCAATAGCGTGTGGCATTAAACAGATATTATTATATACTAATATTATACTGAATGGATGCTAGGAAAATATCACAGTCTGTACTTAAATTATCCTAGGAGAAAATACTAGCTTTTTCATTGAAAGAATTATAGGGGATACTAATAGACAACACTAGGATATTGTAATAGAAGGATACTTGGAGGGAATACTAAGATGGTGTAATGGGATGGGGTAATGGGGTGTAGGTCATCGCCTCGAATGGCCCTTTTTCAAAAAGGCCTATTTCAGCCTGCTCACAGCGAACTGCCTGGAGAATCAATTGCTTCTGCCTTGCTGAGGAGAAGCAATCAATGACCCAGGTCAAAGACACAGCGGTGAATGGTAAGTATCCCTTCTCCTAATTCTTACCCTAACCCTCCCTTTACATTACCCTAACCTTCATTTCTCTGCAGCCTGACCCCAACCCTGTCCTCCTTGCAGCCTAACCCTAAGATTCCCCACCCCTCAGCCTAACCCTAAGACTTCCCTTCCTGCATCCTAGCCCTAAGACTTCCTTCTCTGCAGCCTAACGCTAAAACTTCACTTCTCCGCAGTTTAACCCTAAGAGTCCACTCCCAGCATCACTCCTCATATACTTGCCTCCAGGCTAGCGGTCTGGCATGGGTCTGGCAGTTTGCATATGAATGAAGAATGGATTACTTACCCATTCATTACTAAAACTTACTAAATAGTAATATTTTCAAATTACAGTCAGGCGAAAATTAGGTTTCGTCCATCTGTATTTTTAAAATAGCATTTTCGAAGCGGAGACAGCATCCCTAATGGGAGGGTACTAGGAGGGAATACTAGGATGTTGTAATGGGAGGATACTAGCAGGGAATACTAGGGTATTGTACTGGGGGATACTAGGAGAGAATGGTATGTTGTAATGGGAGGAAGCTAGGAGGAAACACTAGGATATTATAATGGGGGGATACTAAGAGGGAAGACTAGGATGCTGTAACAGGAGGATACTAGGAGGGAATACTAGCTTGATGTAATGGAAGGATAGTAGAACATTAGGGTGTTATATTTGGAGAATACTAGTAGAGAATACTATGATGTTGTACTAAAAGGATACAAGGAGGGAATACTAGGATGTTGGAATGGAACAATGCTGTGAGAAAATACTAGAATGTTGTGCTTGGAGGATACTAGTAAAGAACTTTACATTTTGTAATGGGAGGATTCTAGGAGGTAATACCAGGAGAAGTCCTGGACATCGGCATGAGATGTGGTGATCAGCAGGGAGGTCAGTGGAAATCCCATTATTATAACCATAAAACAATTCTATCCACTGTATAATATATTTTACACATTTAATACCCATCTGATAATGAAATACGATGAAATAAATAGATCTACATGCCAAAGATTGATTGGATATTTATTATTAATTATTAAAGGCTCTATATCACAGCATTCATTGCTATTAATAATGGTAAGATCATGAATTTAAAGACATAAAGGAAGTATTAGATACAAGACAGGCAATATACATTTCCACTAGCTTATTTTAACCAAAGTAATTTAATAATGAATATAATAAGGATAACATTCCATCATTCCATTTGTAAAAGTATGAAAATCATCAGAACTTATAAATCATTAAAACAAAATGGTACTATACATCTAAAGATATAATATAATAAAAGCAATCTATATATGTTCATATTCATCAGAAACAAAATATGGTAGAAATAATATTCCATTATTTTAAATAAAGATGTCACCAGTGTCAATCTGCATGCAATAAATCCAAAAGGCTTACCTTTTAGCACATAGGGAAAGCGATCACCACCCCTTGTAGTGGTATTTATCTGCTCTATTCCTTTCCCTGCCATGTTCTTTAGAGCGCATGCAATTAATTTACCCTGATGACATTCTATCTGTGCTCCATAATTCTTGCACAGAGCATCCTTATAGCTCTGCCCGTATACATTGCATAGGAAATCAGATTTTCCCAAAGTGGACCTTGCCATTTAAATAGATCTTTCAAATGGCCTATATATAGATTGGCATAACTCAAGGCAAATCTGGTTCACATTGCAGTACCTGTCCGCTGTGAATAAAGTGTTCATGAAAATAAAATAATGATGCAAAATGAAAGAAATGAAATCTAGAATAAATGTTTTGAATTAAGTTTTCATACAGGGGTCTTTATTTAAAATTAAAATTTGACATTGACTCCTTTTTCATGAAGTATATTGCTATAAAGGACCTCATCGTCACATGTGAGGAGAATATAACAATCTTTCCATCTTATGTCATTTATCAATTTTTTAAATGCTGTGGTATTTTTTAAGTAAGATCTCAAAATGAGAGGCGGAAGGTGACAATCCATACAATGGTTCCTGACATTATAAGTCTTCCTGGTGGTGTGTTGATTTTAGGAAGACAATAAAAGGTGTGT
>WWET01000404.1:687229-697927 GCA_011038615.1 Limnodynastes dumerilii
GCTCTTCAGTAAATTTAATTCTAAAGGTACGTGGAACAGGTACTATGTTGAAATAGGTACATTTAACATGGTACCCAGGGCCGCTATCAGGGGGGGACAGCCAGGATTATTGTCCAGGGCCCCGAAGCTGATGGGGACGCAAAAACTCACCTTGGCTATGCAGTAGCAAGAATTTACTACCGCCAATACTTGCTGCTTAGAGCTGCACACTAGCGGACCAATATGCAGGGAAATCCTTCCCTGCACATCGGCCCACTGATAATGTGGTTCCGCGACACCCCGCCTCCTATGTGATGTCACAGATGACGTTGTGTAGGGGCGAGGCGACGAGAATATGCTCCGGGCCCCACAATATCTGGCAGCGGTCCTGATGGTACCCATTCTATATAGAAATATTCTTTATTATACAAGTGTATCAGTGTCCAAATAGCGATTGCTGAAGTGGTAATTACATCCCGCTATACTTACTACAATGTCAGAACACCATAAAATGCTCCTTTGGTTGTAACGAGTCATATGCCTAAACTAGGATTCTGTGCATTGCAAATACCGCAAATCATCTGGAGTCTGACACATGTATTAATGTGTATAATGTGGAAAAGTTTGAGAATTACATTTTTTTACTTAATTTAATTAACTATGATCATAAAAAAAACATTTTAAAAATAAACAAGTCTTGCTATCTGTGCACATTAGACCTCCTATATTGGATCCAGACACTTACACTCCAAGGGCCAGATCCAGAACAACGCTCGTGAGCGAATTTACGCGTGGCGGACAGGTAAAATCGCGTTTTGGTAAGTACTGCGCATGCGCACCATAGAAAATACGCTCCGTATCGTAGCTTAAATGTGAACGTATGGGCCATTCATGTATGTGTCACGTAAATCCTTACGTGTGGGCGTGCCAATTTTACGTGAGTCTGAAATACGTTATGTAGTCGGGGGTTTGTATGTGTACAGTCTGGGCGTGCTTAGCTGCGTAAATACGTGTTGCACATACGTACGTGAGCGGATGACATCGGTTACGTGGGCAAAAGTTAAGGTAGGGTTTGGAAAGCGGAACTCAGATAAAATACGTACATTCAAGGGGTGTGCCAAGGGGAGTGTATAGAAGGTACGCACGCATAAATACGCTATGCGAGTAAACGTATTGCAAGCGGAGTTCTGGATCTACCTCCAAGCTCCCAAGTGGGATTCCCATTATATTCCAACTCCGTAAAGTTATCAACACAGGACCCCACATAAAATTGAGATGGCTTGGAGATCTTTATACGGCATAAGTGCTGATTGTACTGTCTGAATACCTCCCCACTCCCATCTAGTGTCTGTGCTGTACACTTCCCATCTTGTTCCGCCCTGCCATCAGAAAGACTTTCAATATGGAAAGCTGGACTCTAATTGACTCTCATTGGTTGTGGAAGTTTGTTATGCGGGCATGAGTGATCACAATATGTGGCCATTTTCTGCACTCAAAGAACAATAAACGCCAACGTTTCGGAAGTCTGGATCGGGTCCCCTGTCAGTGAAACATTTAGTTTTGAGCCTAACATTAGAATACTTTATTTTATCTTGATAGTTTAGTATTATGGTTATTGACAATCATATGTACAATGTCCTCTGTACAATCCTGTATATAAACCTGATAGCATGATGAGTATAGTCTAAATGCGATCCTATGTCATACATGCCCAGTCTAAAGATATTTCCTTTGTTACCATTATTTAATATATTAGTCAATTTTACATTTTTACACTTCTACCAGGAGAAGGTATGAATTATTCTGTGATATAAATAAAACTATTTCTTGCAGAGATTCAGGTATTGGGATGTTTTATGTCTTCATATGGATCATATATGGATCCTCCTTAGATCAAGACATTGTGGATTTACTGACTTCAAAGAAGATCAACATGGTATAAATGTTTATCAATTCTAGCTTCAATTAATGAAGAACATTTACAGCATTATCACCAGAGGCAGAACTAGCAAGTTGTGGGCCCATGTGCAAAAAATATGCTTTGGCTCTGATGATATCCCAGGTAACCTGGTGGGGAGCTTTGGCGGTACGGTGATGACAGCTGTGGGCCGTTGTATCAGCATGAGCCCCGGTGCTGCAGCACCTGTTGCACCAATGGTAGTTCCGCCCCTGATTATCACCTTAATTATCTCACTATTTTTGAAACTGAGCTTTATATCTACTTATATACCAATATGACTATACCATATAGCCAAGCCCTTACTGTTCAATTTACATGCCTCTGTCCACCCCCCATGCTAACGCCCCATGTGTATCTCCTACGCATGGGGAGTGGGCATGGCATTATGTGTGGGGCTCAGATCCACATGGAGCGTAGCATTGATCTCATGCCCGGTACCATTTTATAGCAGACTTTCGTACATACCGAATGGAAGTCTACTGAAATGCTTAAGTGTGCATCCGGCCCCGTCATGCTAACGTGTGAGTGATCTGCTAACTGTGTATTCAGATTTAAGACTGAGTTAGGTGATCTGCACCTGACTCACCTGTCCTGTCCCACAAATATGCACGGAGAATGGATCCCTCTGCCCTCCCTGCTTCCTCTGCATACCTCCCAGCCCCCACTTCTTCTTACAAGCTTCCTGAGGCTGACCTGACACGCCTCTTCCTGCTTAACCAATTACGTGCAGTCTTTAAAGACCACACATAGTCTATCTACATACCTAAGTGGAACGCAGATTGTGTAAATGACTTGCTACACATGCGTAGTAGGCTCATTCTTAAATAACCAGGTCCTGTTTTATCAATTGCTATCATTTAGAGTAAGGCAGATCTATTAAGACAGTTTCTTCTTAATAAGCTAGATCCAGATTGCGTTTACATCATTAGAAATTCATTAGAAATATTTGCACTATTTTAACTCTTTAAGACTTCAATTAAGCAGCTGAAAAGCTCTATCCCAGACTTTTATTATGGACTTTGTTTAAATAAAATCAAAGGAGAGAATGTATCCGAAATTCACATTTTTTTTTTTTTTTTTCTGTATTACAGGTTGCAGAAACATTTAGATGAACTCTACAATCCTGTGTTCTGTACTGTTTCTGTTGTTTTATAAACATAATATAGTCATCGTTCTTCTTAATTTGCATGGACTCGACTAGCGTAGGCCTAAAATCAGTCCAAATAAGTATTATTTATTTATTTATTATTTATTTATTTATTTAGCTAGGTATGTGTGTATATATATACATATTTAGATTTGTTTGTATGTATGTAAAGTGGAGTAGTAACTCAATTTTGATTACAAAATTCTCAGATAATGTTGCCTTTAACATGATGAAGTCAAAACCTTAGAAGCCAAAGGTATGTTTATGAATGTATACCCATCAACAGGATCCAAGAATACCTAACAAAAAGATCCAAGTACACCTATCAACAAGGTCCAATACACACATTGGGCTGCATGCAGACCTTGTTAAGTGCATGAACTTAGTTACACCTGGGCTAAACCATGTTGATTGCAGGGGAGTCATATTTCATCTGCTGCAAACTGTATTAGAGATGAGAGGTGATGTTTCCTATCCCAAGTCTAAATAACAGTGTGATAGTAAAGCTGGTCAGTGTCTGTGTGCAGTAAGCAATTTAAAGATATATCCCTGCATGCAAAGTATACAATTAACTTGACTCCCCCTGAATTCAACATGGTTTAGCCCAGGAGTAACTAAGTTAATGCACTTAACAAGGTCTGGATCCAGCCCATTAACAAGATCCATGTGCACCCAATAATAAGTCCAGTACACCCATTAACTAAATCCATGTACACCCATCAACAAGGTCTAATACACCCATTAACAAGGTCCAGATATATTTATCAACAAATTCATGTGCACCTATTAACTAAATCCAAATACACCCAGTAACATGATCCATGTACACCTATCATCAAGGTCCATATACACCCATTACCAAGATCCATGTACACTTATCAACAAGATCCAAGTACAGCCATTAACAACATCCAAGTACACTTATTAAAAAGATCCATGTACACCCATTACCAAGATCCATGTACACTTATCAACAATATCCATATACACTTATCAATAAGATCCAAGTACACCCATCAACAAGTCCAAGAATACCCATCAACCAGATCCAAATATACCTATGATTTGGAATAGGAAATTATGTTATTTATATCGGGATATGATTCTCAGACATTTAATCAACACTTTAGTTTCCAATTTCTTGCTTAAATAGGCAATATATAATATTTATAATAAATAAAATTAATCATTTTCCAAATAAATAACCCTTTATACATTGGCTTAGTCTCTGACTTGCTCTTTTGTTAATGATCTTCTCTTAAGGAATCCAGGATATGAGGTAATATTCAACAGCCTGGAATATTCTAGTAATCTAAGTGGAGAATAGGACACTTACAGTTCCACCTCTTGACTAGTGTTATAACTCTCAAGCAAAGAGAGTTGGATGAGTTTGTATTTATTTCTACTGAAGAGCTTTTCAATTAAGTCAAAAGAGCTGGACTTTTGGTGTTTCTATTTTGCTGTAACTTACACCTATACATTCAGTATTACTCCTTAAATCACAACTTTATCATGTTTCACTGCATCGTTCATCAAACTGCCCAGAAATGTGCTTTGAATTACAACTTCAAAAATAAATGAATCATAATCCACCTTTCAATACGAATCCCCCAAAAGCCTAATTACATATTTCAGAAATGGATACAATTCTGGCCAAAGTTGCTTAATTAACTGTAATAGTGACTATTGGGATATGGAATCTGGATGAAACAAAAGTAATAGCAAGCACATGTAGACATCTGCC
Organism: Limnodynastes dumerilii; assembly: GCA_011038615.1. Taxonomy (NCBI): domain Eukaryota; kingdom Metazoa; phylum Chordata; class Amphibia; order Anura; family Limnodynastidae; genus Limnodynastes; species Limnodynastes dumerilii. The sequence continues at coordinate 692,060 of WWET01000404.1, forward strand.
TCAGGAGCTGAGATTTTCTGGGGGGGCGGAGCCTGGTTGTTTAACAATTCTAAGTGAAGAGAGAACAGCAGTGAGAGCATTCTTAATCCAGTACGTAAATATCTTGTGCTAATATTACAGATTTATCCACAAATATTTTACTTTGTTAATACGGCTTTGACTGATCCTTAGCTGAGTGCATTAGATATTTATCTGCCTTTATGTAGCTGATGTGAAAAGTAATCAACATGCTAAGTTTGTTGTGACACTCCACCAGTAATGAATGCATTACTTACCAAAGATGTCTCAGGACATTGCTTAACCCATCAAAGAACCAGCAGGCTAAAGAAATACAAACACAGCAAAACATGATATTAATAATGATGGTTCTGGACTTCATTTATTTTAGGACTGGCCTTAGTCGGGATGACATGAGAGGTCCTACAGGCAGTAATATGTAACAGAAATCATCTGCTATTAATATTCCTAATATTTTACCATTATTTTTAATTGTTTCTTTAGATTTGGAACACTAGAAAACATTAATAGGATGAATGCACTGTGTCTGAGTATTTGCCTTTGAGGAATTTGTCAATATCCAATCAATATTGCTGATTGTTATTTATGGCTCAGATTAAAAAATAAGACAGCCTACTAATATGGCAGGACAATGGCGAGCTTACAGGACACACTGCTGATCCACCAGAGGCACCTCATTGAGCCTCATTGCTGGCATCCAGTGTTGATAAACTACATGTTAATGCCACCAGAGGACATGGTAAATCCGTGCAATCGTAGTGAAGTACCGGTATATTTATGCATATGGGCAATATATCAGGAGGGGGTGCTGGAGACACTAGCATTGCCCCTGACTATTCAAACTGATTGCAGACAGTGCATGGAGATGGAAGTCATCTATGTCCCTTTTCATGTTCTATAACAATGGTGTAATGTTACACAGTGATGGATAAAACTTTGCTCTTATATTGAGTTTTCATTTCTTCCCACACTGTCTGGCACCTTTTATTTATCTTGATGGATGTTAGGTGTATTTTATGCCTATGCATCAAAGGCTAATGTACAGAATTTGCCATCTTCCTTTGCACTTCCCTTGCACGTACGGACCTTCCACGTTCAGAACCTTACTTTAAGCTTTTGAATACAAAATAGACTCATACGGAATACAGGATTCTGCTAAAGGGCTTAGTCAAGCCCTTACTCTATGATCTTCATGTGGCCCACCCCCTTCGGAGATCCCTGTATTCATCGGAACGCAGCATCAATCGTGCTATGCTCCGATGAATAAGTATGTAGTTGGCATGTGCATAGTAGGAACGCACAGCTGACTTCGTATGCAGAATGCATAATGCCTCTTATGTGTAGATCTGGTCATATATTTAGTAAAAGACATGCATTTTAACCCCATACAAAAGATATTACATAATAAAAGGGAAATTTAAACAGAAAAATAAAGTCACTATTAATAGTGATTAAGCACATACTATACATCAATTAACAACATAACAGCCACACACATATATCATTTCATGACACATTTTAATTCTTACTCACCTTCTGTTGTTTAATTTAACTATTTTTAAAAAAGAATTTCTCATTTGTTGACAAGAGTGCTAAGCTGTAATAAGCATATTTGCCAATGAAATATAAACATTTAAAAAGAACTCCATCACTTGATCAGGAAAGCAAGGTTTGAACATGGTATAATAACTGAAAAAGTACATACCTTGTAGTTTTATTCTCCGTTATCCCAGTTTTGATATTAAGTAATAGTATAAACATATTGGGCCAGATCCAGAACAACGCTTCGGAGTGAATTTACGCGTGGCGGAGACGTAAAATCGCCTTTTGGTAAGTACTGGGCATGCGCACCATAGAAAATACGCTCCATAATGTAGCGTAAATGTGAACGTATGGGCCATTCACGTATGTGTCACGTAAATACTTCCGTGTGCGCTTGCCAATTTTACGTGAGTCCAAAATCCGTCTGAAATACGTTAAGTAGGCGGGGGTTTGTATTTAAAGTGTACAGTATGGGCGTGCTTAGCTGCGTAAATTCATGTTGCCCATACGTACGTGTGCGGATCACTGCGGTTACGTTGGCAAAAGTTAAGGTAGGGTTTGGAAAGTGTATTTTGACAAAATAGGTAAAAATACACTACGCGAATAAAGGTACGGCAAACGTAGTTCTGGATCTACCCCATTATTCTCATTTTGATAACTAAATAGGGGATTTCTGTACAATATGTGTTCATAAATTTCATCTTCACACACCAATTGTATAATAGTTGGGGTTTTGATGAATATAACATGAAAAAAACTAGCACACAATATGGACTATGCAATTGTTCTAATGTTACAGATTTACCTGCAAATATTTTACTTTGTTAGTATGACTTTTACTGATTCTTAGCTGAGTGCATTAGTTTTGTATCTTATGCCTTTATATAGCTCCTGAAATAAATAGAAATCATGGGCCTGATCTAGATCTCAGTTGGCATAAAAGAGGAGAGCGCCCTCCCCTGTTACTCTATGCTCTTCTGTGTCCAAAAACTACCTTAACATCTCTGCACAGATCTGCATCAGTCCTAATGCTGATCCGTGAGGATCTGCAGACCGCCTCCCCTAGCATTTGGTTTGCATGACTATCCCCACCCATCTGGTGGGTGTGGATTAGGCAATAATAAAACTAATAAATAAAACTTTCAGCTTTATCATTATTGGAAATGAGCCATTGCAGCAGCAACTACATGCTCTAATGGAGAAAACTCACTGTGGTTACTTTCCTCAAGAATGACATAACAAACAAAACTCACTCATAGCCCTAATTCTTTCATGATCATGAAGAACCTCAGGTTTAAGGCCAAGGATTTGCAGACCTCTCTCATGCTAATGTCATTATTTATGACTCAGGAGTGGTATGTGAGCATAATGTTTAGAGTGCTGGGTTAACAACACTTTCTAGAGCAGAGGGCAGCGGAGGAGAGAGCATGGACAGAGCGGAGGAGAGAGCATGGACATAGAGGAGGAGACAGCATGGACAGAGTGGAGGAGAGAGCATGGACAAAGTGGAGGGGAGAGCAGTGACAGAGCAGAGGAGAGAGCATGGACCAGAGATGGATTTAAAAGTCATGGGGCCCTAAGCAAGATGCCGGTTTGGGGCCCCCCAAGGGATCCTGCATGTCGGAAATTACTGCTCTCGTCTGATAAGGCTGCAAGGGTGCTTAACAGTGTAAGATCCTGGGTCCCTGGGGCTCACCAGGCCCTAGGTGTGTGCCTAGGTTGAATTGTGGATAATCCGGCCCTTGCATGGACAGAGTGGAGAAGAGAGCATGGACATAGCAGAGCAGAAATAATTGACAGAGCAGAGGAGAGAGCAGTGACAGAGAGGAGGAGAGAGCTTGTTCATAGCAGAGGAGAGAGGGCATGGACAGAGTGGAGGAGCAAGCAAGGACATAGTGGAGGAGAGAGCAATGACAGAGAGGAGGAGAGAGCATGGACAGGGTGGAGGAGAGAGCATGGACAGGGTGGAGTAGAGAGCATGGACAGGGTGGAGAAGAGAGCATGGACAGAGTGGAGTAGAGAGTGGAGTGAAGCAGGATCAATGATAATGTGAGCATTTTTTTGCGTATTTTAACTCGTTTTTTAATGATTACGGCAATGATACAGTTGACATTGTGGTTTCAGCTGTATCGTTGCTGAATTAGCTGTTGTCATCATAACAGCGCGACTACATGACTCCACCATGTGGCAGACACTGAGCAAGAATAGAATAAATAGGAGACCAGTAAGAAGGAAGTCACGGCTCTACAAGATGAACATTCCTAGAGCAACTGACTGTATGCGCTCATGTGGTTATATAATATGGATGCGGGGGTGCAAAGTTTACACGTCAAGGGGACGTAATTTACAAGGTTCCAAATCTTATATTTATATAGAATTTTGGATCTGATTTTCCATGTTTAATATGGGATTTGCTGCTCTCAGGGTCACACCTTGTGCTTATAGAGCAGCTCGGTGTAACGTGCAGTTTCAGTGTCAGGAGAGATGTCTGAAGCGGAATATGATTTCTAAAAGTAAAAATCTGTTTATTTGTCAAATTACATATTGGACAAGATGTTATAACAAACTTTGCTCTGGTTTTCTTTACAACTTTTGAAAATATATATATTTAACATATATAAGATATGAGAGCACATAAAAATATCTGTATAAAATTTGACATGATCACAACGGAATAGAAAAAAAACAAGAATATGTTTTTATTTTATTTTATATGAAGGTCAAGCTGACACACAACAAGATATGTCTGTGATTCATTTTATTTTATCCAGACAAGCATTAAACAATCAACATTGGATGTCCAAGAGGATGTTTACACCAACTCAATCGATTGCAACATTGTTTTAAGTGTTTGGATCTGTATCCATTGGAAACCAATCTTAAACATTGGTGAGGAGGGACATCTGCATTTTCAGGTAATTTGGCTGAGTCATTTATAAGACAATCTCAATTATACGTATGTATATATGAAAAAACGGACTGGGATGCCATAGTAACTGCATCACAGTATAGCAGATAATACATAATTCATTTAATCAGATGTTCTCTTGTCTGTCACTATAGGTCACCATATGCAGGAAAACAAAAGAAAAAAAAGAAAAATAAAGTTATTTATATTAAGTTTCCTAATTTATCCGTTATTACTGAGTTATTTGGCACGAAAGGAGCTGCTTCTGATCACATTAGCGCAGTGGGATCAGAACCATTGCCCTGAGTCACAAGTAAGAATTTAGAGAATCTCTGAGCGTATTTTTAAGGACGGTTAAACTGCACATGCCCAGATATACACACAGAAACCAGGGCCAACGGATTCAAAGACACCGACGCCTGACTTAGGACTGATACACGCTTCAGTACGGAATGAGTCCTGCGTGCGTGGCTAGAGGGGCGAGACTCTTAATGAAAAAAGCAGCACAAAAGCGTTCCTCTAGCGTTAAGAGGGATTCACAAATGTGAGTGCGGTGCAGAAGCAACCATACGCAGGGAAAAACTTAAATTAGCCCTCTCCCATTCTTAAGTTGATTTACGTGTTGTTCTTTGGAGTGCAGGTCACCACCTCGAGCGGCCCTTTTTCAAATGAGACGTTTTCTACAAGGCTATACAAAAGTGCCGGGGGTATTGATTGCTTCTGCCTCACCGAGGAGAAGTAATCGATTACTGCAAGGACCAAGACGGATCGGCAAATAATAATTATGGCTTCTTCTATTTTTAGGATAAACAACAAGAGAGACTCACCCACACTAGGTAATACCGTTATGAGTGTTGCTCTTTATTATAAATCAAATAGAAGCGACTAAGTACCTTTTTACTTATCAATATGTGATGGTGCTCCAGTTGCACTATAATTCAAACATTTGTACAAAGAAGAGGAAAAAAAGGTAGTGATTATTTCGGTTGGGCACACAGGCACATTCCTATGGGACAGTACAACTATAAAAAAATAACTATTATTAGAATTTTGTTAAAAAAGTTAAATATTTAAAGGAAATTGTAGACTTAGTAGGAAAATTTTAAATTCATCTGCAAAAACCCCTTCCATCCTATTGTAACTTATATTTAAAATATTATTCCTGCCTTAAGTGACAACTGAGGTAAATGCATATATTGAGGTATGTTTATCACTCTTAAGTGTGAATCAGGTCCTATATATTTTGTCTAAAATTGTGGAGAATATTTTAATTGTACGTAAGTGTAAAAGTGCATGTGTGTGTGTGTGGGTATGTGTGTGTATATATGTGTGTGTATATATGTGTGTGTGTGTGTGTGTGTGTGTGTGTGTGTGTGTGTGTGTGTGTGTGTGTGTGTGTG
>WWET01000404.1:698088-712468 GCA_011038615.1 Limnodynastes dumerilii
ATGTGTGTGTGTGTGTGTGTGTGTATATGTGTGTGTATGTGTGTGTGTGTGTGTGTGTATATGTGTGTGTATATGTGTGTATGTGTGTGTGTGTGTGTGTATGTATGTATGTGTGTGTATATGTGTGTGTATGTGTGTGTGTATGTGTGTAAAATAAGAGACTGTTTTCAAAATGGTGGGCCTCATTCACACTGATCCGCAGGACCGATGGGAGTGTCGTGAGAGGTGTCTTACCAGTTAGGTGCATTTTTTGCGTGTACTTATTTCATTCTTATCTGTGAATATGGTCCAGTGAAATCAAACTCTTAGTATATATGCATATAAATAAAAATCACTGCATGCATGGGGAGAATTATATTATGCATTACAAATACTGTATATTTCCATTTTTAATACATTATTCTGTGCTTAAATATGTAGTATACATAAAAAATATTACATTTCATGGCACACCGTGACCTTCCATATTTATATTAATAAAGACAAAAAAAATATTTTTATTGACCTTTCTACTGGAGAACCTCTGTTCGCCCTCTGTATCCTTCTGCAAATACAGCCTTTTGTGTACATTTACAGAATGGTTAAGCAGTAAGTTACGATGTAAGGCTTACTCAGTCATCAGGGTAATTCCAATCCAAAGAGGGATTTTATCATAGCCAGCTTTAGCTGAGACAGGGGCCCTTTAGAAGACAAATGATTAGCATCAGGTGTTTTCATTATTATTTACATATATAGTAATATATTGCAGATATTCACAGTAATGCAGTGTGGTTAATTTGATATACAGTAGTTGTGAAAAGTGAGTTCCAGTCATTCTCAGCTGACAACTCCTCTAATGAGAAATTTAAGGCTCTAATGGTGTCTGTTGTCACCACTATTGACTTACACCTGTACTGTAGCTAGAGCAAAAAATATAGCAAAAATTTTCCATAGATTTACTGCCCAATCTGCACTGTACATTTGTGAGATGTGCCGCGTTAGTTCTGTCCTGTATCCCCTCTTCCATTTCGTGGTGTTATGTATAGAAGTACATTTGAATAACCTCATCATGCAGTACTTTTCTGGTCAGGATACGCTACATAATCTGGCATAGTTAAGTACTCTTCATCAGACCCTATTGATTTTTATGGGAAATTCCTTAATGGGTTTGATTAACGCTATTCCATAGACAATGGGATGGCTCCAGACTTAAGTAAGTGCTTGAAATTAGTTACTCCTGGGCTAAACCATATTTATTTCAGGGGGGTCATATTTCATCTGTTGCAAACAGTATTAGAGTTGAGAGGTGATGTTTCCTATCCCAAGTCTAAATAACAGTGTGATAGTAAAGCTGGTCAGTATCTGTGTGCAGTAAGCAATTCAAAGATATATCCCTGCATGCAAAGAATACAATTAACTTGACTCCCACTGCAATCAACATGGTTTAGCCCAGGAATAACTCATTTAAAGCACTTACTTAAGTCTAGATCCAGCCCAATGTATCCAATGGAATGATTTATTTTCCTCTTGAATTTGCCAATAGCAGAAAGCAATATTCCACCTTACGATATTATTATTTAGCACCAAGCCACAAATTAATATTCCAATGGGTTAAAGCTGTTATGAAACTGGTGAAACAGAGAAGAAAACTGAACTTCCTGTTAACAGCTCTTTCACCCTGTGAGAACCTGAGATTTTCAATGTTCTGGTTTGTGTGATTATAACAGTAAGGTAAGGGGTAGATCAGGGTTGCCGACTTTTGCTAGCTTCCCTCCGGGAGATCCTGGAGGGAAGCTAGCAATGCATGCAAGGGACGGGGCTTAATGATGTATGCAAATCATGCCATTAAGCCATGCCCCCTGACAAATACATTTTTACTTTGGATTAAAATATTATATTACCATTTGGATTCCCGAGCAATGAATGCAGAGACATCTAACAATTGCAGGGCCTTAGTACCTACACATCCGTGAGACCACACTGCTAACCATTTCCCTTACACCAATGAACTTCTGATAGCCAGAACCTAAATTAAGTCTTCTGACTAGTGTTCCCAGCAGCCAGCATTACTCCAGACAGTCCAGTAACTGAAACCGGAGTCTGATTTCCCAGGCAGCCAAGGCACAAACACAGTTCCACTATTAGCAGCAGTGGACCGGGCACTGTATGTGTCATTGTCAAAAGCTGCAGCTCCCAGAGCAATGAGACTCAGAATGACCAGCGTGACTCTGTTAAATAGCGGTGATGCAGAGAGGGTGGGGGTGATTCAGAGATGCGACTGCAAAAAGATCTCAAATATACGCAACTAATTTCAGATCTTAGCAGGTTACAGCCCACTGTTTAAATAGTCACTCCCCTTGCAAACAGCGGCAGATCTTAAAGTTAGACCACCCTAACTCTGCACTGTCATTTGAGATCTTAAGGGAAATAGTTGCGGTTATTTGAGATCCTAAGTGTCTGCCCGCGCCCACTTTCCCTCATCTCCCTGCCTCCCCCCGCCCATTTCCATACAAATCCATCAGATCTTAAACTTCCGCAGCACTTAAGATCTTAAGTGCTTGCGATCGACTCACAGGTCCACGCTTAGCGAATTTAAGATCCTAACCTCTACGTAGACGGCGTTGCCCTATTACTACGCATGCGCATTGATGCGAATTTGATAAGATCCTAAATATACGCACCTAAGTAGCGATAAAATCGCATCTCTGAATCAGGCCCGGTATGTCTATCTTGATGGGGCAAAGCAGTGCTCCAATTAAGTAGCACAATCTGCTCTGAACACTTGGAAATCAGAGGAAAATCTGATCTTAGGTTTCTCCCTTTTACATGAACTCTTTTTTTTTTTGCTTTCAAGGTTTAGGTTTAGTTTACCAATTATAAACTTTTTGTTCACATCTGTAGTGAAATTATAATTAGCATTGGTGATGCATAAAATAAACATAATCTATTACTGCTGATCCATGGAAGAATTTCTGTAACCAGGCATTTCAAAATGCAGTTTTTCTCTTTGCACTTTCACTAGTAAACCATATGAATTTACAGATAATCCTTTGCATCTCACCTTTAATCCTATTTGTATTAGTTAGCTATTTCACGGTTCTCCAAGGCCTAGATTGTTATAAGTCTGTAAAGTCACATATGTTTATGTAAGAAATCTCTCTACTACTCTAGTGTTGTGACTCCTTTTAGGTGACAAGGACAAATAAGCTGTAGGCTTTTGAATGTTAGGTATGACAACTATTAACAATTTAGACACAGTAAATGGTTTCGTTAAATATTTGGAATTTGTGATTAGAGGCTGGTAACTTATAAGATGTAAATGTATTTCACTTAAGGTTAAAATGTGAAACAATTCATTAGAAAAAAACATTGGACCGGATTCACACTTAAGATACTGCGGCTGTTTAAGCGCGATCATTTAGAAAATGACCTAATATGCATGTAAAATAGGTCATTTACGCATTCTACGTAGATTGACTGCATGCGGTCTTTAAAGAGCAGTAGGTTAGGTAGAAGGAGGCGTGCCAAGGCAGGGAGATTTAGGAGGAAGTGGAGGGGGAAGGGATGTAGATTAGCCAGGGAGGACTAAGGAAGCCCTAAAAAAAGGGGACAGGTTGAGGGGCAGGACATGTGAGTTAGGTGCGGTTACGGCCACATCTAACTCACTCTTATATGTTAACGCGGTTCATTATTATTTATTATTATAACAACTATTATGTAAGTACTGTCATAGAATAATCTGTATCTCAGTAGAAAATTATTTGGTGTTAGTATGCTAAGGGAACGATCCAGTAGTGAGTGTACGCCAGCTGACGTTACTGCTGCACAGGCTCAAAACTAAAGAACAAGCAGTCATCATTCAGGTCAGAGCACAACTCAAGTCGTGGAGGCTTGTTTTCAGAAGGGCGCGTTGAGGGAGGGAACGCCCAATCAAGTGCTCCCATTCCAGATCCGAACACAGATGTAACAAAGTGACTGAAATATTTGCACCTGCCACAGGTCTAAGTCCAAGGGCCAGATTTACTAAGCTGTGGGAATGGAAAAGTGGAGATGTTGCCCATAGCAACCAGTCAGATTCTAGTCGACATTCTCTAGTATGTAATAGGAAAGTGAGAATAGAATCTGATTGGTTGCTATGGGCAACATCTCCACTTTTCCATTCCCGCAGCTTAGTAAATCTGGACCCAGGAGGCTGACCTTCCAAGACCTATATCAGACCCTTAAATTAGGATGTGACAGACTTCAAATACATTACAAAGTGTCAGAAATCGATGCTGATTAATTGTTCATGTGTTAATTCATTTATACTTACAGTAGGAAAAAAATAAATGTTTAATAATTTTTTTATGATGAAAAACCTTTTTTTTTGATCGTTTTTGTGCAATCATATTACCAGTAAAGTGTTCGTACTTCATAACACAACACTACTCTTGCACAATATATTTGTCCAAGTAGCTGCTTTAAGCTCTGCTGTCGTGTGTCTGTACGCTATGTGTTGTAATTGGTTGCAATCCTAAGGACGCTCTTGTGTGCCCTTTTGAATCACACGAAGTCCGCGCTATTTTTTGAAACGCATCAACGGCATGCGTGATGCCCACGATTTGTGCCTGCCTCTGGATCGGGCCCTAAGGGGCGTTCAAAAAGACATATTAGATCATTGACTTTGTGCTGAAGAGGTTATTAAAAAAAGATCTGTTAACTGACGTAGATAAACAAACATTTTGAATCAAAACATTTCCGGGTTTCTTCAAGTATGACATTAGTAAGAATGTATATCACGCAGATCATTTAACTGAAATATGCTCTGGCATAAAATGCTGTGACCATTGAGCTATACTTATGCTCAAAGAAAAAGCTTTGTCACCCCACAGACACTAGTTATGCTGTAAGTGTCCTTTAAAGGTCAGATGGAAAAGTGCATAGTTCAGACTACTTTGTTTCCAGACAGCATTCTGAAGTTATTTGGGTTCAAAGAACAAAAATAACAGACAGGCATTATAGTATTAACCCAGTCAAAATCCCCCAGACCAAATAAAAGGCTGAGATTTCACAATTGTTTCGGAAGTGCACTTTGCCTTCTAAGCAAGAAAAGCATTTGCACAATTAGAGTGTATCCTTTCTTACACATAAGCATGATATTATTGTTCTCTTTTAGTTGTTGAACAATTGCAATGTTTTGACGCCACTTGATTTCATGTCTAGTGACAGAAAGAATTCTATGCTAACAAAAAAAATTCTGATATTCTTAGGGCAAAAATGACCTGTCTGTCAATATACATCCTCGGTGCATTTGTGGTTGTCACCAATGGTGAATCTATTCCAAGCTTGTGCACACTGATATGTGTGTCTCAGGCTTTTCCTAAACATTTGTCAGTCCACAATAGCTAAAAATAAACTTCTAGAGGTCTGTTTACTGGCTTTATAACCATAAAGGATGGGCAGGTTGAGCTTTATTTAGTGATCATTGCACCAGAGCATGCTTTCCCTTTCAATGATTCTCTCATTTTCTGTATATAACATTAGATTTCAGCTGTTTTACCATTCATACTTCTCGATTGGAAGGCATCCTGCCCCATAGCAAGGAGGCGGGGCCTGAGTCTGGATGGGTGGGGCTTGGTAGAGCCGTGTAATACCAGAGGCAGGGCTGAGAGTGCCCATAGGTGTGCATAATGATATGCCAATCAGTATCTGGGCCCTTTGTGCTGATTACTACATATTGGATATTAGGATACAACCAAGAAGATATTTTATTTCCCTTTTTATAGATGTAATAGACATTTATTTCTCCTTGTTTTATACAAAGATATATGGAGATAGGGAACAGTTTATTTTTAATGCCTGTATCTGGCATTTACAGATGGTTCACCTAAAAACCTATTTAATAAATAATGGGACATTATAGTGATAGATCAGACATGTCAAAGCACTACAAACACTGGGCCTGATCCAGGGCTACGTTTCCAGTACGTTGCGTATTTACACTATGGTATTCACTATGCACTCCCCTCGCATGTATGTACTCTGGCCATTTTACGCTTCCTGAACCCTACCTTAACTTTACACAGTGAAAGTACCGACGTACGTATAGGCAGCACGTACAAGCCTAAGCCCGCCCATACTGTACGATTTAAATACCTCGCCTCGCCTCTGAAGCGTAATTACGGGTGTCGTATGCCTGTCATGCCCCTTCATTCGTAGTTACGCTGAAGATACGTGACTAGCCCTTACGCTCTGAGTTACGTTGCGTTACATCTGCCACATGTGCAGTAAGTACTAATGGGCACTTTTACGCTAGCTAGCGTCTAGCGTAAAATCACTTACGTACGTAGCTCTGGATCTACCCCATTGTACCATTATGATCAATTGCATTATGATGCTCATCCCACCTTGCTTTATTATTATTATTATTATTATTATTACTATTTATTATTATTATTATTATTATTTTCTCTTTTGTTTCTTCTTGTTTATGAATACTGAAAAAGAGAGGAGATTTCTATTTTTAATTTATCTTTTGTTTGCATGGGTTCTCTGATGCACCCTACTTTATCTTTATTTTTCTTTCTGGATTAGAGTGACTATTATGCAAAAGGAATAGCTGCAGTTCAATATATAGCCACAGGATGGAAGCAAAAGACAAAAAATGGATGTTCAGCCTGTTTAAAAAATGACTAGTATGCAAAAGGGAGCACTGCAGTTTAATATATAGCCACAAGATGGCAGCAAAAGTCAAGAAATGGATTTTCAGGCTGTTTAAAAAATGAATTGGTCTAAGCTACTTTACCTTTTACCTTTTATGGAAATTGTTTTGGTAATGATAAAGGGAGCAAACTGGAGCAAAAAGAAGACACAAAATGAAGTTTTAGTATAGATAGATCAAATGGATGCACCAAGATATTATGGATGGACAATAATTGTAATTTGGGGTTCTTCAGAGTATTAATACAACTCTAGCTCCAAAGTACTTGTGCATTTCTTTTACTCCCTGCTATGCCAACCAAAAGAAGTGAGGTGGGCGAGATTGTCCTTGTTATATTAAGTATACTAGCTCCTGTAATGTGTCCCTTGATATAGTTTTTAGGGAGGCAATTAAATAGTACTTCTCTGATAATGGAAGCTGATATTATCAGACAATTATCAGCTACACTTTGCCTCTGTCCTGTTGAATGACCCTCCACCTTAAATAGCAGGGTATCTATAGAGAGCCTTCTGCCAGCCAGATATCCCTCTGGGAATGGAGGCCACCGACAGCGAGAAGCGCACCTTCAAAATGGCACCTGGGTCAGGGTCCTCTTTGCTTCAAAAGCACTGTCACTGCCAGGGAGACTGGGAGCTGGGATTTGCACCCACCTGCGCTGGTCTCTGCAGAGCTACCTCGTACCAGGGAGCTGGAGGGAAGCGCAGGGGAATCCTGAAGTCAGCATGTTGGATAAAACAACTTAGGGTAGCAGCACGATCAAACATGGGATAATTGCCCCCTTTTATAGTGCCCAGCCATCTGCTCCCTCCATTTACTTTACTTACCTTTTACTTCTTTCTTTCTTTTACTTCTTTCTTCTTCAGTCTGGCTCCTCTCCGCGGCGTCCGCGCGCTCCTCTGATCCCTGGAGATGTCGGATGGACGTCACGTGATGACGTCACGTCCGGCACCCAGGGAGCAGTGCGGGGCAGGAAGAAGTCGGGCCAGGTCCCGGAAGGTAAGTAAAATTTTTTTTTTTTAACTTGAGCCATTTTTTAAATAAATTTACTCCGTGCAGGCACGGAGTAAATTCATTGAAAATAAAAAAGGGGAGGCTGCAAGGCTGGCGGCGGCACCGCGGGCCATCAGACGAGGTCTGGCGGGCCGGATTTGGCCCGCGGGCCTTGTGTTTGACACCCCTGGTCTAGGATATACAGATATACAGGTTTATTCTATATAGAAATGGTAAAACTTATAATAATTTTAAAAAATCTTTAGCGATTAGTGAATATTACACAAAAGATGAGATGTCAGTTTTTAGATATCTTTATATGTAAGGTACAATACTTCTGTTCTTGCCAATGTAAAATGTGAATTAATCGGATTCTGCAAAGCCTTTGGTCTCTTTTAGTCAATCCACTGTTCACATGCAACTCAGACCTCTAAAGGATGGAGCAGAGGCCAACTGAGGAAAAATGCTTTTATAAATTAAAATAAAAGAAAAACATGATTATAAAGTATTATGAGCTCTGCCCTGAGCTTGCCATCTGACCAAGATTAGGATATATGAAAGGTAAGAGCAAAGAAGAATAAACATTTTCACATGTTATAACATATTACTGCTGGAATATATGTGCTGCTAGACTTATGCAGAGGAGAGTTGTATCTATCATAATTAAAGACATATACAGTTTGGACAGAGTGTGGTGGAACAATGCTGCAATGAGGGAGTGCACAGGGATTTTGACCTTGTTACAATGTGTATGAGGAAATATTACTCTGGGGTTTGGACAGGGTGTATGGACTGGACATATTACAATGGGGGCTTGGGCAAGGTGTCTGACTGTATGGCAGTGGGGGAGTGGACAGGTTGTTGTGACCATGTAATAATTGGGGTGTGGAAAAGGGATGTGGCCATTTTAATATGGATGTATGATCTTGTTAATATTGGTAAACAGGGGTTTTGACTAAGTTAAAAAGTATGTGCATCTAGTGTTGGTGAAAGCTGCACTTTCCACATACATTGAACACACCCTATCAGCAGTCTGTGACCTGTACTGTGCCTCCCAATCTAGGAGGCTGGAGACAGCCCTAAGGAAGGGACCGGCTCAAACTAAATATAGAAGGTTGGGAGTGGCTAAAGTCAACGGACCTGATTCACACTTAAGAACATGATAGGTTCCTAAATATACGCAACTGATAGCAAGGAAACTCCCTCGGCACGCCCCCGGTTTTTAGGTTCTTATGTGACTTACGAGTGCCATAGGGCTCCCTTAACTGTAGTTTCGCATTTCAATGCGTAGGGCGTCTATTTAGGAACGCAAGTGCATAACTGCGTCTTCGTTGCGTGATTTAAATGCCTCCCTCCACCCATTTCTGCGTATCGTCCTATTTACTTATTCATAGAACGCCCATTTCTGCGTATGTTACTGCGAACCTACAGACTTTAGGTGCGCAGTGCATAAGTATGTAATATACGCACTTAAGTCCAACGTTAATAGCGTAGAAAAGTTACTAAGCATGCGCATTCGATCCCTTCTTAAAAAAAACGCACCTAAAATCCAAAGCACGTAAATTACGAACATAAGTCCAACGGAAATAGCATATGAAAAAGTTACTACGCATGCGCATTTCATCCGTTCTTAAATATACGCACCTAAAATCGGAAGCATTCTTAAGTGTGAATCAGGTCCTGACTCTCTAAACTTTGCTTCTCTCTTTGCCCATGTAGACACCACTTATGATGAAGACTTGCACAAGTTTGTCCACTTTTCAAATACACTGGTGCAAAAAATAAGTGTTTTTAGTGTTAATTACGTCAAGAGCATTCAATAATATAAATCAGACCAAAATTCATATAATGTTAAAAGAGCTGATATTACAACCACTACACCAGGTTTACTAAGCTGCGAGTTTGGAAAAGTGGAGATGTTATCAATAGCAACCAAGACAAAAAACTATATCTACATTAGGGTAAATTCCCTACTGTAAAAAAGATTCCTCAATGGGCACTCTGGGTCTTTTTTTAGTGAAAAAAAGGTAATTAAAATAACCAATCTTTATTAATATACATTAAAATAATGAATCTATTTTTTCAGTGTATTACACTGTGGGATCTTTGTATATTTTCTAATATTTTACAACATAAATGTCAACTATTCATTATTTTAATGTATATCAATAAAGATTGGTTATTTTAATTACGTTTTTTTTTCACTAAATGAGACCCAGAGTGTCCATTGAGGAATCTTTTTTACAGTAGGGTATTTACCCTAATGTAGATATTGTTTTTTTGTCTTGATACTATATTTCTCGGTGCACCATCTACATTTATAGATAGTGGTCCTGATTGATTAACACACTAGTGCCTAGTCCAACTTCTTTTCTTCTCTACCAATAGCAACCAATCAGATTCTAGATGACATTCTCTAGTATGTAATAGGAAAGATAGAGCTAGAATCTGATTGTTTTCTATGGGCATCATCTCCATTTTTTCCTAACTTAGTAAATCTGGCCCTAGGTATATATGTGTGTATCCAGGGCTCGAAGTGAGAGGTGTATACAGGGGTATGTCATATCATCACTTCTCCCACTGATGTAATAGAAAAGCAATAAATCCCTATTATTTCTAAATGTCCATACTTCCAAATTTCCACTTAAACCACTGTTTGTATCATAAATACACTTTGGGTGTTTACCCATTCACATGGTAAATGTAGAAAACTTTACATCCAGACTTTTTCTAGTTACTAATTATGACTTCAATAGGTAAAACAACAAATGGGAAATTCTAATGCTCATCAAAATATAAAGGACCACTAAGTTCTATTTGGCAAGTTAGAAATGCTCTTGTAAAAATCATCAAAGATTCAATAGACTAATAGTGGGAAAATGTTGCACTCTCTGTGAGAATGAAAAGCCAAGCAGACAGAATGACAGGGTTGATCTTTGAAATAGTTATTAAAACAGCTATTTGCAATGCAACCTATTATTTTCCTTGACAACAAAAATCCGTCTGCTCATGCTTGGGCACATAATTGAATTTTGAGCGTTTGTAAGTTTGTTTTTGCTGAATAGACCAATAAAAGCTTAATTCAGAAAAAAGGGATTTCTTTTCCAGTCTAGGCCTGTGGCAATCTACCTTAGGGTCCCATTCATTCATTCTGAGCATCATCTGCCTGTGGCAAAGAAAAAAAAAAGTCTTTGTGAACTCCAGCTAGTAGCGAATGTGCTTTTACAAGCTGCCTTGTTTAAATATTTCTTCCTTCTCACTACCTGAAGCTTCCAGTAAGACTGCATTAGAACCCACACCTCGAGAGCCTTTAGAGATTAGTCTTAAGTAATAAGACATTCCATTCAGCTCATTGTGCTGATTAGCTAACTACTTGGGTGTGCTGCAAGCAATCAACAAGGCAGAACAGCCTGGAAGTGTTGTTTTACGAGTTGCATCTCCTTGTATTGTCTCCTCAGAATGGATGTTTTCTTTAGGATTTTGCTCCCATATATTCACATAAAATATACAACAATTAAAGAGAAGATAATTTGACACCTCTTTTGTAGCATAGGTACAAATGTAAATCTTGATCATTTTTACTTTTGTGTGCTATCAGACTAACAGGTTTAGATCTCAATTATTTATAAGAGAAAGAGGCCTGGATTCACAATTTACCGATAATAGCTACTTTGCATATACACAATCTACGTAACGAAACGATACGTAGATTACGTAATACAGTTACTACGCATACGTAGTAGCTATTATCGGTAAATTACGGACGTATGTTCAATACATCCGGGGTGTGAATCCGGGCCAGAGAGAGGGTGGAAATACAAAAACAAGTAAAAAAAAAATCCTCTCTGTCTTTATTGCATATTTAAAACCGCTTCATGGAAAATTCGCTCATTGTCCAGCGCGGGGCTGTCTTTCCCCTGACGGGTGTGGGTCCCCCATAGAAAGTCCCAATTGCGAAAAACCTGATTCCTCGAAGAGGCATTGCAATCGATCCACAGAGCACTGAAAGCTCCGTGGTACTAAAAGTTGTAAAAAAATAGTCCCCCCACTCCTTTCCCTAACCCTAACCCTAACTCTCCCCTCTCACTACCCTAACCCTCCCTTCCTGGCAGCCTGACCCTAATCTACCATTTCCTGCAGCCTGACCCTAACCCTCCCTCCCCTGCAGCTTGACCCTCACCCTCCCTCCCCTGCAGCCTGACCCTAACCCTAACGCTAACCCTAACCCCGCAGAGATAATTTACTTACCTGTTCCAGGTCCGGCGATAGCAGCAGCGGAGCTGCAGCGGAGGTGCGGCGGAAGGATTTTGCGCATTCCGAAAGAGAATAGGTGAAGTATGCCGAACGGCATACTCACCCATTCATTAAAAAAAGTATAAATCGGTAAGTATAGTAAAAAGGGACTTTCGGATGTCCCTTTTTCGAAAATCAGAGTTTCGATGTGGAGAGTGTAACCGCCCCTGACAACTCTGCACCTCTTGTGTCCCAAGGGGCAGCATGTCAGCCACATTTAGTAATCAACTTCAAACCATTTTCTGCAGTCTCCAGTGATCCTGGCCTTCCGTGAGTCCCTGGCTCTGTTTTCTTTCTTCTTCTGTACTGACTCTGCATTCAACTTTACTGTCTATCTGTGCAATGTCTGCACGGACATTGCCTCTCCCCGCCCTCCCCGGCTAATCTAAATCCCTCCCACTTCTTCCTAATCACTCCCCTAATCACTCTTTCTGCTTAAACTACTTGGCGGTAATCTACGTACCGAACTTATCTTTAAAAGCTTAATACAATTAATAATCTTAAAAATGATTTGGAAACATTTGTGACGATTGCATATTAACATACTCTATAAAATAGAGAAAAATATTGTTTGTTGATTTTTAACTGTTTATACAGTATATTAGGCACAAACAACTGTAATCTCATGAGCAGAGGCCTGTAAGCTCTGTCTGTTGATACCCCTCCTGGTTTAATTGTTGCTAGCTGTAAAGCACTGCTGCAGTAATGGGTAACAGAATGCGGTCCTGGCTGCAACTTACTTTTCTACATTTATTGCCAAGTTTACAATGAATGTGTGATCCTTATGATGGGTAAAGGGACGCATCCGGTTTCCTCTGCGGTGTTTCCGGTTGCTAGACCACGGATTATGTTAGCGCTATAGAAATACATTTTTAATAAAAAGATATAAGCCTACACACAGAGATATTTCCTGTGCTTGGTCATGGTATTTCTTACTCTCCATTCTAGCCAATTCCATATATATTTCCTCTTACAATACACTCACTCTCAATGGAGCTGCAGTGGAGGTCAGCACATGGCACACTATATAAAGTAAATGTGGGCTATGCTTAGGTCTGGGCTATAGTAAATATGGGGTGTATTAGGGATCTAGGAATGGCATTTCCACATTTCCAGTGTCACATGTGACATTCCTAAACACCTTATATGTGTCACATGTACTTTATATATTGTATAAATATATAGTATAACCCCAAATATATTTCAATATATATTCAATACATTCAATGGAAAGCCCCTGTTTAAAATCCTGCATTTGTCACTATCTCTATGAATTAATTGGGTAATAATTTCTTCAGGACCCATTGTAACCCACAGAAAAAATAACACCCGACATTCCTAAACACCTTATATGTGTCACATGTACTTTATATATTGTATTATATCCAGACCCCTAGTATAACCCCAAATATATTTCAATATATATTCAATAAATTCAATGTAAAGCCCCTGTTTAAAATCCTGCATTTGTCACTATCTCTATGAATTAATTGGGTAATAATTTCTTCAGGACCCATTGTAACCCACAGAAAACACGAGCAGAGTTGTACAATAAGATACATTGGTTCTATAATGTTCATGTGTTCTTTAGGTGTTATTTATTAACATTTAAAGCCAGTGTCAACATGGCCTATCTTATCTAAGGTAATTGCCCTAATTACAATTTTATTGGTTGTTTTTGTGTTTGTACAGTTTAAATGAGCATCAGAGATTAGAGACTTAAGTTTTATACGTGGCTAATATGCGAACATATTCTAATTTCTTGACATACCCCATTTTTATTGGCTGTCATATATCAAATATTAAAACAGATATATTTTACTCTAATTTTAAAGTTTATCAATTACACAGGGATCATCCATTTGCAACCTTCACTCCAGAAGCTGCCAGGGGAGACTTAGGAGCAGTAATGTGCAGGGGGTTACATTGATACAGTCACGCTACTGTTTGGATATTTGCTAACATCGGCTAGCTCCTTGTAGAGAACCTGCTTTGGATGCTACTGGAGTGGTGAATTTCTATGCATGATATGATTTCACAGAACAAGATAACAAGAGATTGGAAAATTGTAGAAATATACCTAGCAGACAGATGGAGAATCAGTTCAAGGGTTCTCTGCAACACACACACACACCAATTCCAATATATATGCAGCATTACCCATTCTATGTAACAGACTAAGGAAACTATAACAGATACTCCCCAGTGGCCATGTTTAAGGTTTCATTGGTGATGACTTCCCCTGGAAAAACACGCAACAATGATCTTACGGTGGCTACAACAGAAGGAAACTAAATAATACAAAAGTTATAATAATACAAGTTTTCGGTGGGGTATCTTTTGAAATATAGTTTGAGCAGGTTCACATTTTTTTCATATTTTATTTATAATATTTATTTATTTTTTAAGGGGGGGGGG
>WWET01000405.1:3914-33835 GCA_011038615.1 Limnodynastes dumerilii
TACGCATCATTCCAATTACGCTTCGTATCTCCATGGTCTGCACATGCTCCCTGAATAGAAATCACCCCACTTACGCATTTTGCGTGCGTAAATTACCAGACGTTCTTAATTCTGAATACAGTCCCGTGTTTGCAACAGATGAAATATGACTCCCCTCCAATCAACATGGTTTAGCCCAGGAGTAGCTTTCCTCAAGCTCTTTCTTAAATCTGAATCCAGCCCATTGTCAATAAACAATGAAGTAAATCACTACTTTGTTGTTTATTGACAACATCTTTATGGATTTTCTCCTTCTAAATGTCCCCTGTCTAACTTTCCAATTGGATACTCCTAACAATAGAATCCCGCAAAAGGGAAGTTTTTTGGGGGGAGACCCTTTTCCTGGCCCGTATTCAGACTACCGGACGTATAACATATATGTCCGGTGTTTAGCGATTTTTACTACTGCGCATGCATAGTAAATTTTTTAAGTTTTTAAGCCGCATATACGCAATCTACGTAGGGAAAAGATACGTAGATAACATACAAAAATTACTACGCATGCGCAGTAGTAAAAATTGCTAAACACCAGATCTGTTGTGTACTCGAGCCCTCCAAATGGAACATATACATTTTACAGAATGTACAATCTGTCTTTGCACCACTGGAAACCTCAAACCAGTAGTACCAGCATATGTGGTGAGCAGGGCCGGCAGAACCCAGTAAGCGGGGGGAAGCGTGGCCGGGGAGCGCCAAGCCAGAGAGACACCTCCCACCACCACAATCTACCTCTGCTCCCGCCGCCAGAAAAAAAAAATAGAAAAAGATCTAAGTACTTACTCAATATGGCGACACCGGCACCAGTGCCGCCACATTTAGTAAGTACTTAGATTTTTTTCTATTTTTTTTATTTTTTAGACACAACAGGAGCCAGGACAGAAGAAAGAAGAAGTAGAACAAAGAGAAAAAAGAGAAGAAAGAAGGTAAGTAATGGCACAAGCAGGGTGATGATTATCAAAGGGGGCACAAGGAAGGTGATGATTGTAAATGGGGGCACAAGCAGGGTGATGATTGTAAAATGGGGCACAAACAGGGTGATGGTTATAAAAGGGGGCACAAGCAGGGTGATGATTATAAAAGGGGCCACAAGCAGTCTGATTATAATATTATAATATACAAATACAAATGAATATAATATTATATTCATTTGTATTACTCTCTTTATTAATTTTCATTTTATGATTTGTATTAAAAAAGAAAAACCCTTTATTGACTTAACAAATAATTTAGAAAAGATAAGGGGGCAAATAAATGTTTTCAGGGGGACACCAGACATGCTAACACCAGCCCTCGTGGTGAGTCTGGACCTGGTGCACTGCTTTATAAATAATTTAGAAAAGTCTATTGATCATTAACATGTATTGTAAATGAAGATAGACGGCTGCACTTCCACAGGAGAAGTAAAAAAAAAAAGATTCAGGAATAATACGGTGAAAATAAGTTTGTTTTTTTAACGTCATCATAATATATATTTTTGAGGACAGACAGAGCAGGCTTACTACATGAAAAGGTCAGCCTTGTAGATTTATTGATTACTTCTTGGAAGTTGCTGCTACATTACATATATTTGCCCTGTCTTACCTCTGTTGTTTCTTAACAAATATCATGGTTCATCCATAGAATTTCCATTGGAAATTGGCTTGTTTCCATCCAACCACACTGGCTTTAGGATAAGCAGGTACTGAAAAACAAGTTAATTTCCATGTGCTCTTGCGTCTTAATGGTTTATTTCATTGAGCACAGAAATTTCCATTTATACAAAATTATTTTGTTTACCAACTTAAAATAATTCAAGTTACAGGCAAGGCGTGAAAAGTGCTGTATGGGTATCTTTATAGTACATAGGCAGGTACATAGGCAGGTTGAGAGATGGTCTCTTAAGTGCATTGGAAGGTTCATTAGAAGGTTCAGAGAAGGTGTCTTTGGACCGTATTCACACTTAAGTAAGTGTAGAATCTATGGGCTGGATCCAGACTTAGGAAGGAGCTTGAAATAAAGAACCTGATTCACACTTAAGAACGTGATAGGTTCATAAATATACACAACTAATAGCGATGAAACTACCGGTTTTCAGGTTCTTATGTGACTTACGAGTGCCATAGGGCTCCCTTAACTGTAGGTTCGCATTTGAATGCGTAGGGCGTCTACTTAGGAACTTAAATGCATAACCGCACCTTCATTTGGTCATTTAAATGCCTCTCTCCATCCAAATCTTCGTATCTGCCGAGTTCATTATGCATGGAACGCCCATTTTTGCGTATGTTACTACAAACCTAGAGATTTTAAGTTCGTAGTGTATAGGTACGGAATTTGCAAACTTAAGTCCAACTTAAATAGCGTATAAAAGTTACTACGCATGCGCAGTGCATCCGTTCTTAAATATACGCACCTAAAATCATAAGAATTTTTAAGTGTGAATCAGGTCCTAAGAGAGGAAAGTTACTTCTGGGCAAAACCATGTTGATTTCAGGGGAAGTCAAGGTAATTGTATTATTTGCATGCAGGGATATATCTTTGAATTGCTTACTGCACACAGATACTGACCAGCTTTACTATCACACTGTTATTTAGACTTGGAATAGGAAACATCACCTCTTAACTCTAATAGTGTTTGCAACAGATGAAATATGACTCCCCTGCAATCAACATGATTTAGCCCAGGAATATCTTTACTCTATTAACATTAAGCTCCTTCTTAAGCCTGGATCAAGCCCTATGTGCAAATTTTTATGATCAGTTAAATTATGAATGTCCAGGACCCAAATATATACGCAAGGAAACCAGACCCGACTGATTCACATACACGGACATTAGAATTAGAACTGATGCACGCATAGGTATGTAACGAGTCCCGCATGCGTGGCTAGAGGGGCAAGACTCTTAATGCAAATGAGCTGCACACGGGATACTAATGTACTGTATGGGCATTCCTCTAGAGTTATGACTGATTCACAGGTAGGAGTGCCTTGCATAAACTAACATATGCATGGGAAAAGTTAAGGTATCCCTTGAGGCAATGCATCTTCTCTTACTTAGTTCAGGCCACACCTCCTGCTTATTTATAATCAATGGATGTGTTTTTAAATGAAACAAATAAAGGCTTGTTTATTTAATCCTATGATGAATTTTGTGCAAGACTTTAACCTTGTAAAGGTGCCATTATTTGGTTATAGTTTGTGATGGTTTTTATTATTTTTTTTTTTATTTATTTAAAATTTTGTGAAAAACGCCATTACATTTACTTATATTTAACTGTATTGGTTGTTTGTGTTGTTTTTATTTTTTACAAGCTTATTTTTTAATTGTTTCATGAAAGTCTCTATGGGCTTGATCCAGAGCTACGGCTATGTGGTGTTCGTATGTACGCATAGCCATAACTTCTATGCACTCCCCTGAAACTCCCCCCATCTTGCCGTAGTTACACTGCCATACGCAGCCTGCAGCCTACCCTAACTTTTGGCAGCGTAACTATGGTAGGACATAGCTACAAACTGCCCGTAACTGTGTTGGCCAGACCTTCCGGACTATTTTACATGCCTCCCCCGCCTACATTCCCTAACTCTGGTGTATTTACGGTGATTGTAAGCTTGGCATGCCCCTTCCACCGTAAATACGCAAAAAAACATCTGCCGGGCGCATTCGCAGATCGGCAAAAATGCTGATCTTACACATACGTCTGCCTTAACAACGCCGGCGGGTGTTGTTCTGGATCAGCCACAATATGTAGTGATTCATTGTATTTCTAACTTCAGGCACTATGCGTTTATGTGTATTGTAAAGGTTTAATGGTTAACTTTGTTTACATATGTTAATGAAAATATGTGCTGTTTAAAAAAAAAAAAATCTTTAATTTTCCAAAGTCTATTCAGTGCATTTAGTTACGTATCTTTGAATCATAAGCAATTTTAAGCCCCTAAACGCACGACCGAATCACAGCTAATAAAGTCCGCATTTACCTAATTATACGCAGGAAAGACTTACATCCTTACATTACACTTCAGACACAGGGGGAGTGGTTTACAAGGTTCTTTATTTTCTATGAATCGGTATTGTGGATATTTTGCATGCGTATATTTAGGTAAGTTCGCAATTTTACTCTTAAGTGTGAATCGGATCCGGCGCTGCGGATACCGTGTGGTGCTTTATAAATAAACATTAATAATAATATATTCTTAAGAACATAGAGCCTGATCCAGACCTACGCTCAGGTGTGTTTTTCCGATGGTCGTAAGCGTAAAAAACGGCCATTTGTACTGCGTGGGGCAGATTTTATGCTCAGAAAATCTGAGCATATGGGCCTTGAGCATACCAGCCTTGTAACAACACTCAAGGGGGCGTGCCTGCCATACGAAATCCGTAAATATGCACTGAGGGCGGGGTGAGAAATTTAAATCGTACAGTATGGGCGTGCTAAGTGTCGTAACCACGCAATGAGCTTACGGACGCCCACGGTTTTGATCAGAAAAGTTAGGGTAGGGTTTGCTGGGCGTAAGAAGGCAAAACTAAGTATGACCAAGGGGAGTGCCTATGGGAGTGCATCGTAGGTACGCCGGCATAAATACGCTACACACATGAGCATTTCATGAGCATTTCGTCTGGATCATGCCCATAGAGTACAAAGGAAAATGCAATTAACATTATCTTTCAGTGCATGGAAAGGTGACAATATATGTTGTAATACATGGAAAGTACAGAAGTCTTCAATTTATAAAGGATGGAGAGATCCTGAGACAGTTTGGCTGATCCAGAGACTGCTGAAAAATGTGCAGAGTTTCACCTGGATGATGCAAAAAGTGAGAGGTGAAAATTAGTTTAAAAAAATATTGCATGCAGAAAATACCGGCTGATTTTACTTAATGCACACAAATACAAAACAGTTTTATTTAAACTACAATTTAGATTTGAGCTACAAGACATCACCTCTCAAATCATTCTATATACACTTTTAACATTTTTCTCCTTTTTTTTTACGTTCATCTCTGAATCAGCCCCAGTGTGTCTGATACAAAGGGCCTGATCTAGAAGAATGGCCGCCAGGGGAATTACGTCCTGGTCGGCTGTAATTCCCCTGTTTTGAAGGTTGTGCGCATGCACACAACCTTCATACAACACCGTAAGGCCGGCGGCTGTTATGAAAAGGGGCGGAGATAGACTTGCAAATTAGGGGATGGGGCAGGGGAAGGCCGTAAGGCCGCATAGCTGATTGTAAAAGTTAGGGTTGGAATGCCGGCCATACTGACCCCCGTAAGGCGCCCGTAGGTCTGGATCCGGCCCAAAGTCTCAGGACTCAGTCTCAATCAGACTTAAGAGTGACTTAAGAATGCATGGATTAACAAAAGTCTGCACTTATGTAGCAAGTGCACTTCCATAATACTCCCCTCTGGCAGATGTAATTTAGCTGACTTAGCCCTAGCCTGTGCCATAGCACTACCTTAACTTCTCCATGCATATCATTCTGCAAACTTAGTGAACATACAGTATGTGTGGAAGGATATACTGTGTGTGCATGGTCGGAAAATGCAGGAGTACTCTGATCCTAGCGCATCTGGATCAAGTCCATAACATTTTTAATTAAAACAGTGTTTAACAAATTCTAGGTGCCAGGTTGCTATAGAAACATAAATATTGATCTTGGCACCAGGATTGAAGTGAGTACTGACTGTATCATTTTATCTTCCAGTTACCTAGCGACCGCTTTCCCTCACCTGCCTGCTAAAACTACTGGGAGAGAGGCTCCACGTAGCCTGGTGTTGACATTCATTAAGCTACTGGAAGCTTCTCTTGTGGCATTTTTATTGGGTGGGATATAGATGTCACGGGATGGCTCATGGTGCAATGTTGCAGTCATTTCCCTTCTATAGGTATGTGGAGGCACTCGGCAGCTATCTGGGTCAACAGCACCCTGGAGGAGATCCAGGGCTGCATCACTGTGGCCATCCAGGACAGTGAGTGTAGATCTCGCTATAAGGGATGGTTGCATGTTTAAATTGACAGCACAGTGAGCCAATCTGTAACTGGAAGCAGAGCAGAACACTGGGAAGATGAAGTGGAAGACTGGTGACAAGGAGTGGAAAGAGAGCAGTGGTGTCAAGGGGACAAGTACCCTGGGTGCAGATAAAGGAAATTACCACTGGTGTAAAGGGAGTGGGCACAGCACAGCTGGTAAGCCCACCATATTTGGTGTAAAAGAGGCTTATTCTATATCTGGAATGCATTAATTATCATCATGATAATTTTGTTGAACAAGTGCTGCTGATAATATTGAAACACATAGGTAATCATTGAAAGCAATTAGGTTACTACTTGTGCCTGACCTTTTTTGTACATTGGGAACAATTGTAGGTGGCTGACATTTACCTGCTCTATCTAGGGGTGTGATGGTGCTAAGAGTTAGGACTGAGTGAGCTAGCCCTGAGCACCTTGTGCACCTTGCACTATATTCTGAAGTTAAACCCTGCATTATCTAGTGAGAATATACTCTGCAGCATATGTGTATAAACTCTGTAGTGCCTGGGGAATTATATCTGCAGTGTCTGGTTAATCAGCCCCTTTGCATGTCATTGTGTTGAATTTAGATTTTTAAATCCAAAATTTGATGTTGAAAAGAATCACCCAGCAGTGTTTGAGTGAGAGCCAATATGATGGGACTCTTGATACGATATCATTTTCAAGATGACCCTTAGGCCTATGGCTATGTTTTTAGCTAATTAAAGATGGAATGAATGGCCAAATTGAGAGTCTAATGCAAGAATGTGCCAGTGGAGGTTAATTGCAAGGGGGGAATATTAGTGGACAACGAGGAAAAAGTTGTGCAGAAGAAACAGTCCAAGCAGTTATTAGTCTCAAAAGGTTCCCAGTTCAATGTCAGACATTCCCCTCCACTTCCCGGTAGTTATAGCCTCTGGTGATGAAACGTTTGCACATAGAAACAAAGGCCAGTTTAAGACTATTGGTGTCAGATGTATTTTCTGGTTTCTTTAAAAATCTGAGAAAAAGGAAGACTAGTTTTGATTGAACGAGCATGGAAACTATTCACCCTTAATAGGGTATTTCTGTCAGTTGTTTTTTGGTAGAGTTTGGTGATGAAGCCAGTGCTAGTCTGTTTAATCATGTCATCCAGGAAGTTGAATTTATGAAAATTGTAACTTAAGGTAAAGCATTTTGTTGTATTGAGTTCATTTAGTGTATTGACAAACTGAATCAATTGCTGTGTCAGTCCAGACCAAAGACTAAAGACAAAACAGATCATCTATGTATCTCACATTGAAGATAATACGGTGGGAGTCCCCTCCGTAAATGCTGTCTTTTGGAAGTAGGAAAGATTGGGAAAACTGATTTTCATCTGTCACTATTTCGAAAAGGCAGCCTTTTATTTTAATAGAATTTGTAAGTACGCTGATCGGCATACTTACCCATTCATTTTCCAAAGCTGCCAACCATGAGTAACCTCTCTGGGTTCTTTTAGGGTTAGACTCTGGGGAAGGGAGGGTTAGGGTTAAGGTCAGGGAAGGGGAGTCTTAGGGTTAGGCTGCAGAGAAGGGAGGGTTAGGGTAATGGAAACGGAGGGTAAGTGTAAGGGTAAGGATTAGGGTAAGGGGAATGGAATTGTACTCACTTTTTGGTGCAGCATCTTTGTTCTGCAGATGATTGATTGCTTTGCCTCTTCAAGGCAAGAACAATCGATTTCCCGGCCAGTTTGGAGAAAGTGGAAGTTTCAAAAATGGGCCGTTCTCAGTGGTGACCCACACCCAGATAATAAACTTTAAAAAAATGGGATCATTAAATAGCTGTTGTATTTCATAACAATACATATATATATATATATATATATATTAGCATATAATGGGGCCATTTTATACCCCATCGCAGTGTCGTGTAACTGAAGATTAAATCAATGCTGAGACAAGAAATTATTTTTGATAAAGTTAATAAGTGATAATAGGTAATTGACTGGTGGACCTTCATAGACCTCATAATTAGATAGATAGATAGATAGATAGATAGATAGATAGATAGATAGATAGATAGATAGATAGACAGATATGGACAATCGTAGGTGCATGTATCATATATAGCACATACAATTTTCCATATTAAATTGTCTAAAAGCCCATCAAAAGCCTGAGTGTGGTAGGAGCACTGGGGTAAATGCATGCAAGTACCTGGAAACTATATGCACTATACATATGACAAAAGAGAGCTTTGTTAATACATAGCTTAATTTTTCCTGTATATTTAATATTTTTGCTGTTAACCATTGAACTATAGACACATAAATGTTATGTTTTACAACAGAAAGTTCCCATCCTATGCCACAGAGCAAACAGTATGCATCAGTTCAATGTTTAGTCTGTCATCAGAAAAATGTTCTCAAGTGATAGGTCCTATCAGCAAAGCTACAAAACAGATGGCAAGTGACGTAAGTGATGTCTATTCCAGGACTAAGTGTTAACATAGAGCTGTGTATAATTATATATACATTTTCAAATAGTTTTGCAGTGTATAGATATGCACAAGAATCAAAAAAGCACTTAACTATTGATAGTAAAAGAAAAAAAAAAAGTCTTTAGAAATTATAAGAAAACTCAAAATAGTGCAAAAACAAAAGCTGAGAGAATCTTATATATATTTTTGACTATTTTTGATTTACCTTATCTATACTTCTGTAATGATTTTGACACTTTGCCACATCGCAGACTGTTAAATAAGCTGGAAGCAATGGACCTGATTCACACTTAAGAATGAGTTAGGTGAGGGCAGATGCACACCTAACTCACTCTTCCAGCCCCCAACCCGCCCCCCATTTTTAGGTACCTTGTGGCACTTACAAGTGTCATATGGCTATCTTATCTCTCCGTGCAATGTCCGTACGGACATTGCACCTCCCCGCCTCCTACCAGCCCTCCCCAGCTAATCTAAACACCTCCCCCCTCCCATTTCTATCTAAAAACGCCTGAGGCAGCATTATGTCACCTCTTTATATGGAAATCACTGCGTGCAGTCTTTAAAGACCGCACCAACGCTATCTACGTGCCGATCGGCTACGTAGATAGCGTAAATTACCTACTACGCATGTCAATAGGTAATTTTGTCCACATACGCACTTAAGAAGCTCCAGCTTCTTAAGTGTGAATCAGTCCCTTTGTCATTAGCCTCAAAAATAGTTGCATGGATAAGGTATTAGTGGCAGGGTAGACAACAAAGGGTTGTAGTAAATGGAATCCCTTTAGGGTATGGTAAGGTAACCAGTAGTTTCCCCAGGGATCTGTACTTGGATCAGTGCTATTTAATATCTTTATTGGTGATATTGCCTCCTGTATCAAGGTGAAAATATTCCTTTTTACAGATGACACAAAGATATGTAACAGACAGAGCCAGATTAAGGCCTGCTTGGGCCTGGAGCTGAAATGGCCCATTGGAGTGGGCATGACCAGCCATGCGTTAGTGTGGCTCCTTGAAGTCACATCCGCGTTCCTCAATAGCTGTTTGGAGGAGCTGCTGCAACAGAGCATTTACACAGGCAGAGTGCAATAGTTGGAAGCCACGGAGCCAGCTGGATGACCGGTCATCATATAATTGGATTTCTTGATGGGCCTATTTTCAGATGTAGGCCTGGGGCTGTAGTCCCATCTGCCCCATTATTAAGCTTGCCCTGGTAACAGGGTAGACACACCAGGAGGGGTACACAAAATGAGGGATAATATAAGTAGTCTAGAGAAATAGTTAAAAGTGTGGAAACTGTAGTTTAATGCCAAAAAATTATGTACTTGGGGCACAAAAACCCAAAAGTTCATATATAAATTGGTGTGAGCAGCTTCTTTTTTCAAAAGAAAAGGTGTAATAGAACACAAGTGCATGCGTATGAACTGGAGGTTCTGAGGAAATGTGCGGAAAACTTACTTCACTGAAAGGGTGATAGATAAGTGGAATAATCTCCCATCTGAGGAGGTTGAGGCTAACACAGTAGTACAATTTAAACATGCTTGGGATTATTATGATATCCTAAATCTCAAACTAAATTAAGGGTAAAATATCAGATCAGTATAGTTTTAAATAAAGAACTGGGCCATGTGGCTTTCACTTTCTATGTTTCTATACTTCTATAATACTTCTATAATGCACTCTGTTGTCAGTATTAGTGTTTGTTCACACTTATCAGGCTATCATCCCTGAAATTAAGGTGATAATAAATTCAATAAACAGTGTTTTAATAAGATTCTAGGATGTATTAATGCATTCTAAGAGCATAGTTGCCGACTCTCCCGAAATGTCCAGGAGACTCCCAAAATTCAGGCAGTTCTTCCATGAAACCACAGCCTTAAGTCCTGCCCCCCTGCCTAGCAACACTAGTTTAATCTTTTTTTAAAATCGTGGCATTCACTATGCCGTGCTTTTTTCTGGCGATTTATAATCTCTGTTGATGTTCAACAATTTTTCCATGGATAAATCGCCGTGCTTTTATGTTTAAAAACACGGCGATTGTCCTTGGAAAAATCGCCATCGATCCTTGTAACTCTTATCATGCAGACGTATATAGTACTATAAGGCACCGCATGGCCATGCTGTGCCGTTTAGTACTATAAGCATCAACATGGCAAGGGTTAAAAGCAAGTTGCACTATGTGTAATGTGTGAAAAAAACAATGCATGTTGCCAAAGAAATAAACATTATCAACAGTAAGAAACATTATATTACAAAACATACATGTCAAGTAAATAATGTATCCCCCTTTGAACTAATGTAAGTACAGGTGGCCACTCTGTAATTATTCCTATATGTAATGCCCTTTGTGTGTGTAGAAAAGAATAAAGTGCATTATAAACTCACCGTTCTGCAGTCATCTATCTTGGGATGACTTGCTTGAAGATTGGGAGTTGTTGCTAGAAGAACGGGACATCTTGATTGAAGTTCTGATCCTGTTGATCGAAGATCTGGGCATGTTGATTGTAGATCTGGACCATTTGATTGAAGTTCTGCTGCCTTCTTTTCTCCATCTTGACACGGTGTCCTGCTCCTTCCTCTGTTGGGGTTCCGTGGTTCCCCCTTTTATAGTTTCTATGAAGTCATAGACACTATAAAAGGAGGGTCCTCTAGTGACCGAATAATCATTTTGCTAAAGGCTAAAGTCCCAGGACTTTGCCTTTAGTGAATGCGACGATGGCATAATTGCCGCCAAAGTCCCAGGACTTTGGTCGATTTCAGCAAAATCGAACTTAGTAAATGGAGCACTAAGAGTGTTACTGAGGGTTGGATCCTGACTGCTGAGGCTCACTTAACTTCAGTCAAGTTGAAAACATTTATCCAAACTATGCATGCTCAGATGTGCAAGTGAATAGATACTACCCAACTGCAAGACATGGAACCCATCCAGACTTAGGAGTAATGACACTTCCAACAGAGGGTCTGACAAGTCGGTGTTACCTTGTAGTTATTATACAGTAGGCACTACCTCTGCGTATTGATCAGACCTCCAGGAATTCCTGTATGTTTGGAAATGAAAATGTAAGGTAGTCCTTACTGTTTTGTCTGTAGGAGAAGATGTGACTGTGCATGGTTAGTCGGGATAATGTAGTCCTGTATTTGGGAACTTTCTTTTGAATCAGGGATCTTAAGTCTGATTCTGGTGCTTAATATTTAAAAGGATGTTTCTAGCTAGTATATGATTGATAGAGTTATAGACTTAATAAGAAAGGACCAGATCAAATGTAGTGTACACGCCATATGCTTCCCAACCTATGGCGCCATCAGAAAGAATTGCAGCACAGAAATCCGAACCCTAAGGATCCAGATACTCACCAGGAGTCTGAAATGCACACATGCATGGTCATCAAATGCATATGATGATCAAACTCTGGATCCAGACTTAAGTAAGTGCTTCAACATAGTTACTCCATGTTGATTGCAGGGGAATCATCTGTTGCAAACATTATTAGAGTTGAGAGGTGCTGTTTCCTATCCCAAGTCTAAATAACAGTGTGTTAGTAAAGCTGGTCAGTAACATGTGACATTATGATGGTATAAATCAAAGTCCTGCTCAAATGATGCATATATGCAGTGTGTCTTTAATAATGATAATCTGCCTTAATACTGTGCAGTTTTACTGATATTTAAAAAATCTGATTTAATCTAAATACAAATGCCAGGCTACAGAATACTCTTCATCTGTAACATACATGGGATGTTGATTCCTTTATTACTCAAAAATACTTTCTGAATACATAAAGTACAACCTTAATACTAATGTATTTCAATAAATTGCTTTTTTTTTTAAACAGGTGAAACATACAACCAGTTGTACACTAATTATGAGGATAATGCTGATGACCAGTTTGGTTTGTACATTTCTCTTATATAACTTTTTTTTATCACTAATATTACTAATTTCTAAATGAATAATTAAATAAATGTTATTCTAGACATTTAATTGCCAGCAATGTTTCCGCGGAAAGCTTATGGAAATTAATCCAGAATTTGAGAGTACACGTAAAACATGTGAAAATGTATACCTCAGCAACACCATGCAGAACTATAGAGGAGTGCACACTGGAACTGGAACAACAGAAATAGAGTTGAGAGGTGGTGTTCTGGCTCAACTCTAAATTACAGGTTAAGGGCTGGATCCAGATTTAAGGAGCTTGAAATTAAAAGCGTAAAGTTACTCCTGTACTAAACCATGTTTATTGTAGGGGAATCATATTTCATCTGTTGCAAACAGTATTAGAGTTGAGAGGTGATGTTTCCTATCCCAAGTCTAAATAACAGTGTGATAATAAAGCTGGTCAGTATCTGTGTGCAGTAAGCAATTCAAAGATATATCCCTGCATGCAAAGAATACAATTAACTTGACTCCCCCTGCAATCAACATGGTTTAGCCCAGGAGTAACTAAGTTCAAGCACTTACTTTAGTCTGGATCCAGCCCAATGTATGTTAAAATGACGTTATGTTACAGAAGATTGTAGCATGCATTGTACATGCATAAATTTCATATGATATGACTGTTACCATTTTTATTTTCCTACTTCTAAAAAACATTTTAAGACTAGATATTTTTAAGTATTTATGGCCATTTTCAAATAATTACAGGTTGATTTCCTTAGAGCAATTATATAGAAATATTTTCTAAAATTGATACTATTTTTTCTTAAGATATACAAAACTACTTTATGTTGCCCCTGTTAAATTAAGTTTAACAAAGATTAGAAATTAGTGAAAGCTCATAACAGGACATTCTACACCATAACATGCAAAATAGGTGGACAAGTTTACATGTGTATGCGACTTTATGTTTGTTTACACAAGGATGCATTTTGTGCAACAAAAGTTCCATTTTTGAAATACGGCAGCTCATTTTCGGCTGTCTCTGTTTTAAAAATATTACTAATTAGAAACTTTCCCTAGTGAATGGGTAAGTATGCTGAATTTATCTTTTGCCATACTTACCCTTTCGTTAATTCGGAAACCACCACTGAAGTTCCATCACACCGCCACAGATCCGCAGCACCAGGCCAGACAAGTATTTCAGGGAACTCTATGGAGAATCTTAGATTTAGGCTGCAGGGAGGGAAGTATTAGGGTGAGGCTGTGGGTAGGGAAGTTTTAGGGTTAGGCTGCTGGGAGGGGAGGCTTAGGATTAGAATGCGGGGAGGGCAAGGGAGTCTTAGGCATTGGTTGCGGGGAGGGGAGTCTTAGAGTTAGGTTGTGAGGAGTTAGTCTTAGGCTGCAGGGAAAGGAGTCTTAGGGTTAGGCTGCGGGGAGGGGAGTCTTAGAGTTAGGCTGCAGGGAGTTAGACTTAGGTTGCAGGGAAGGGAGTCTTGGGTTTGGACTGCGGGGAGGGGAGTCTTAGGGGCAAGCTGTTGGGTGGGTTCGGATAATGAAAGGGGAGGGTTAGGATAAGGGTTGGGGTTACATAGATACTCACAATTCATCGACGCAGAATCAATCAATTTCATAGCCAGTTTGAAAGTGGCTGGTATTAAATGTTTGAAAAAGGGCTGTTCTAACCGGAGACCCCCACAACCGTTTACACATTATGGACCAGATTCAGATCTTATAATTGGGGTTATGGTTAGGCTATGGGAAATGAGGGCTAGGGTTAGGAAAGGTTTAACATATACACTAAAAACACTTACCTCTCTGTGAATGACTCTTTGCTACTCCAGGAATCGCATCACCGCCATTCTCTACAATGCAGATTGCTGGCAATTGCCGCCAGTCTACATTCAGCTGCTGTATGATGGTCTTGGGGAAGGGGCAGCATGTGTAAAGGATGGTAAGGGACAGCTTGGTGTAGGCACAGGTCATGCATGCACAAGTTACATACAGTGTTCACTTAAAAAATATAATACTTCTTAGGGTATCGACACAAGCTACATTATGGTTCTTGGAAACTTGTGGGAAAATGTATGCAAAGCTTATCTCCACACACTGATTATGTATTTGCAGCATGAGCACACTTTAACCAAAAAGAATATGCACAACTCTACATGTGGCTATCTGTGTCCTTTGCATATTAGCAGAGATGGACAAGCAAATGTAGTAGTCAGTATGCATGTCTTCTTTTTTTTCAGTTGCTGTGTTTGTTACATAAAATGTATCTGAAATAAAATTTGCACACTTCACATCTGTTTTAATGAAGACTTTATACTAAGTTTCACATTTTTATCTGGTAAAAATAAAAGGACTCCAAGACAAGCGTTACTCTAATGCTATAAGAGAAAATTCTCACAAATTTTGGTGTTATCATTCAACAATTAGAGAAATGTAATACTTGAAACAGATAAAAACTGAATGACTTCATCTGAAACTATATATACACTGAAGTCATAAAAACAATAAAGTAAATTAATGGATGAAGGTTTATAGGACTGGTGAAAATAGGTGTTTTTTCAGACCACAGCAGATGACACAATTCATGAGTTTTACAAGACAGTTTCCAGATGCAAAGAGAAGACTCAAGTATCATGATAAATCTTAATAAACACATTAATCAATATATTCATTTGAAATATGATTATGTTCATTTCTTTTACTAGAATTCTTTTTATTTTTTAATCAGGGTTTTTAGATGGAAGGAATAGATGAAGTCTCATCCTTTGTCCATTAACTCTACTATTCATAGTGGGCTGTTTTCACACCTACAGTAAAAAACTTCTGCTCCTTACGCATGCGTAATAGGTCATTTCCGCAATCTACGTAGCAGTTAGGTAGTAGTTTAGTTTGAAAGAGGCGGGGAGTGATTAGGCAGATGTGAGAGGGGGGAGGGATTTAGATTAGCCGGTGAGGGCGGGGAGAGGAAAGGTCCGTGTGTAGTTTCCTTCTTAAGAAGGAAACTACACACAGTTAGATAAGGTAGCCCTATGGCACTTAAGAGATACCTAAAAATGGGGGGGAAGGTGGGTTGGGGGCAGGACGGGTGAGTTAGGTGCAGATCTGTCCACACCTAATTCACTCCTAGTTGTGAATACAACCCAGTGTTACTAGGGGTGGGGCGGGGAATGATGACGCAAATTTTCCCACCCATTTTCTAGTAACACTAGAAATTACAGTATTGATAGGCAGTTTGGTAGGACTTGAAGCTGTGATTTGCATAAGCTCACAGCCTTAAGCCCACTGTGGGAGATTTGCTTGCTCTCCATGGATACCGGGAGACTAACAAATTTTGGGGATCTCCTGGATGATCCGGGAGGACTACAAACCTATTTTTTATCAGTGGTGTAAAAAGCTCAAGTCAGTTTCAGTTGATATCTAGAATGTTAGGACCTGATTCTGAGCTTTAGCACAGCTGTTTACGTAGTTACTCTGTTTAAAATCTGCACAATGTCGTGTCCAGAGTCCCAACAGTACCAATTCTGGGTAGGGCGTACTGAATATAAGTACACTTTTGAAACATACAAGTGAATGTGTACAGACAATTGGCTGAGAGGTAAAATGCAATATATAAACTTTACTAGTAAAATTAAGTGCTTTTTTCGTATATTTTCTTTTTTTGTCTTTGGCATTTAATGAGTTAATGCATTACTTTTCTTTAGTTCTTAAATTTTTTGGGGGGCAAATTACAATTTTAAGACATGATAGATAAAATAAAAACAGCACAGACAACGCAAGCAAATCCACGAATGCTAGTATGTCGCTCACTTATTTTCCTATGTACAGATTCATTTTTGTAATTTAGATGAAATGCATTGAATTTTGGTAACATCTATAACACATCAATTATAATTTTTCTATAGATTCTGTACACAATGTCAACTCCAAATACACTGGTAATATGTACATGTTTGTCTTGGAAACTCTATGGAACATTGAACACTATCACTTACCATCAACAAGTCTTTGCACTTTTTTTGTCCTAGTTCTAAGCAAACTATGTATTTAGAATGTGTTTAGGGTTTCTTTCAGTGACTCCTTGGATCTTAGAAAATTTACTTAGCAAAAAACGGCATTTCAC
This sequence comes from Limnodynastes dumerilii, assembly GCA_011038615.1. Classification (NCBI taxonomy): domain Eukaryota; kingdom Metazoa; phylum Chordata; class Amphibia; order Anura; family Limnodynastidae; genus Limnodynastes; species Limnodynastes dumerilii. The sequence goes on from WWET01000405.1 coordinate 20,402, forward strand.
CCATGTGCCAGAACACAAACATCCTGGAAACAGGTTTAACTTTTGACGTCAATAACCATCTTCAATATTTTCCGTTCAGTCCCTATCACGTTAACCAAGGCGGGGTTTTGTCCTATAAAAAGTGGAGTCACAGGGCAGAACCAGTGCCAACTCTGAACATTCAGCTCAGCACCTTAGCTGCAGCCAAGATGGGGACTTCCAAGGTCCTCTGGATTTCAGTATGGGCCCTCTTAACGGTGAATACCTGTCTTTCAGCAATAGGTATGTGACTTTGGTCTAATTTACTAATGGTGTTTCAAAAATCTAAACAGAACTTAGTTATGAAATTTAATCCAGAGATATTCTATTCTACGAATGCTGTATATATATGATGCTTTTTTGTACTTTATGGTTTTTTTATTAAACCTTTATTTCATGCATTACCTTATCATTGACTTTAACCAATTGAATTATAAATACTACAGACCTTTTAATACACCATAATCAATACTAAATTTGCAAGGGCGCCATCACTGCGATACCATCTTTGGGTTTTACATTTTAAGAGTATAAACCAAACTTAACTCTATTCCTTATGTTAATGATTTACTACATTATGATACTACTACAGTATGTTGCAAAGTATAAAGTGAACTTCATGTACAAGTGCTTACTTGCTCATTTGCTCATCTAATTTACACAGCATCAAACAAAATCTCCAACACACTAATAGGCTCAGCTAGGCTTTCAAGTGGACAGGATTCCGGACAAGATATATCCGGTAAGAAGATTATTTCAAACACATACAGCACTACAATATGATGATGAACATATGTGGTATTTAAGAGTAATGCACAAAAGATAACTGTGACTTACATACTTTATAATCTGGGGACACACTATACAATTACAGAGCCATTCAACCAAATATCCAATAATTGTATAGTGTATGCAACCAGTCTAGAAATGCTTCCAACCATAAATGAGGACCCTGGCTTTTTACAATGACAATTTGGAAGAGCGGACATTGACAACCTTTAGCACTCCAGGCTTTGTGAAAGTACATATTCCATTATGCTATGCCAACTATCAACAATACCTATGCTGTTGGAGCATACTCAGAGCTGTAGTTTTTCAGCACCTTAAGTGCCACAAGTTGCCTATCCCTGTGGCAAATGTTTGTAGAAGAAACTACATTTTCGTACTTTTGAGTTCAATTATTATTTGAGTTTGGTTGTTGTTAAGCTGTTAACCAAGTTTTTTACTGTTCGTTTAAAAGGGTGTTTAAAGTGTTATAATTTGAGAATAAGATTTATATAGTATTGAGCCTCTGTTATGTAGTTTCTATACAGCTTCAAGGGCTGCAAGATATATATTTAGGAAAATACAATCCTGTATTTTATAAGAAAGAAACTTGATCTAATATGTCATACTCTCAAATATTAAGCCCTCAGATAGCACCAGATTCAGACATCCAATCATCCAATCAAATCAGCGAGGAATAAATGGGAAGGATCCACACTCTTATAGTCAGATACCTAGGGCCTACCATAAGGGTCAAATGTACTAAGCTGCTGGTTTGGAAAAGTGGAGATGTTGCCCATAGCAAAAAATCAGATTCTAGTTGACATTCGCTAGTATATAATAGAAAAGTGAGAGTTAGAATCTAATTGGTTACCATGGGCAACATCTCCACTTTTCCAAACCCGCAGCTTAGTAAATCTGGCCCTAAATCTTCTTCTTCATGAGAAATGTGTGGAAATCCGATCTCTGAATCATAATTATTCAGTCTCATTTACAATAATCATAATTATTATAATATTAGTGTCTAATTTTTAGGACCTGATCTAGAATTGTCTTACACCTATTTATACTGTAGTGGAATCTTTCTTGGCACTATTTATGTGCCATATGGGAGTAAACTAAAAAAAAGTAGTAATATTCTGGGTGTTTTCATGCGAATAGATCAGAAGACATCCCTACACAAGTTTAATAGTTCATCTATTTTTTTTTTACTCTTTTGTGGGTATAAAATACACATATTTTTTTATCCTGAAAACAGCACATTCCCACACATTCTATCCAGGGGTGTGGGTCTGCTGTTAAAATTGCCCTTTTTAAAACGGACATTTTCTACCAGACAGTTTAAAACTGCCTCTAAAATCGATTGCTTCTGCCTCACCAAGGAAAAACAATCGATCATCCCCAGGAAGAAGCAGTGGCGAATGGTAAGTATTTATGTAACCCCAACCCGTATCCTAATCCTAAACCTCCCCTTCCATTACCCTAACCCTCTCCTCCCTGCAGCCTGACCCTAAGACTCCCTTCCCTGCAGCCCCAACCGAAGACACTCCCTTCTGTGCAGCCTGACCCTAGGATTACCCTCCCCGCAGCCTTAGCCTAAGACTCCCTTCCCCCGCAGCCTGACCCTAAAACTCCCCTCCCTGAAGCTTAATGCAAAGACTCCTCATAGACTCCCCTTATACACTCACCTGTCCGATCCAGTGTGGTGGCTCTGTGTGGTGCAATGCGACGGGTCTGCAGCGGTTTTCAAAATAATGAATGGGTAAGTATGCAAAAAAATAAATTCGGTACACTTACCCATTCAATAAGTTTCTAATCACTCATTTTTTTTCGAAATAGAGACAGTCAAAAATGAGCTTTCGGCTGTCAGTTTTTGGAAAATATAATATAAAATATTAATAATATAAATATAATTTTCTTTGCAGAGAATGTGTCCCTCTATTCAGGTATTGTTTAAATGAATGTATCCATTTTTGCAGTGCTTTCATTTGACTTTTAAACTACATGCAAACTTGTGTAGGCTGCTGATAGTGTACCTCACAGCCTATATGCATCCATTTACATGTTGCAAACAAATGCACCTTTTCTGTATGTTCTATTCAGAACTGCAAAAGTCGCATTTCTGGATAGAACAGATGCAGAGCAGGCTGTTGATTTGCACAGTCGATGCACAACAACTCAGGATCAGGTACTTGGTGTTTTAAAGTAGCTGAAGCAGAAGTGGTAACTTTATGCAAGTAATTAAATGTTCTCTTTTATTTACACAGCAGAAAAATCAGGGCTCCAATCACAACCCGGTTCCACTAGCCTGGCAAGTGATGATGATTCTGGTCAAGATGAACCTGGTAAGATAATGATTTATCTTATTAATGGAAAAACCCAAATCTAAAATGCACGGTATCATACTTGACTATAATATACTATACTATTTTTGATATATATGCATAGCAGCTTATTTTGCTCATGTTTATTTATTCATTTATTCCATGTTTATTTTAATCAGTCCCCGGTTAGAAATTCTGATATATGAAATAGGGACATACGAAAGTTATTTTTCGGATGTCCCTATTTCAAATACTCCCCAGTTTAGAATTTTTTTTTCTCACCCATTCTGATTCGGAAACACCACCGCTGCCGATATCCCGCTACCGCAGGACCGCAGGGAAAGGTGAGTAACCTCTCCAGGGTGCGGGGAAGGGAGGGTTTGGGTCAGGCTGCAGGGGAGGGAGGGTTAGGGTCAGGCTGCGGGAGAGGAAGGGTTAAGGTCATGCTACGGGAGATGGAGGGTTAGGGTCAGGCTGCAGGGAAGGAAGAATTAGGGTCGGGCTGTGGGAGATGGTGGGTTAGGGTCAGGCTGCCAGGAAGGGAAGGTTAGGGTTTGGCTACGGGGAAGGGAAGGTTAGGGTTATGGTACTGAGAGGGGAGGGTTAGGGTTAGAATTAGGGGAAGGATTGGGGTACTTTTTTCCCTTACCTTTCGGAGCACTCATCGAGGCATATGCAATCGAAATCCCAGCTTCCCAGTTCAAAACTGACTTGGAGGAAACGGCCCTATCGAAATAGAGTCATTCTAAGTGGGGACCCACACCCTATTTTTAGGGCTTTGTTTATTTTCCCCTTAAAAAGAAAGAAAACTTGAATTATTTTTAATTACATTTAAAACATTTACTATAATAAAGCAATGCCTACATGACGTCAATTACTTATATAGAAAGAAAACCATACCATGAAACATGCAAGACTCAGGACACAACAGTAACAGCATGTTCATTCTTTCCTTACACAGCAGCCAAACTAGGGTCTCAATCACAACCCGGCTCTGCTCGGCTGGCAATTGGTAAAGACTCCGGTCAAGATGAACCTGGTAAGATGATCATTCCACAAACACTGAGCTGCCTGTATTTTTTATTCACAATGTACTACTAGAAAGCGTGCCATCTGATTGGTAAACTGTTCATCATTAATCAGCGTTGCCAACTTTTACAAGCATTCTGCTGAGAGATTCCGGAGGGAAGCCGTACATACATGCCGAGGGCGGAGTTTAAAAACGCGATTTAGGCAAATCACGTTATTAAGCTCCGCCCCATTATGGGTAATTACTGGTTTAGGGGTTTCATAGTGATGTGAGCGGGGCTTGATGACACAATTTGCATCATGAAGTCAATCCCTGTCCCTAGCAACACTAGTCTACCAGGGTTGCCAGGTGGGAGGGGGCAGGACTGGAGGCCGTGGAAACCACAAGCCTCAAGTCCTTTGCAGGAGATTTGCTGGCTCTCCCGGGATGTTGGGAGTCTCCCGGACATTCCGGGAGAGTCGACAACCCTGTCATTAATCATTATTACCCTCCACAATCCTCTTTTCTATTGTACCTTCACACAATGAGTTTTGATTATATCAGTTATTTATATGCAGCACCAGGTATGGTTACAATCTCTTTAAGTTTCGTATACTATAACCAAATCAGTAAACCAAGGTCAAAATACCTAAGTAAAATACAGACAGCACTGCAAAACACTTGGCTATTATGCACATAAACCTTTATTGTTTTGCTTATCTGATTCTGTTATTTATTGGTAATGGAAATTGGGTTCGAATACAAGTAATTGCAAGTAAATTCCTTTTTATACAGCATATAATACAGGAACCGAGTCCCAACAAGGCTCTGATAACCTTGCAAATGATGAGGATTCCACACAAGATGCACCTGGTAAGATAGAAATCACTCACACACACACATACACACACACACACACATACACACACGCACACATACACATACACACACACTACTAAAGTGTAATGTCAAATACACGTATTTCTGTAATATATTCAATCATTCAATGTGAGGCACACTTTTGTAAGCAGTGATATATTTAAAGAACACAAAATATGTTATTGATTGTACATTAACCACTCCTGAGAAAAATATTTAAGTGTATTTTAATTTGTCACTTAATCTTGAGACCTAATTAAAATATTATTGCAAAACAGTGCTTTGGTTTTGCAACTTTACCTATAACCTTATAAGATTACATGCCTGTTCTGTAGAACCAATTGAGAGCAAAGCGTCAATTTCAGTGGCAAATGCAGGATTTGTAAAGCGGGTTTTTAATGATTGTATTACATGTGGGGTATATTAGGGATCTGTACCTGGCAGAGTATATTAAGTGGTATATTAGGGGTTTGCTTGTTGCTTATACTATAATATATCTGGTTTATTTGGGAATGGTGCACTATATAGACAGTATATAGTGTGTCATTTACAGGTGCCTATGTACCCCCTATATGTTATGTGTAATTTTTAGACCCTGAGGCATTCTATGGGCTTAAAAACAGCTATTACAGTAGCCAAAATTTGTGGATTTTAATATGCACCGACAATTACCTTTGCAGCCAAAATAACGCAGGCTTCGCATTTATAAAAGTGTTTCAGTCACAATCACCAATTATCCTGGAACCAATGCAACTTCCTTTAATGTTCTATTTTAGTAAACCCTAATGCTGGGTATACACTTGCACAATGTTTCCAGCTCCTGAAAAAATGGACCTATAGCCGTAACCTTTACACATTGCCCAATTCTTGAACTGATATCCTTACCCTACTCTGCCATCCTTACAGTATATGATCAGTTCTACATCAGAGGAATCTTTAAACAGACCGACCAATCCTACTATTGATCAGAGGCATTTGTGGATGGTTTTGTCCGGTGTTTCAGCAAATTATGGTCCAGCATGCACACTATACAATTATTGGCTCAATAAGCCTGATAATTGTATAGTGTGTGCCCTGTTTACGTCACTTAATATTTTCTTTCTGAATGCTTAATGCTTGTTATGAAGAAACTTAGGGAAAAATTTACAATGAAACAACTTTCAACATAAACTTACTGAAGTACTAACAGCATTATACTGATGTTTCCTGATTCATGTTTACCTCGGCTGACAACCATGTAATTCCAAGTCAACATACACTAAGCATAATTCTAACACACTGCTTACATACAATAATTTCAGGGATTAGATATCTTTGTCCAGTTGAGTTAGCAAGGACGACAAATGTCAGCACCTTTCAAAGTTTAAACCAAACGCACGGTGAGCACATGACGCAACACTGTGTATTTATTTACTGGTGTACTGACAACATCGTATTTGAATATGGAAACTTGCCATAGACCATGTTAAATTAATCTCTGTCTTTGTTCGGTAACTGACAGATGTAAGACTGCATATTCCGTATACATTATCACATTAACACAGTCACAATGAAGAATTTCATATAAACACTAACTTTTTTTAAGTTGAAATGAATTGTCCTAATTTATTTTGCATAATTGCATTTGCTAACCTGCATTCAGATACATTCACTGGCTACTGTCAATGTAAAATAAGATTTACTAGTTTTACCATGAAGCTGGCTTTATTAAATGGCACTTTCAGAGCTGGCTAGAACATGTGACATTATGATGGTATAAATCAAAGTCCTGCTCAAATGACGCATATATGCAGTGTGTCTTTAATAATGATAATCTGCCTTAATACTGTGCCGTTTTACTGATATTTAAAAAATCTGATTTCATCTAAATACAAATGCCAGGCTACAGAATACTCTTCATCTGTAACATACATGGGATGTTGATTCCTTTATTACTCAAAAATACTTTCTGAATACATAAAGTACAACCTTAATACTAATGTATTTCAATAAATTGCTTTTTTTTTTAAACAGGTGAAACATACAACCAGTTGTACACTAATTATGAGGATAATGCTGATGACCAGTTTGGTTTGTACATTTCTCTTATATAACTTTTTTTTATCACTAATATTACTAATTTCTAAATGAATAATTAAATAAATGTTATTCTAGACATTTAATTGCCAGCAATGTTTCCGCGGAAAGCTTATGGAAATTAATCCAGAATTTGAGAGTACACGTAAAACATGTGAAAATGTATACCTCAGCAACACCATGCAGAACTATAGAGGAGTGCACACTGGAACTGGAACAACAGAAATAGAGTTGAGAGGTGGTGTTCTGGCTCAACTCTAAATTACAGGTTAAGGGCTGGATCCAGATTTAAGGAGCTTGAAATTAAAAGCGTAAAGTTACTCCTGTACTAAACCATGTTTATTGTAGGGGAATCATATTTCATCTGTTGCAAACAGTATTAGAGTTGAGAGGTGATGTTTCCTATCCCAAGTCTAAATAACAGTGTGTTAGTAAAGCTGGTCAGTAACATGTGACATTATGATGGTATAAATCAAAGTCCTGCTCAAATGATGCATATATGCAGTGTGTCTTTAATAATGATAATCTGCCTTAATACTGTGCAGTTTTACTGATATTTAAAAAATCTGATTTAATCTAAATACAAATGCCAGGCTACAGAATACTCTTCATCTGTAACATACATGGGATGTTGATTCCTTTATTACTCAAAAATACTTTCTGAATACATAAAGTACAACCTTAATACTAATGTATTTCAATAAATTGCTTTTTTTTTTAAACAGGTGAAACATACAACCAGTTGTACACTAATTATGAGGATAATGCTGATGACCAGTTTGGTTTGTACATTTCTCTTATATAACTTTTTTTTATCACTAATATTACTAATTTCTAAATGAATAATTAAATAAATGTTATTCTAGACATTTAATTGCCAGCAATGTTTCCGCGGAAAGCTTATGGAAATTAATCCAGAATTTGAGAGTACACGTAAAACATGTGAAAATGTATACCTCAGCAACACCATGCAGAACTATAGAGGAGTGCACACTGGAACTGGAACAACAGAAATAGAGTTGAGAGGTGGTGTTCTGGCTCAACTCTAAATTACAGGTTAAGGGCTGGATCCAGATTTAAGGAGCTTGAAATTAACTGGATCCAGACTTAGTTAAGTGCTTGAAATTAGTTACTCCTGGGATAAACCATGTTGATTTCAGGGGGAGTCAAGTTAATTATATTGTTTGCATGCAGGGATATATCTTTGAATTGCTTACTGCACAGAGATAATGACCAGCTTTACTATCACCCTGTTATTTAGACTTGGGATAGGAAACATCACCTCTCAACTCTAATACTGTTTGCAGCAGATGAAATATGACTCCCCTGCAATCAACATGGTTTAGCCCAGGAGTAAAAATTTCAAGCACTTGCTTAAGTCTGGATCCAGCCCTTATTATTTTCAAACTCTGAATCAGGGCCTTAATTACAAACTCCTGCCCTAAAACCCAAACTATGCAGTATTTATGTTCTCTCTGCTAAGGAAAAGTATTTTCTCAGCATGCAAAAATATAAAACCAATATGTAGCCTTTACGTTTCATCATGGCTTGTCCTGGTGTACTGTTTTTGCTGTTACTCTCAGCTCTTTATGCTGTTACTCTCAAACTCTGCATCAGTCTCAAGGTGTGGAGTGCATATTGCTGTTGAATATTGGAGTGCATATTGCTGTTTTCTCCTTGCCGTATAATTATCACTTCTGCAATATATTATTACCCACATTTTGCATCTTTAACACATCTATGCTTTTAGTTGATTATGCCCCTATAAACTAGATAGAGATAAATCGGAAGAAAATGTTAAGGTTTTAATATTTATAAAGACATTTTGCTTATATTTCTTACAACAGCTGAACAGCCGACATCTTTCTCAGGCACACCGGAGACACAAGCTAGCCAGGAATCCAGCAAAGCAGACCAATCTTGGTACTATAATCAGAGGAATCAGTATGATCAGCGTAAGTGTGCCTTTCATATACACTACACAGGAAAGTCATGATTTTAATCACTGACATCAGTTTTCAGCTCAAGACACAACTCATCAAATAAAGACATAAAAAAATACAGAAGAGAAACCTCTATGTTTATAGGACCAAAATCCCAACCTATGTATTAAGAAGTCACTACTATCTGAATATCATATTATTAGTGCGGTAGAAGAGACTTTTTGTGGGGTATTTTTTTCTGGGGGGTGGGTTTTATTTTTACATGTGTAATGTAGGTTTTAAAAGTCCCAGTAAATATAAATGTGTGAACAAGAAAGCTTATACCATAGCTGCGGGTTTGGAAAAGTGCAGATGTTGCCTATAGCAACCAATCAGATTTTAGCTCTCACATTCCTAATACATACTAGAGAATGTCAGCTAGAATCTGATTGGTTGCCATGGGCAAAATCTCCACTTTTCCAAATCCGCAGCTTAGTAAATCTGGCCCATAGGGGTTTTATTTACATTGAATGTCTAAATCATTGCTTGTGAACTGCATTTAGCTATAGAAATATGTAATCAATTAAACAAACATTTATAAATATAGGATTTATGTTATTTTTCTTAATAAAAAGATGATGGAAATTAAAATATATTTTACATTTCTTCTCTCATGTTTAGAGTCAAATGGCTCTTCCAAGGTTACATTTATTGCACCTACCACTACACCTATCCTTAGAAGTAAGTGGCTTTAAACAATGTGTTTTGATGGATTGAATGAATTGTACATGCATAAAGGATCATTTTTATATGTTGTGTGCATGTAGTGAATGACATTATCATAAAACATATGACATACTGAATGTAATAACTTATTGGTCTGTGTTATAGGTATGGTGTCTGTTCATAACAAGCAAGTATGTAGCACATGGGGCAACTCCTATTATAAAACCTTTGATGGAGATATATTTTACTACCCCGGCACCTGCAACTACCTGTATGCTTCAAACTGCAAGAGCAATTATGAAGCATTTAACATCCAGTTCAGACGTTCCATTGTGAAGAACCTTCCAACCATCAGCCACATTACTATGAAGATAGATGGATTGTATATTGAAATATCCAATGGAAACATTTCATTTAATGGCCAGCAGTGAGTTGATTATATTATCAAAAGTCCCCTGTATTTTCTCTTGTAGACCACCAGCAAGGTGTTTGTCTAAGTATAATGATATTTCTCTGTCTCAACAGTCTTTTTGTTTTTGTTTATTATCAGGGTGGATCTTCCATACAGTTTCTCTGGAGTCCAGATTGACAGAAGTGGCATTTATATTAGAGTTTCTGCCAAAATTGGTCTGGAATTTATGTGGAATGAAGACGATGCAATTTTGGTAATTGGATTAGAGAAAACTTTTTTACCTGGATAAGCAAAGTAGCAAAGCTGGGGCACTAATTAATTTTATTCCTTTAAATACAGGGGGAATATTTAGCGTTTTGCTTATTTATTGATTCATTAACTGCTGGTGAGGCATTTAAATGGTACAGTATGGGCGTGCTAAGGCAATTACGTACGTGTAGCCTTTACGTACGTAAGTAGTTACGCTTTGAAAAGTTAAGGGTGGGGTTTGGCAAGTGTAAAACGGCAAAAGTACGTACTATCGAGGGGAGTGCCCAAGGGAGTGCATAGAAAATATGCTAGCGTAAATACGCTACACGATGAAACGTAATGTAAACAAAGGTCTGGATCTGGCCCATCAACTCTAAATTCGACTTGGAAAATCTATTTGCTTATTGTCATGCAACATTTTATGTTGAAGCTTGTTTCATTTTTTAAGCTCTCCTTTCTCTTCCTTTTTAGTTGGAGCTGGGTACACAATATGCCAATCAGACTTGTGGTCTGTGTGGAGACTTCAATAGCATTCCTATCTATAATGAATTTATTTCAAACAGTAAGACATATTTATTCATTGTATTCACTTTGAATGGGATGGTGTTATTCAATTAGCAAAGCAATTTTAGTACAGGCTATACATTTCCATCCTATTTTCACATCCTAGAGAAGTATAACATAATATAATATAATGAATTCATGCCTAGAACAGCCATTTATACACCCCTTATGATTTCACATACTGTTTATTTTATACTGGACTGAGCAAACTAGCAAAATCATCTCTCTTTGTTTTCTATAGATGCTAGAATGACTGATGTTCAGTATGGAAACATGCAGAAGTTCAATGGGCCAACAGAAATATGTCAAGATCTAACCATCCAACCCCAAAACAATTGCACCGATTCTGTAAGTTCATACTCTTTAAACATCATAATGTACATATTATATTATATTATATTAAAAGATAACAGAAAAGTTAATTTACATAAAGCTTTACATAGCAATATGACATGTTTTAAATGCATTCCACTCTTTTATCTCAATATATTAGAGCTTGCAATACAATAGAAAATAAAATTAGACAGTCTGTTATCATGTGTTTTACATTACAACTAATGATAAATTACACGACATAGAAATTCTAAAATATTATCTGTAACATTTATTTGCTAGATTCCAATATCAGGGACATCAATCATGCAAGTGGCTATAGTCTTTAGCATTGAGGTCCAAAAAATGTTTATAAATTTGCAGAACCACAAATAAGCAATCATTACTGTTACATTCAATTGAATGAAGACGTTCAACATGCACATTTTACCTGCATGTAGATGTTACAGACTGTGGTCTGAATCAAGACTTAAGAAGGAGCTTAAAATTAAGAGCGGAAAGTTACTCCTGGGCTAAACCATGTTGATTGCATATTTTACCTGTTGCAAACAGTATTAGAGTTGAGCGGTGATGTTTCCTATCACAAGTCTAAATAACAGTATGATAGTAAAGCTGGTCAGTATCTGTGTGCAGTAAGCAATTCAAAGATATATCCCTGCATGCAAAGAATACAATTAACTTCACCCCCCTGCAATCAACATGGTTTAGCCCAGGAGTAACTTTCCTCTCCTAATTTTAAGCTCCTTCTTAAGTCTGGATCCAGCGCCGTGTCATTGTTAAAGCTGATTAATCCTATTTTGAATATGTCCTTTAAAACTTTTTATCATTGTAAATCATAGATTGCATAACAACTTTAATCTACTAGAAAATACAGTATAGTACAGTAAATAGCATATACAATGTCTCTAATAACTCACTTTTTTTTTACTATTATTTTGACTGGATTTGCAGAGGAGAATGTGTGAAGTGATTCTGACCAGCTCAGCATTTTCATCCTGTAACAGCCTTGTAGACCCAACTTTATACATCGATGCTTGTGTGCAGGATCTGTGCCGATGTGCACAGAATGCATTGGGTTTCTGCCTTTGTAGTACCTTCACTGAATACTCCCGGCAATGTGCTCATGCTGGTGGGCAGCCTAAAAACTGGAGAACTGCAAACCTGTGCCGTAAGTTCCACCACATTGTTTTACATAAAGCATTTTTGTAATACTCTCTTTGTAAAGCAAAAGCAGCAAATTACAATGAAGACTCAATATAAAAGAAACACTAATATCAGGGTTGCCGACTCTCCCGGAATATCCGGGAGACTCCCAAAATTTGGGCAGATCTCCCGATATCCTGGGAGAGCTGGCAAAGCTCTCGCAAGCCCTGACTAGCTACTCATATCTGTTGTAATCCCTAGAGTTACATGGGATGGGTGGGGCTTGATGATGTCATCAAGCGCCGTCCATCCCATGTAACGCTAGAGATTACATGAATGATTGACAGAGGACGGGACTTAATTATGTGAAATTGGGTAATTAAGCTCTGCCCCCTTGAAGCCATTACTTACTGCAGCCAAACTTATATGTAAGTTTACATATAATGCATAAAAGCCATTATTTTGAATAACTAGGTTGGATTATCTAACTGCACAATTGTTGGGTAAGGTTATATGTTTTTCAGCAGTATACGCAACTGATCCAGAGTTTTAGTCAAGCGAAAGCACAAATATAATATTAAAAATGTGTGAACCCTATCCAGAGTTCCGACAGTAGCATCTTTAGATAGGCAATACTGATAATTAGCTTTATAAAAAACATGCAAATGGTTATGTGTAGGCAAATTTGAGGTCAGGAGTTCGATTCCTGGACTTGGCTTTGTCTGTGTGAAGTTTGTATGTTCTCCCCGTGTCTCTGTGGGTTTCCTCCGGATGCTCCCACACTCGGAAAACATGCTGGTAGGTTAATTGACTGCTGAATATATTATCCCTAGTGTGTGTGTGTGGGTCTGTGTTAGAGAACTTAGAATGTAGCTCCAATGGGGCAGGGACTGATGTGAATGTTAAATATTCTCTGTAAAGTGCTACATAATCTTATAGCACTATATAAAAACCTGTTAATAAATAAAAATAAACAAATACGCAGCCTATAAAAGTTTGCATATTTCAAAGTAT
>WWET01000405.1:42169-63070 GCA_011038615.1 Limnodynastes dumerilii
GCTCTTCAGTTTGTCTTTCAATTCTCATCAACTGTATGCAGTATGACCAAATAAAATACTGATTTCTTTTCTTATAGCTGAACAGGATAAAGTACATTGCAATAATAAGCAATAATAATGTAGGACCGGATCCAGACTTTAGAATGTCAGGCCACTAACGCACGCAAAGGCATAAGTGGCCTGATTTGACTGGAGGGCGCATGTGTTACGTTTATAACACTAGCGTAGCAAACATCGTACACAACTTTGTTCCAGAAGAGCCCATTTCCTGGGAAATGGGCTATGCTTCCCCTTCGCCCACTAAAGTGAAGCATGCTTATTGTACAGTGTGGAATGGGTATCCCACACTTGTGCGGATCAGTGGTCGTACGGACTGCTGATCCGCACGCTTTAGTTAAGGCAGTGTAAGCTGCCATAAAGCCCGCACGAGAGAGGGGAGTGATAGGGGGCGTGCATTCCCCTCTCTCTGTCAGACGGACAGACCCCAGCACGTACTGTAAGCATGTGGGGGTCTGAATCCGGTCCATAGAGAACAATTAAGGACCTACGGGTAGATCCAGAACAACGTACATGAGTGAACTTACGCTAGCTGCTAGCATTAGTACTTACTGCGCATGCGCGGGGCAGATGTTACACCATGTAAGTCATAGCGCAAGGGGCAGTCACGTATCAGTAGCGTATCCACTTACGAAAGGGCGTGCCAGCCATACGCCACCCGTATTTACGCTTCGAAGGCGGGGTAAGGCATTTAAATTGTACAGTATGGGCGTGCTTAGTAGCGTAACTATGTGAGGGCTATACGTACGAGAGCGGTTACGCCATGTAAAGTTAAGGTAGGGTTTGGAAAGCATAAGGCGGCTAAAGTACGTACACGAGAGGGGTGTGCCTAAGGGAGTGCATAGAGGGCACACTAGCGTAAGTACGCAGCATAGTAAAAGTGTAGCTTTAAATCAGGACCCTATTTAGTCATATTTGCGGTAGCGGTATGGTAATACTCACTAATTTATTTGTTGTTTTTCTTTTACTTGATATTAATTGCTTCATTACATATTTGTTTCCTCTACCTCATTTAATTGTTCTTTTTTCCCTGTCTTTAGAGCAATATGCTACTCACTGGTGCTCGATGATAAGTGATCCCGATGGCCCTTTTGCAGAATGCCAAACAAAAGTCAATCCAACCACCTACCAAACGGTAAGCTTTTCCCTGCTTCTAATTTACATCATTGTAAGCTGTAGCGATCAAGGGATTTTAGTAGTCACCTGACTCTGCAAGGTGCAGGTGGTAATGGCTACAGCCAGTCAGTAATAACTCTACTGTGCCTGCAGAACTGCATGTTTGATTCCTGCAACTGTGCCAAAAGTGAGGAATGCATGTGTGCTGCTCTGTCTTCCTACGCACATGCTTGCGCCAAATCAGGAGTCATTCTAAAAGGATGGAGAAGAAATGTCTGCCGTAAGTATTCATAATTATGGTATTTTTTTATTTTATTTAATGATAATGTTTTGTGAAATGGAACTATAAATATATACTCAAATATATTTTTTTCCATTTTACCCATAGAATCGTACACAACCTCATGTCCAAGCACCATGAGCTATAGCTACAATGTAAACACCTGCCAGTCCACTTGTCGCTCATTAAGTGAACATGATATCACATGCGACATTCCATTTGTCCCTGTTGATGGCTGCATTTGTCGGAACGGAACCTACCTGGACGACGGTGGTAAATGTGTGCTCCAAGCATCTTGCCCATGTTATTACAAGGGTACTGCAATCCCACCAGGAGAAGTGGTTCACGACAACGGAGCCATGTGGTAAGCAAACACCTATGCAAAAGGGATCCCTTACCTTAAACCATTGTGGGATGTATTGGGATTACTTTGAGATGGTGGACCTGGAAAACATGAACCGTTGGTAGCCAACGAGTCTCGAGCTTGGCCACCCCTGCCTTAAACCATTGTGGGATGTATTGGGATTAATTTGAGATGGTGTAAAAGTGTAGTGTTACCATTATGGCATCCCATTTGTTCCTGGTTAATGTGTTCACATAGATGGGAGAGCAAAAATGGTGTCAGATTAAAATCCAGAAAATAGGGAGGGTGGCAATTGACAACCACAAAGTTCCAATAACCGCAGCAAAATGAGGCAGTTGTCCAAATTGAATTCTGATCCTGGTACTCATTACTTGATTGTATCGTGTCTATAGTATTAAGCCTGCCCTGTTCATTTGAATTTGGGATCACTTATTTAAGTCGCTATTTAATACTGTCAATAATGACGTTAGTTTTCTTTATATAAAATGTGAATATACAATCTTATAATTGTGACATCTTGATTATTTTTGCTTTATTTGACAGCACATGTACAATGGGAAAAATTGATTGCATTGGACAAACTGTTCCACAGACAGGTGAGAAGTCACTATGATGACTGTGAACCTAATGCTAATGTTATAGATCATCATCTTGAAACTTGTTTTGTTGATTTCAAACAACATATTAAAATATAGTAGTAGTTTCTTTGTTATGACTGGGAAAGATGCTACCAGCAATAAACACATGTTATTAAATCTCCAAATTCTGCAGCATGTCAGTCCCCAATGGTGTACTTTGACTGTGCCAAAAAAGCTGCCGGCACAAAGGGAGCTGAGTGCCAGAAAAGTTGTCAAACTCTTGACATGAATTGTGTAAGTAGTCTAATAGTCTAATACATTTTACAATTGTACATCATTCCTACATTGGTCCTATAGTTTTGACTGTGGCCAACACTGTACCCTCGATATGCAACCTTATGCACACTAATACTCTACACGTTTAGAAGGGCAGGCATGTGCTGGTTGGTGGTGAAAGGACACAGAGGGGCTTGTTAAATTTTTAGCATAATAAAAGTAGTGGACCTGATTCAGAGCTTAACATAAGAGAGGATAATTACTCGTGGGCTAAACCATGCTGATTTCAGAGGGAGCCAAGTTAATTGTATTCTTTGCATGCAGAGATACAACTTTGAATTGCTTAGAGTACACAGATGCTGACCAGCTTTACACTGTTATTTAGACTTGGGCTAGGAAACGCCACCCCTCAACTCTAATACTGTTTACAACAGATGAAATATGACTCCCCCTGCAATCAACATGGTTTAGCCCATAAGTAATTTTCCTCTCTTATTTTCAAGCTCATACTTAAGTCTGAATCAGACCCAGTAATATTGATCAGTCAATTCTGAGGTCAACTTATATGACTAGGGATCTCTTTTCCCCAATAAACCTGCACTAAACAAACTAAAACTCTACCAATATGCAAACTCTGTGTACCCTAACCCTTAGTTCTGACCTTAGCAACATTGGATAAAATGTACTGAAACAGATGCATATAGGCAGAAACTTGGAGGTATAAAGCAGCAGCCTATACAATAGTTTGTTTAAAATAAAAAAAAAATGTATGGATTTTTTTTTTTTTTTTGCTTTACAATGAAATAAAACCCCTAAAAAATTATATTAGTATTTAAATAAAATGCCTGAGTAGAATGTACAGCAATACACTGCTACTCAGACTTAAGAAGAAATCACTATAGTGATATAGTGACACTATATATACGTAAGTGTAGTGTATGACCAGAAATAAACATAATGTTTCATTTTAACCTTTTAATATTTGTAAAAACCAACGATTATTACAATTCTGATTGTACTTATTTATTAAAAGATAACCATTTTAAGCCGAGTCTAGGATAGATTAGCATTTAAAATTTAAATTACATTTTAAATATTGTTGGTTTCTTCAATACAGTACAGCACACAATGCCTTTCGGGTTGCGTATGTCCACAAGGTCTGATAGCTGATGGACAAGGAGGTTGTCTGAGAGAGGAACAGTGTCCCTGTTTACATAACAACAATGCCTATACCCCAGGAGAGACAATCCAGGTCCAATGCAATACTTGGTAAGATAATAGGTCCTACATATAAAGTCTTAAGCATGTGCACTCATTTAAGATATCATTCCCATGTTTTTTTTAACCATCAATCATTTCCTTGCTAATTAAACTCAGCACCTGCAAAAACAGAAATTGGGAATGCAGTAGCAATGCCTGTATGGGAACCTGTGCTATTTATGGAGATGGACACTACAGCACCTTTGACAAAAAATCATATGTCTTTAATGGAGACTGTGAATACACATTGGCTCAAGTAAGTAACATACAGTCAGGATTTAATGATAAATATATAATTATATATATTTAATTGACATTCCTTTACAGTCATGTGTGTATTAGCATACTCAATTTTAAACCCTTAATAATTCAGTAGGGGTGTGAGGTGTCGCTGTGAATAGCTCTTTTATGAAAGGGCTATTCTCTCCTATCCAATTCTGAACTGGCTGGGATATCGATTGTTTTTGCCTCACAGAGGCAAAACACTCAATCCCCACAAGAGAGAAGATGCTGCTGCGATAGAAAGTCAAAATTTAACCCCGACCCTTACCCTAACCCTCCCCTTCCATTACCCTAATCCTAACCCTCCCTTCCCCGCAGCCTAATCCTAAAACTCCCCTACCTGCATTCTGACCCTAACCCTCTCCTTTCAATACCCTAACCCTCCCTTCCCACAGCCTAACCCTATAACTCTACAGAGAGTGTTACTCACCACCTAACGGCAAACTTACCATTTAAAAAAATGGCGGTCGTTTCGAAATAGAGACAGGTGAAAATAGCTTTCAGCTGTCTCTGCTTCTAAAATAACCGTTTTGCTGTGGCAACTCCCACAGTTCAGCAGTTACCCTGCTTGCCGTAGAGCATTACAGTCTCACATGTTTGTTTTTTGCAATTTGATGTACTGAACTGCTGTATATATGCACTATCCTTAATTTCTGTTAAAATTTTATTCATAGGATTACTGTACAGATGACGCCAACAATGGTACATTCCGTGTCATAACTGAGAACATTCCATGTGGAACTACAGGAACCACCTGTTCTAAATCCATCAAAGTTTTTCTTGGAGTAAGTGTTAAGTGTAACTGACGCTTGTTACCAATAATTATAGTGGATCTATAGATAGCTTCTTTAATATTTGTCATTTATTATATATAGGTATGTCCTTAATGTTATTACTTAAATATTAGTAGTTCTTAAGTGTGGCAGACTAGATCCAGAAAGTCAGTAATTTCTCCAACACTATAGATTGATGAAAGCTGCTATGAATTATTTCTCTCACTGATATTTATGGCTTTAGGCTGCCAAACTGCTGACACAATTGTTTTCCATGAAGGGAACTCATTTTGCTGTCATGAGGCTTGTGTTCTTCAAACTGGAGACTCTTTTAGACAAATAATAATACAATGTAATACAATACAATGTCATCAATACAAAGCTACAAAGGCCAGGGCATTCTTGTGATGCATGTTGCAGAGGAGTCTTTTCTCCAAGCCAACCAAAAGCAGGTCCCAATCCTTAAATTATATAGTGATTTAATTCAATTATCTCAAAGCATATCTTTATTTGTGATGCATAATATAGTTTCAATTGGATATAATTTAAATAATCAACACAACTATTTGTGTCATTGTGACTTATTTTCTGAACAGAAATATGAACTGATACTTTCTGAAGATAAATTTGAGGTTGTGAAACAAGATTCTGGACTCTATATACCATACAAGGTGCACCAGATGGGTATCTACATGGTGATTGAAGCCCTCAATGGATTAGTTTTGGTGTGGGACAAAAAAACCAGCATATACATCAAACTGGAACCACATTTCAAGGTATTCAATATATACTTATTGAAAGCAAACTAGCTGAGATTTCCAATAAGTCAATTTCTCAATGGCCTTGGTAGAAATAGGCAAGTTAATAATGTGATGTTTCGCTGAACTCACATTTATTTGTGGATTTGACTATTCTTTTTGAAATACTTATTTAGCTATTTTTCATTTCAGGGTCAAATCTGTGGCCTTTGTGGTAACTATGATGGAAACTTTGTAAATGACTATACAACCAGAGGTTTGGCTGTGGTTGGAGATGTTATGGAATTTGGTAATAGCTGGAAACTCTCCCCTAGTTGTTTGGATACAGTGCAAACAGTAGATGCATGTTCTTCTAACCCTTACAGAAAGGCATGGTCCCAAAAACAGTGCAGTATCATCACCGGTGATAATTTCCAGGCCTGTCACTCTCTGGTAGGTATTCTGTATATATGTTCCACTTAGAATTACCAGCGTATTCTGTGAGGCAATCATTAAATTATTATGTAATAAATGTACAATGTGCACTTACAGGTGAACCCACTGACATATTATGATGCTTGTGTCAATGATGCCTGTGCATGCGATACTGGTGGAGACTGTGAGTGCTTCTGTACAGCTGTAGCTGCTTATGCCCAAGCCTGCAGTGAAGCTGGAGTCTGTGTCAGCTGGAGAACACCAAGCCTGTGTCGTAAGTGCATTAAAAATGACCATAAATTCATCTTTCTTACAGTTTATTGTACCCAATTAAGTCGTCAGTAAATTTTACAGTTTTAACAAGTTGGTCCATAAAAATTAGTTTTTCATGTTAGAAAAAATGATCTTTATTTCAGATACTAAAATATTGTTCACTGTAAATATGTTTTAAATATCATACATTACTTTGTTTCAACACAGCCATTTTCTGTGATTATTACAATGGAATTGAAAAAGGACGGTGTGAGTGGCACTACAAAGCATGTGCAGGTTTTGGCTCTGAATGCTTAAAAACCTGCAGGAACCCCAGTGGATCCTGTTATCACAATCTTCCAGGCCTGGAAGGTAAGAAAAAAGTTGTATTCAAAGTAATTCATGTCTTATTATTCTTTTCTGTATGAATTCAATATTCTAGAACTCCATAGCCCCAGAAGGGCTTAATATGTCCACATAAGAGCTAATGAAGTAGGACTCAATATAATCCCTCATGTCTTTCCAATACCTACTCTAATCCTCCTAATCAAACCAATCCCTACAATCTCCATTCTTTTATCTCTCCAACCAACCGCACAACATCCTTGAATCTCTCCAACCCCTTCTATTTTTCCAAACCACCATCTTTGTAAACTCTCCTTGTATCCCTTCACCCACAACATATCTCTGTTCAACCCCTCTTTCATCTCTCCAACACTGCTTGGATCTCTGCAACCTCTCTTTTATCATTTCAACCCCACTTCAATTACCTTTACTGTCTTCTGCTACTACAGTAAAACAGCACTACATCCTGGACACTACTAATAAAGATTTTAGTATTTATTAGTACAAGTATTTTTAGAGCCCCTAAATCACCCATAGAGGTGTCTCATTTAATGTCCTTCATATTTTTCATGATTATGCCATATAGCTATTTCTACAGCTAATATTATTATGGCAAAACTAATCTACAAATTCATATGCTTATGCCACAAAAGAGTAGTGTCCCCAGAACTCTCTATGTTTGTGCTAGATTTACTAAGCTGCAGGAAATGAAAAGTGGAGATGTTGCCCATAGCAACCAATCAGATTTTAGTTCTCACTGTTCTATTACATACTAGTAAAAGTTAGCTAGAATTTGATTGGTTGCTATGGCAGCATCTCCCCTTTTCCTTTCCTGCAGCTTAGTAAATCTGGCCCTTGGCGTTGCAACTGTATACTTACTATTTTTAACGATAAACTGTACCTGTAAAAAGGATGCAGATTTAGCAGATTTCATGTCATTTACAAATTTTAACCACCAAATACTCAATATATGTATTGTATATTAATATATAGTCCAAAAAAGCCTGAGCAAAGTTAATAAACACATACAGGGTGACAAAGCACCTGCTACTGTGATTTCAACATGAATTATCTTCTTCTGATTGCTTTCAGACAACTATTTATCAGAAACATTTCATATAAGATATTATATAATATATTCTTAGAGCCGCTTATAAAACACTTCATTTAACTGGATAGTTGCCAATGTCTTAATATGATCTCTAACATACTATAGCCATTATAACAGTTTTAATGGAAAGTATATTACACTAAAGTTTTATTATATTTTTACTAAACCTCTTTTTAATGTATTTTTTTGTTTGTTGATATTATGTAATTATATAGCAATAGACCAAGACCGTAGACTAAAATTAGATATTGAGAACTGCATGTAATATTTTATATAAGTAACTCATCTCGGATACACTATATTGGTTTCCAACTGTAATTAGTTTGTACACAAATTTAAAAGCAGGTAAATTTCCAACACAAATAAAGATATGTTACACGGGAAGATAAATGGGCTTAAGTCAAAGTAATCATTTGTTTGCAGGATGCTACCCTAATTGCCCACCTGAAAGGCCATATTTTGATGAGGACAATATGGATTGCGTTGCACTTTGCCCTTGCTATTCATCTAATGGAACAGTGTACAACGTTGGTGATCAGATGCCTTATGATGATGACAACAAAGCTTGTTGGTAAGAAATCCCACAAGTCTGTGCACTAAATGTAGAGGCTGATGGGTTATTAATAAGAAAAAATAAAAATTGTTCACTATTATGATCTCTATCCTAAAACACCAATATGGTTAAATGCATATAGTGTTACGAAGTAATGGAAGTTTTTCTTGGCTTAATGTATGCCTAAAATACTATATTATCATACTTATCATAATAAAATTCTGTCTACAGTAACCTGATTCAAACATTTTTTGTATTTTAAAACACCACAAGATAGTTTAATGAAGTTCACTTAGTATATGATATTTTATGTTTTTATATGCAAGTTTTATTGGCAAGAAAAATAGAAAAATAAAACAACACTGCACATGGAGCTATCCACTTTAAAGTGCTATCAAATGCAGTAAAAAAAATAACTATCCTAGAAACTTTTCCAGCTGTAGTAGTAGAAGTTATCAATTTGACGTAGGACTGCCCAAAAAGACTATACATTATGGGCCAGTTCCAGAGTTACTCAAGATAACCCACTTACGCATGCAAGTTGCGTAAGTGGGTTAATGTGACTGCAGGGGCCTTTCATATGT
This sequence comes from Limnodynastes dumerilii, assembly GCA_011038615.1. Lineage (NCBI taxonomy): Eukaryota > Metazoa > Chordata > Amphibia > Anura > Limnodynastidae > Limnodynastes > Limnodynastes dumerilii. The sequence goes on from WWET01000405.1 coordinate 51,173, forward strand.
TAAGTTAGTGTTACTAATGTACGGAAATTAGTTCTGTATGATGCCATTTCAGTAGAAATGGGCTGTGCTTCCCCTCCGCCCTCCAAGGTGGGAGGGATTAGGTATGTATGAGCGGATCAGCAGTCAGACGAACCGCTAATCCACTCGTGTGACTTAAGGCTGCCCTGTAAGTCAAGCAATTATCTGCACAAGAAAGGGAAGTGACAGGAGGAGTTCACTCTCCTCTCGCTTGTGGACATACAGATCCCCACACGTAAGGAAAGCGTGCAGGGTGTGGGTCCTATATGCTAATCAGTCAATCCGATACACAACGCAATAAGATGGTCAGCTGATTGGCCTGATTATTAAGTGTTGTATGACTAGGACTGATTTGTCTGAAAAAATATATGACCTTATAATTAGATCAGTGATTCCTTCTTAACGATTCAACATCCATTTTATTAGGATCTTTACTATTGTGAGTCAGAGATAATATTTAATGTTTGGACCACATTATGAATTATGTTGACCAGATAAAAGTTTATGAAAATCAAAACAAAATTAATGTTATGTCTTTCTTTGTTTTTAAGCGTATGTACCAAGACTGGCATAAACTGCACAACAGGTAAACTTCAAATTTACACCCTATATTCAATTCTATATAACATTATCCTGAAGAATGTTCAAAAATGTACAGTTTTTTTAGCTAAATTTACCAATACATATAAATTGTTGAATACAAAAAGAATGAAGAATGTCCTTAAATAAACACAATACCACTTAGAAAAACCAAGACACCAGTCACTCCATTCTTGTCACTTGGACTCATAGAGAGCAGTCACCTAGCATTGGTCCTCTAAGACACCAATCACTCCATTCTTGTGGACTCATAGAGAGCAGTCACCTAGCATTGGTCCTCTAAGACACCAGTCACTCCATTCTTGTGGACTCATAGGACCTGGTTCACACTTAAGAATTCTTCCGATTTTAGGTGCGTATATTTAAGAACTGATGCACTGCGCATGCATAGTAACTTTTATACGCTATTTGCGTTGGACTTAAGTTTGCAAATTCTGTGCTTATACACTATGACCTTATAATCTGTAGGTTTATAGTAACATACGCAAAAATGGGCGTTCCATGAATAAGTAACTACGCAGATACGCAGATTTGGGTGGAGAGAGGCATTTAAATGACCAAATGAAGGTGCGGTTATGCAGTTAAGTTCCTAAGTAGACGCCGTACACATATGCAAACCTACAGTTAAGGGAGCCCTATGGCACTCATAAGTCACATAAGAACCTGAAAACCGGGGGCGTGCCGAGGGAGTTTCATTGCTATTAGTTGCGTATATTTAGGAACCTATCACGTTCTTAAGTGTCAATCAGGTCTATAGAGAGCAGTCACCTAGCATTGGTCCTCTACCAATTTTTGCATGTATGTCTTTGTAAAACAGCGATGGACAACCTGATGCTCTACAGATGTTGTCCTGTATGTAGCCATTCAAAAAATTTATTTAACCAAAGATATAGGCACCTCACTAAAAAATCATACCAACAGGCGTCTTAAACATCTATAACAAACCAAGCTAACATCATTGTTATTGTGACATTTTTGGCTTGTTATAATGCTGGGCCTTTAGCGGCCCTAAAGTCAGGGCTCCATTAAGAGGTTAAATAAAACATTAATACATTTCCTAACTCTTTTGCATGCTGAATTATGACACTGTATGCACTGACCTTTAGGGAGACAGATATCATAGGCTGTGGGCTCTGTCAGGTAACCCCTGTGACAGCAGGAAATTTTTAATAGTTATATTGATTCTAATAACATCTTGATTTTGATTCTGCAGACTGCTGTTTGTATGACAACAAAATGTACAAGACGGGAGAATTAGTCTACAGCACCACTGATGGTCTTGGGGGCTGTATTTTTGGATATTGTGCTAATGGAAATATCAATGGAACCAACACACTGTGCAGTACTACAACTACACCATCTTCTCCAACTACATCATCTATACCAACTACACCAACTACACCAACTATACCAACTACAGTGTTTACCTTCTCTACTGTAACTCCTGGGACATCAACAACAATACCTAGCACTACATATACAGGTAATTAAAAAAAATTAAATTAATAGATGCTTGTTTTTTTTTTATGAACATAATTTATAAAGATGGCATCATCCAACCTTACCAATGAAGTAGTTTAATGATATATTTATTAAGAAATAGATTTCTCTCAAATTAAATATAGAGTGCTTATTATAAGACAAGATATCACAGTGAATACAGACTGTTGACTAAACATTTTAAGTTATGGGATCTGATATGAAGGTAAGCAAAATGGATTGAGGCTACCTTCTTTTTCTGGCTCAGGTTTTATTGTCTCACACAAATAAAGAGCAGTTTTTATTTAAAACTGTACTTAAGAGATAAATTGGAAAGCATCACCTATTAAATGAGATTTTTTTTTAATTAGCCTTTTTTCCTGGCTGAGCAAAAGGGTTTTTCTCATATTTGTTACTATGTTTAGTGACCTGTGAGGATCTGTCTTGCATCAATATTTCTGTATTGTGTAATGCATTCATCCAATAAGTTATACAGGCACTAAAAGAGCTAAAGCAGAGCTCACTCACTATTTCAGTATCCCTGATTATTATCTATTGCTTAAACAAATGGGTCTTATTTAAATTCTTAAACTAGTGCAAAACTTTAAATGGAATAAATTAAGTATGTATGGAGATAGAAAGATAGGGGTGTACGCCACTGCAAACACCCATTTTCAATTTTAACACAGCCCACAGCTAATTGTAGGCTGTGTGTGTATTTTAGAATACAGCCCATTTAGAAATTCGACCCATGACTCGCCACTGAACCTGATACTTCCAGATTGACTGGATAGGATAATAGAGGGAAGGGGATGAATTGGTAAAGGAATCACTTAGGGTTAGGCTGTGGGGAGGGAACGAATCGCAAAAGGCAAAAGGGGAGACTTAGGGTTTGGCTGCAGGGAGGGAATGGATGGGAGAAGGGGAGTCTTAGGGTTAAACTACAGGGAGGGGAGTCTTGGAGTTAGGGTAATGGAAGGGGAGAGCTAGGGTAAGAATTAACATAAGGGTTTGGGTTAGGGATATAGGGATAGGCGCTTACATGTCTGCTATAAATATAGAAATTAGGGCTAGCTGCGCTAATACACTGCAGCCAAAACAAAGGTATAAAAGAGGGTCCTACACCCTCTGGGACATAGAACTAAAATGAGTGAATTATGCCTCTGAATAGCGCTGTGGTATTAGACTAAAAAGGCTAGGGACCAGAATTACTAAGCTGTGGGTTTGCTAAAGTGGAGATGTTGCCCATAGCAACCAATCAGATTCTAGCTGACATTCTCTAGTATGTAGTAGGAAAATGAGAGCTAGAATCTGATTGGTTGCTATGGGCAACATCTCCACTTTTCCAAACCCGCAGTTTGGTAAATCTGGCCCTAGGTGTGTAAATAAATAAAAATTTATAAAAAACAGCGGGAGGTGTGTAGACCTTATAGGGTTAAACGTCCAATGAGTCCATTAAAACTCCCAACCAGTATCGCCATGTAAAATAGAAAACAAGAATAGAATTATCATCAAGTTTATTACATAATTAAAACATGTAGCAATATAAAATAATAAGGATATCAGAGCCTCCTCTAAGACTGGAAGAAGCAGAGTTCATACCCGGCGGTAGAAGATTGTAAACAGGTTCGGTGTGACCGCTTCAGGATGTGAAGCCCGGGAACTGTCCAGATGGAAATCGCAGGGGGAGACCGTAAAGAAGCCGTCGGATAGGAGGCTTTTTCACCTAGGCACACCTAGCCTTTTCAGGTTTACCTGTCTGCTGCGAGGTAGGAACTTTCTGGCCAGCTTCCCTTTCGAAAAGCAACATCGAAAAAAGGCCCTTCTCAGCCGCAACCCCCGATAGATAGATAGATAGATAGATAGATAGATAGATAGATAGATAGATAGATAGATAGATGATAGATAGATAGATAGATAGATAGATAGATAGATAGATAGATAGATAAATGGTGTAAGTAATATTCCAGCAAATCTTGACCCTGGACCTGATTCGGACTTGGAATAGGCTTGAAATTAAGAGAGGAAAGTTACTCCTTAGCAAAACCATGCTGATTTCAGGGGGAGACAAGTTAATTGTATTCTTTGCATGCAGGGATATATATATTCTTTGAATTGCTTACTGCACACAGATATTGACCAGCTATTACACTGTTATTTAGACTTGGAATAGGAAACATCACCTCTCAACTCTAATACTGTTTGCAACAGATGAAGTATGACCCCTGCAATCACCATGGTTTATCCCAGGTGTAACTTTCCTCTCTTAATTTCAAGCTCCTTCTTAAGTCTCAGTCAAGCCTCCTCTTCTCATTCAAAACATGAAATTTATTATTGACAATTATTTATATTTTTTCTTTAGTGTGCACTACAAATGAAACTGCAGCAGGATGCACATGGTCAGACTGGTATGATGTGAGCTATCCAACTTTTCAAAATGGAGGAGATTTTGAAACTTTTGATAATATCAGAGGCAAAGGCATTGCCATTTGTGACACCCCTCAAAATGTGGATTGCAGAGCAAAGTACTATCCTGATTACTCATTGGAAGAAATAGGTCAAGAGGTCACATGCAGCAAATATGTTGGTTTGTTGTGCCTTAACAGTCAACAGCCACAGAGAATTTGCTATGATTATCAAATCAGGATTCAATGTTGTTCTACAAATGTAATATGTGGTGAGGTTCAAACTACCACTACACCGGCAACTGAATCAACCTCAAGTCAATCTACAACAAAAAATAATACTTCTACAACAACACCAACTACAGAAGTTATAACAACAAATACCCCAACCACATCATCCAAATCAACAGTTACTCCTTTCTATAATATCACAACTTCTTCTGCAAGTACAACATCAAAACCAACTACAGTGACTACCTTCTCTACTGTAACCCCTGTGACATCAACAACAATACCCAGCACTACTTCTATAGGTAATTATCTAAATAAATTAATTTTTTTAAATGAGCATCATTTATAAAAACAGAGCATTATCCAACCTCAGCAATGAAGTTATTTAATGGTATATTTATTTAGAAATAGATGACATTTCCCTCAAAATAAATATAGAGTGCTTAGTTTAAGGCAAGATATCACAGTGCATACACACTGTTGACTAAGCAATTTAAGCTATGGGATCTGCTATGAAGGTGAGAAAAATGGACTGAGGCTACCTTAGTATTCGGGGGCAGGTTATATTGTCTCACACAAATAAAGAGCAGCTTTTATTGAAAACTGTTCTTTAGAGATAAATTGGAAAGCAACACCTCTTAAATTAGATTGTTTTTTTAATTAGCCTAATTCCTGCCTGGGCAACAGGGTTTTCTCATATTTGTTCCTATATTTACAGATAACACCATCTCTGTATCAGCACCTGTAGCAGCATGATACTTACTTTGTATGGTGACCTGTGAGGCTCTGTCTTGCACCAGTATTTCTGTATTGTGCAATGCATTCATCCAATAAGATAAACTGGCTCTAAAAGAGCTAAAGCAGAGCTCGCTCACTATTTCAGTATCCTTGATAGATGGATGGAAGAAGGGAATACATAGAATTAGGCTGTGGGGAGGAGACGACTCGCAAAAATGGAGACTTAGGTTTAGGCTGCGGGGAGGGAATGGATTGGAGAAAGGGAGACTTAGAGTTTGGCTCTGGGGATGGGAGTCTTAGGGTTAGGCTGCGGGGAAGGGAGTCTTAGGGTTAGGGTAATGGAAGGAAAGAGTTATAGTAAGAATTAGTATAAATGTTGGGGTTGGGGAAATAAGGATAGGCGCTTACCTGTCTGCGTCGAGGCAGGTACTCACTGACCAGATTCTTCATCGAAAAAAGGGGATTAAAAAAACTGCATAATCAAAAAAGGGCCCATCACAAAGGTGATCCTCACCCGATAGATAGATAGATAGATAGATAGATAGATAGATAGATAGATAGATAGATAGATAGATAGTAAGATGATTATTCCAGCAATTCCTGACCCTGTTCTCATGAACATTCAAAACATGAAATTTATATTTATTTGACAATAATATCTATTTTTCTTCAGTGTGCAGAGCAGCAGGATGCACATGGTCAGACTGGTATGATGTGAGCTATCCAACATATCAAAATGGAGGAGACTTTGAAACTTTTGAAAATATCAGAAACAAAGGCATTAACATTTGTGACACCCCTGAAAATGTAGATTGCAGAGCAAAGTACTATCCTGATTACTCATTGGAAGAAATTGGTCAAGAGGTCACATGCAGCAAATATGTTGGTTTGACATGCCTTAACAGTCAACAGCCACAGAGAATTTGCTATGATTATCAAATCAGGATTCAATGTTGTTCTACAAATGTAATATGTACTGAGGTTCAAACTACCACTACACCGGCAACTGTATTTACTGAATCAACCTCAAGTCAATCTACAACAAAAAATAATACTTCTACCACAACACCAACTACAGAAGTTATAACAACAAATACCCCAACCACATCATCCAAAACAACAGTTACTCCTTTCTATGATATCACAACCTCTGAAACTACAACATCAACAACCTCACACATCACCTCAACCAAAACACCAAGTACAACTAGCTCACTACCTCCAACACCAAGCACAAAGGTAACACCTACTTCTGTCACACCTTCAACAAAAGTTGTTGAATCAACTACACCGAGCTGCTATTATACACTATGGATAGATTACTTTAATCCCTCTAAAACAAATCCTAATGAAAACGAACCAAAATCCTCAGGAAAGGAGTTTAATGATAAAGACAATGGCTATGGCTCTTCAGGAAAAGACTCAAAAGAAAAACCCAATAAATCTTCAAAGGACTCTTCTAATGAAAAAGACAACAAACTTCCCAAAGGAAGTGATGAGGAACATAGCCCTTCAAAATCCCAGTCTGGTAAAGAAAGTGACAGCTTGGAACACATAAAGTCCTCGCCAAGTAAGGATTCTCAAGAAAAGGACAAGACATCTTCAAAGGGCAATTCTAAAGAAAAAGACAACAAATCTTCAAAAGGTTCTTCCAAGGAAGAAGGCAGTCCTTCAAATGAATATCCTGATAAAGAAATTGACAAGTCAGATGTTTTGAAAGTAATTGGACGTGAACAGTGTTCAGATGGAGACATGGCAACTGAAATTGAGTGTAATATAGAATCAGGTCTAAGCAATGATGTACTAAAACGTATTGCACCATGTGATACAAACGTTGCACTTGACTGTATTGTTGCCACAATGAGAGGAAGCGCTGAACCCAAATGTGCCTACTATAGGATTAGAGTTAAGTGTTGTCCATACACTGCACCTACCACTGCGTATTCAACGTCAACCTCAGTTAAAACAACACCTACCACTTCAAGACAAACTACACCAACTCCTTTTATTTCTAGTTTGACAACAACACACAAAACTGGGACCACAACCACTCCCCCCACCACATCAACAGAAACAAAACCTACCACTTCAACCAAAACAACAGTTACTCCTTTCTATGAATCGACAACATCTACCAAAAGTACAACCTCCACTACTCCACCTACCACCTCAACCAAAACAACATCTACAACTCCAACCGGAACAACAACTACCCATACGCCTGGTTATATAGTATCAACCACAAGTGAAATCTCTACAACCTCACCCACCACTTCAACAACCTCACCTACCACCTCAACCAAAATACCAAGCACAACTGGCTCACTACCTCCAACACCAAGCACAAAGGTAACACCTACTTCTGTCACACCTTCAACAACAGTTGTTGAATCAACTACACCGAGCTGCTATTATACACTATGGATAGATTACTTTAATCCCTCTAAAACAAATCCTAATGAAAACGAACCAAAATCCTCAGGAAAGGAGTTTAATGATAAAGACAATGGCTATGGCTCTTCAGGAAAAGACTCAAAAGAAAAACCCAATAAATCTTCAAAGGACTCTTCTAATGAAAAAGACAACAAACTTCCCAAAGGAAGTGATGAGGAACATAGCCCTTCAAAATCCCAGTCTGGTAAAGAAAGTGACAGCTTGGAACACATAAAGTCCTCGCCAAGTAAGGATTCTCAAGAAAAGGACAAGACATCTTCAAAGGGCAATTCTAAAGAAAAAGACAACAAATCTTCAAAAGGTTCTTCCAAGGAAGAAGGCAGTCCTTCAAATGAATATCCTGATAAAGAAATTGACAAGTCAGATGTTTTGAAAGTAATTGGACGTGAACAGTGTTCAGATGGAGACATGGCAACTGAAATTGAGTGTAATATAGAATCAGGTCTAAGCAATGATGTACTAAAACGTATTGCACCATGTGATACAAACGTTGCACTTGACTGTATTGTTGCCACAATGAGAGGAATCGCTGAACCCAAATGTGCCTACTATAGGATTAGAGTTAAGTGTTGTCCATACACTGCACCTACCACTGCGTATTCAACGTCAACCTCAGTTAAAACAACACCTACCACTTCAAGACAAACTACACCAACTCCTTTTATTTCTAGTTTGACAACAACACACAAAACATATATCTTATATTTATCTTAACAAAAGCAGATAAAAAGTGCAGCATAATCGTATTGTAATCAGTCGGCTGATTGATGTCATTCTTTATATTGCTATGCTAGCCCTAATGTATACCACAATTAGATTTGTATATGGAGCAGAGTGCAAATTGTGATCATATTGTAGCCTGTAGCAACAAGTCTCTTTTTTTGTTATGTCACTGAACATTCTTCATCATCATTTAGTTCATCAGGGAGTCCCAAGCTATAGGCAGTATAGGTGAGTTGCCTATAGCAACATTTTGTACGGAGGGCACCCCAGGGTAGAAAAGGAAACCCAGCACATGTGTAGCAGCTCCTCCTCCTTGTAAAGCAGAGCGGTGCCAATCTACAGTCATCTGCGACCCTCTAATAGTAGAGTGATGGGGGTGAGCAAGTGAGGAAGATCAAAAAGGGAGATCCATCACACCCCCTATCTGAGCACTTTAGAAAGGTGCACGCTAGTAATGTAGGGGCTATAAAGAAGTGTATGGGGATATATAAAGTCACAGGGAACTGGAGAAATGGAGATACTCAAAGGGCATTGGCTAAGAAGGAGATGGAGGTCATTTTTAACAACGGGACCATGCAACCCGAAGGACTTTGAATTAAAATGGTTCTTAGAATAACTACTCCAAGGTTAAAGCCCTGCAAGAATGACGGACCCCCCCTATTCTTTTGTCAGTGGACCCTCTATGGTACAACCAGTTGGCTTATCCATTTTATGAGGAGGAGATATGGTATACTGGTGCAGGAATTTATGGGGTATGAATTTTAATTTTGTTTACAATTCTTTCGCAAAAATTTTAAAATATTTAAAACACATGAAAAATCATCATCCAGCACTATGGCAAATTTTAAAAGTATGTGGTGCAATATGAGAAGTTACACTTTTAACTCTAAATGTGTATTAATAATTGGGAATTTAGTCACGGATAATTTTGTCACGGGTAATTTATGGAACTGGTTTAAATAAGCTAGAGAAGGGTAGTTTAAGGAAGGCACAGAATGTAATTAGAATATAGATTACATAGACACGTGGTATATCACATAGATCATTTAAATAGAACACTATAGAAGTTATCACCCCAGAGAGTAAGGGGTTAAAACACAGTGTCAGAAAAGGTCAGTAGCTATATGAATACCAGGGACCGTGAGGGCACAGAATGTAATAAGAATACAGACTACACAGACACATGGGATACACAGAGGTTATCCAAATAACGGACTACAGAGGTTACCACTCCGGAGAGTTAGGGGTTAAAGCACAGTGTCAGAGAAGGTAAACAGTTGTACGAATACCAGGGAAGGCACATTAGGAATAACACTGAGGGCATTAGGACCGCAGGAGGGATCACAAATCAACACACAGTACCTAAATGAAAGAAATCCTGTAAAAAGTGCAGTTTTGAATTAGCTTGCAAGCGACTTAAGAGGGAAGGGAGGTGACATTATGGGGAAAGTTAAATCACAGGAAAAAGTATGGAAATAGAGAAAGTGAAACCACATGCAAGAGTGTCGACTTGAAAGTGATGTCAGAAGCCCTATAAAGGAGGGAAGATACTCACCCAGGTATGCACCTTGAAGAAGAGTCTGAGAGACTTGAAACGCGTTGGTAGTTCTGGGTGATGTTATTATTTTTCTTGTGAATTGAACTCCAGGCTCTTTCCTTTCCTCTAACCCATCCAGTGAGCTGATGAGAGGGTCCCCTGTTGTATTGGACGCTGGTAGTCTAGGATTATTCCATCTGTGAGGACAGGACGAGTGGGAGTTTCTGTTAATAGAATAGGGGCATTTCCCTCCCCCCAGCAGGGGGGAATTTTTTTTTAAAGTTTCTTTTACTGAAGAGCTCGGTTGGAAATACTATATATTTTAATAGTTTTTTTTTTAAAACAATGTTAAAGCACTGTTAAAGTTTGAATGACTTTATTTTGAATAATGGGGATTTAAGGCTGGCGGTGTGCGAGGCAACAACTCAGGAGAGAGGTGGACACGGACGTTGTCAGTGGGCCGTATTTGGGCGGCTGTCGGGACATCTGTGAAGAACCTGTACGGAGAAAATAGAGAGATATTATATGCTGATTGAAAAGAGGGGAGGAGTGTGAGTGCAATTTCTCTTCTTTCCTCTTACCTGGTTATCTATTGGCTGCACTAGTCTCTTCTCTTCCCTTTACCCCTGGAACCTGAGACCCAGACCGGACGGACGTGAGGTCGGGCGGCGGTGAGGTTGTGGACCGAAGATCGGGAGAGACCCTGCAGACAGCGGTATACGCTAAACCCTAAGAGGGAAGGACAAAGACCATTTCGAAAGCATACGGTCAAGACGAGCGGAGTGTGAGTATATTGTGGAAATAGGATTCTTACCTGACCCTGTCACAGGCTGCACAAGATCTTTTCTCCACTTTTCACCAACGGGATTGGAGCTGCGCACCAGGAGACCTGGAGAAAAAGGAGATAAAATTCAAGGCTTGAAATCAAGAGGAATATAGTGTAAGTAGCTAGTTAGTCGGGCTAACTTACTTTGGTATTGAACTGGCTGCACAATTTGTGTTTTCTCTTGTTTTTGGAGGAGATAAGAAGCAGGAAGTTCCCTAAGGTTCAAGATAAGGACAAAGGAAAACAACATAAAAAGAAAACTACTGAATTTGACATTTTGAGGAAATTAAGAAGTAGAGCCTGTGAGTAACGTGATATCCACTATAGAACGTTAAGGAGGAGTCATAAGAATTTACAGAAACAGACGTTCCTATATTAACGGGACAGAACTGAGAACTTTTCCTTTGAACAGTTTATTGTTTGAAAAGGGGACGCTTAACTGGGGTATTTACTGTTATTGTCTACCTGTACTTTTGGTCACGGGAACAGGGGAGTAGGTGTTACCCCCCCCACCCAGGTTTCTTAGCTGACCCCGGGGCGCAGTTTAAAAGTGTACATCCCCTTTTTCAGTAGCTTCACAATAGGATTGGAAAGGAGAGCTTCTTGTAACAGTGTGTTATCGAATGTCCGATAGTACAAACATATAGAGGTCTCTGATGAAGTGGCCCATGTGCCATAAAACGCATTAGGTATATATCCTGCACTATATTTTTGTACTATTGTGTATATATATATATTAGCTTCACAATTGGAAAGGAGAGCTTCTTGTAACAGTGTGTTATCGAATGTCCGATAGTACAAACATATAGAGGTCTCTGATGAAGTGGCCCATGTGCCATAAAACGCATTAGGTATATATCCTGCACTATATTTTTGTATTGTACTAT
>WWET01000405.1:72881-85141 GCA_011038615.1 Limnodynastes dumerilii
ATATATAGCCTGTTTAACTTTTATTTTACACAAAATGTTAGAGGCAGAATTGCCCAGGAATATTGCTTGGTGTACATGCACCACTGTGCATATATATGTGTGTATATACTATAGCTATTATATATAATTTGTTTTTTCTCATATTATGTCACAAAATAACAAAATGTACATCAAAATAGACCTTGCAGAATGGGAATCATAACCCCAGTTTAGAGAAGTGTTTAACCTCTGAAAGTTAGTCACAGGGATAAATCTATTCTAATTCTAAGAAAAGTTTATTTTTAGAAATCTGAGTACCGATTGTTGTCAAGGAGATAAGATTTTAGGTCAGGGGATTTTAGCCACAGGGGAATTGCATTTTGCATGAGACAACTTACAAATTAAAATCTATATTTAACTTACAAGTATTCCATATATTACTTCTTTAATATTGTTTTTCATGCCATATTAGTTGCTCTTCTTTGCACAGTCTCTAATGTATTTATGTCTTTCTGGCGATATGGCCTCCAGAACTGAACACAGTATTTTAGGTGAGGGCGTACCAATGATCTATAAATGATAGGACTCCTATTTGGAGACATACACTACTAAAACATTCTTTAATATTGAGCTTTATCTTGGCACAGCCCCTGCTTTACTGTTTATATTTTTTATATACTTATTGGGTTTGGCCACGACAACAAACCTCCCAGGAACCTGCAGCTCCAACAACAAGCACTTGGTATACATAAGCTGAAAGCTGCCATTAAAGTGACATGGAATCCATATTTTTTGCGCTGAATTTTCATTATTTCTGAACTTCAATAATTATTTTTATCTATATATTTTTATTTCATTTTTATTAGTGATTATTTTGGATCTATCCTGTAAAAAAATCTACATTCTGTATATTGCTAATTGTAAAAGTTTTAACAATAAACTGAAACTATGAATCTGCATCACACTATTCACTCTTTCAAATCTTGAATGCTGCTCAAACTACTGCTAATAATTATCTCTCATAAAGAGAAGTCCAAACAACAAGCTATATATTAATGTTTATCTTAATTTGTAATCTTTTTATGTACAGTGGTACTTGACCTGATTTTTTAGCAGGTAGCTAAAACTCGTCAAAAAAAGTTAAGAACAAAGGCAGTCTTGGGTTCTTTATGAATTAGGTAAAGATCTTCAAAAGAGCAAGTGATTGCTGATAAACCCTGCCCAAAATGCAGAGGTTCTGATATGCAAGTTAGAATCCATGAAATAGCATTTTTCAGAGTTTAGTTGAACTATGTATTACATTAAAAATTCCCAAATCAAGAGGAAAATAAAGGTATGGTATGTTTGAGACAAGAGCATACTTCAAAGTTATTATGCATGTGTGAAGTTTGTAGATTCAATGAAATAGTCCATCTGGATCAATTTTTTTAAAACTCTGGTTTCACTAAATAGCCAAATGCATCATTTTGACATATGGTGTTCATTAGCTTACAAGAAACCACATTTATACAGGATGTTGTGTAATATAATGTTTTGAGATGCGCCATCTTATTACGGTTAGTCAAGTGCGTATGCTATTGTTTCTAACAATTGACAGTAATATTGTGTGATGTGTCATTGTGTGATGTTATCTTGGAAGTTGAATAAAGCTGCTTGATTTTCATTCATTAATTCATCTTAGAACACCATGCCAGAACTGTACCATGCTACCATTTTTATATTTACATTTTATTCTATGACAAATTGACATTAAAAAAGTCATGAAACAGAATATGAAAATGAAGAAAATGAAAAACATAAAACACATATAAAGAAAACATGCTTAATTAGCCTTATTCTAATTATACATGAGGTTTTAAAATAAATTACCAAATTGAAATCAATAACTTTAACACAAAATGTAAATATTTTTCAGACTGTGAATCCTTCAAACCCTTTCTCTATTATCAGTATAGATCCTAATAATTTGTCCAAGTATCTTCAATCTCCCCCTTGTGGTAACTTTCATTTTTCTGTGCAAAAATTTGAAATAGCATGAATAAAAATTCCCAAATTGGTAAATTTCCTCATTTTATTCACATATCCACGTAATAAAGAATATAATTAGCAAAAGTCCCATATTTGCAACCCCAATCATATGCCCAGAATCACTGTTATTTAGACTTGGGATAGGAAACATCACCTCTCAACTCTAATACTGTTTGCAACAGATTAAATATGATATATATCCCCTGCAATCAACATGGTTTAGCTCAGGAGTAACTCATTTCAAGCATGTAAGTCCAGCCCAGTGATTTAATTTAATAAAAGACTAGTGTATCCAGCAGGAGGTATCTGACAGATGTTTGGTGACAGATAAGGAAAATAAGGAGCAAATAAGATCAGTAAAGGAATAAATGTGCATGAAAAGGATGCTGAGAATGGACTGTTGGAGAATGTACAGAAGTCGAATTGAGAGGGTATACGGGGGTATACCATACTGTCACTTCTCCTTCTGATTTAATTGAAAAGTTATAAATCTCCATTCACTTCTATTATTTCTATGTTTCCATACCACCACTTCTAAATTTCCACATCCCCACTTTAAGGACCGCATGTACGCAATCAACGTAACAAAACACTATGTAGATTGCATAAAATAGTTACAACGCATGCATAGTAGCCAGAATCAGAAAATTAGGCACGTATGTGAAACGGGGTTATGAATCTGGTCCTCTATCTTTTACCGAAACTACTAAAAAATGAAGTGAGACATCCAGGCCAATAGTTTCGGGTGTTGGCAGCCTGACAGAACAAGCCAGTAGATTTTTAGACTAGTTTTTAATAGTTTTGCTATTATACAAGCACTGTATGTAGAAATTTGTAATAAAGTTGACATTTTCTTATCTGTGGGTGTACGAGCGCTAAACAATATATAAAAAACCTAGTGTCAATAATGGGTAAAATAAATAAAATATGAATACATAAATAGAAAATATGGTGATACTAAACAGTGAAAATAGAGGGGAAAGAACTAAAAACGGGTTAACCCCCAAAAACAAATGGAGTATGGGGGTTAGTAACCAAACTATAACACTCTAAAAAATACTCTAAAAATACAAAAACACGCAAGAAAAGGAGTAAATAAATAAATAAACTAATACCCAGCAAGAATTCTTAAATAAAGAGTCAAACTGTAAATGAGTCAAATGTGGTAAAATAAAACAAAGTGAATGGCAAAACAAATGAATAGTGATATTGGGCCGGATCCAGAACTACGTCCGTCTTCCATTGTACGTAATCTGCGTATCTTTTCGATACGTATATTGCGTATATGTGGTCTTTTAGACCGCATATACGCAATCTACGTATCGAAAAGATACGCTGATTACGTACAATAGCTACTACGCATGCGCAGTAGCTATTGTTTATTGAATTACGTCCGTCTATGGAAGACGGACGTAGTTCTGGATCTGGCCCATTGAAACTAAAATATCAAGGATGAAATAAGAAGCAAGCACCCTTGCTTGACACTCTAAATTAAAATATACACAGTGGCAAAATTAAAACAATTCAGTAATTTGAAATATGAATAAAGAGGAGTCAGTAAGTTCCCAATATAGGATGAAAAAAACTGTGTCTCAGATAGTAAAACTTTAGTAAAAACTTAATCCGGCAGTATAGATGATGGAATAATGATAATAAACAAGTCTAGAATATAGTTCCTTGGCAGGTAAAATTTTCTTCAAATGTAGCAAGAATGGAAGTCACTTACAGTCTGTGGTCCAAACAATAATAAAGTGCTGTTTAAAATCCTGAAGACTGAAGAGACGCTGTGGTAATCACTCCTGCCGCGTGTAAACAGTCGGCGCTGACGGTCGCCACGGAAACTTGTCCACAAAATCTCAGGTAGCGTCGGAAGGGGAATCCCCGCTGGACTCTTGCTCACTCTAATAAAAATATATAGGTGGACGCTCCAAATACAAAAATATAGGAATTTATTAAACAAACTGATTCACAAAACAAAATATGAGGTTAAAAAACTGCACTAAAAGACCCACCAGTTAGAGCACCGTTCAGTCTGGATGACAGGTACCCGGGTAAGAAAACAGAGGAACGGTGCTAGGAAGTAAACACGGTGGATCAACCAGATGCAGACAGAAACAACAGACGCCCCGCCGGGGTGTGAATCAGTTTGTTTAATAAATTCCTATATTTTTGTATTTGGAGCGTCCACCTATATATTTTTATTAGAGTGAGCAAGAGTCCAGCGGGGATTCCCCTTCCGACGCTACCTGAGATTTTGTGGACAAGTTTCCGTGGCGACCGTCAGCGCCGACTGTTTACACGCGGCAGGAGTGATTACCACAGCGTCTCTTCAGTCTTCAGGATTTTAAACAGCACTTTATTATTGTTTGGACCACAGACTGTAAGTGACTTCCATTCTTGCTACATTTGAAGAAAATTTTACCTGCCAAGGAACTATATTCTAGACTTGTTTATTATCATTATTCCATCATCTATACTGCCGGATTAAGTTTTTACTACAGTTTTACTATCTGAGACACAGTTTTTTTCATCCTATATTGGGAACTTACTGACTCTCTTTTTCATATTTCAAATCACTGAATTGTTTTTATTTTACCACTGTGTATATTTTATATTTAAAGTGTCAAGCAAGGGTGCTTGCTTCTTATTTCATCCTTGATATTTTAGTTTCAATACCACCATTCATTTGTTTTTGCCATTCACTTTGTTTTATTTTACCACATTTGACCCACTCACAGTTTGACTCTTTATTTAAGAATTCTTGCTGGGTATTAGTTTATTTATTTATTTACTCCTTTTCTTGCATGTTTTTGTATTTATAGAGTATTTTTTAGAGTGTTATAGTTTGGTTACTAACCCCCATACTCCATTTGTTTTTGGGGGTTAACCCGTTTTTAGTTCTTTCCCCTCTATTTTCACTGTTTAGTATCACCATATTTTCTATTTATGTATTCATATTTTATTTATTTTACCCATTATTGACACTAGGTTTTTTTATATATTGTTTAGCGCTCACACACCCACATCTATCCTTGCCCCCCCTCATATAGTCTAATAATGCCCATAACAAATCATGTCCACGTGAAAGAAAGAAAGAAAGAAAGAAAGAAAGAAAGAAAGAAAGAAAGAAAGAAAGAAAGAAAGAAAGAAAGAAAGAAAGAAAGAAAGAAAGAAAGAAAGAAAGAAAGAAAGAAAGAAAGAAAGAAAGAAAGAAAGAAAGAAAGAAAGAAAGAAAGAAAGAAAGAAAGAAAGAAAGAAAGAAAGAAAGAAAGAAAGAAAGAAAGAAAGAAAGAAAGAAAGAAAGAAAGAAAGAAAGAAAGAAAGAAAGAAAGAAAGAAAGAAAGAAAGAAAGAAAGAAAGAAAGAAAGAAAGAAAGAAAGAAAGAAAGAAAGAAAGAAAGAAAGAAAGAAAGAAAGAAAGAAAGAAAGAAAGAAAGAAAGAAAGAAAGAAAGAAAGAAAGAAAGAAAGAAAGAAAGAAAGAAAGAAAGAAAGAAAGAAAGAAAGAAAGAAAGAAAGAAAGAAAGAAAGAAAGAAAGAAAGAAAGAAAGAAAGAAAGAAAGAAAGAAAGAAAGAAAGAAAGAAAGAAAGAAAGAAAGAAAGAAAGAAAGAAAGAAAGAAAGAAAGAAAGAAAGAAAGAAAGAAAGAAAGAAAGAAAGAAAGAAAGAAAGAAAGAAAGAAAGAAAGAAAGAATAATTTCCCCCAGTCAATAAATAAATAAATAAATAAAGATTCAAGTCACCCGTTCACATTAATGTTATTGGCTTTACCAGTGGATATTAGGGATAATTTATTGAAGGTGGACATTATTCATCATTTATTGAATAGGGGACATGACTATTTATTTATTGAATGGGGGACATGATACAAAATTTATTTAAGGGGGAACAGGACTTTTTTTTTTAAATATATGCCCCAGTAGCCCCGGCCACCTTACCATGCTGCCACTTGTGGTACTACAAGACACAGCATGCGTTGCCACACATGGACATGCTGTGCCTTGTAGTACTATATGCACCAGTATGCTAATGGTTAATGGCAGCCCATAGCATACTGCTTTATTGATTTAAGCTAAATCAACACTCACACCCTCCTCTCATTTCTCTAGTGATTTTGTGGCGATATTTGAAGTCAACGAATAGCAAACCCAGCAATTTCTATGTTCTGCCTTTGTAAAAATCGCAATGGCAATGTGACAAACATCGATTTGGAAATTCCCCCATTTCTGACGATTTTATGTCGCTTTCACTTTAGTAAATACATTGATTTCAAAATTGCCAGAAAAATCACAGTTTTTAAGAAACATGACTTTATTAAATCTTGCCATTTGTGCGCACAGGTGTTTGTGTATGTATGTCTGTGTGATAAATGACAAAAAATGATTTATAAAGTTTTATTAAAACTAAAAGGTTGTTTGCTATCACATTTACTTGCTAATGTACTTTTATAGTTTTGCTCCTTTCAGTTAGTAGCAGTCACCTCCTTCCAATATATTTATATGATTTGTATCCCCCTATCCTCTTTTCTCCTCCCCATCCTCCTAAAATACCCACACCCTTTCTCCACCGCTGAACCTAAGGTTACATCAGCATCATTCTTTCCCAGAGAGGAAGCCTGCAGTGTGAAGGAACCAAAGAGAGGACAGAGAAGAAGACTTTAAGGTGAGTAAACAGAGGCTTTGTTTTGTTTTATTCTACAGGAGTCTACAACATTTTTATGTTACAGGACCTTCAGTAGAAGCAGGGCCGTAACTAGGGGTGTGCGATAGCGGCGGTCGCCCAGAGCAGCAAGAAAAAGAGGGTAACATTAATTTCATTTTAAAGGTTAAACTGGTTATTAAATCAAGATAGGGGGCACCATTTTTCTTTTTTGCCCCTAGCTCTAAATTTGCTAATTACGGATCTGCGTAACTACATATAAATATCCTGTTCAGCTAAACTGAATAGAGCTGGATTGATTAGTGAAAGTCTTTCAATATAAAGTAAAGTACAATTCTCAGTAGCAGGTAAGGAAGAATGGAAGGTCATTATTTCCTACATGGGATCAGAGTAAATTTGTAGAGGGGGTTATCAAACCTTTTTATTGCTTTGGACATGCTCCCCCCTCTATGCTCTATTACATTTGCCATCCCCAGGGGTGTATCTAGGGGATCAGATGCCCCTGGCAATGTAAGGTAGTAGTGCCCCCCCCCATAATACATCCTCTCTACTATACACACAACATACACCCTATAATACATTCTCTCACACACAGTGCACCCCATAACACATTCTTCCTACCTCTATTACACACACACACTCAGCACCCTATAATATGCTATGTGGGAACTCGGGGAACCCTTGGCAACCTCTTGGGGAACCCCAGGGTTCCAAAGAACCCTGGTTGAGAATCACTGCTCTAAAACATAGAAGTTGTATCACTATAATATATTCTATTGTAATATAAATCACAGAATACGTCTATGTCTATAGTTCACTTATTTGCTTTTTATATTGTATAGTGGGCATTAGAATGGTTGCAGCATTGTCTTGAAGTCACTAGCATATCCTCTGTATTGTACATCAGCAGCACTACTTACCATAAAAAATATTTATCTTCACATATGTCCATTGTCTATTAGAGCTTTCTGTTTATAAACACACACATACACACACTAGGCTGGTGACTAAAAACTGCTTTTAAAAGTCGTCTTTATTGTGTCTCAATAAACCTCTAAACCTATAATTAGCTGTATAAAACATGTCAGAAGCAGCCAAATCATCTACATATGCTCAGCATGTACACGACCCTGTAATATCACTCATTATCAAATAAAAGATTTTATTTAGTGTGACAATATCAATGACATTTATCTAATTGAGTGTCCTTGTGAATCATGGTATATAGGAGGATTGAAAGATAATTAAAACCATGAATTCACAAACGTGTTGCTACTATTAATGGAAGAAATAACCTTAGCTATAAAGCCTTAAAAACCTTCTCAACCCTCAGATCCAAGAGAATTTCAACTGTGAATATTAGGAGAACACATTATAAAATGCTGGGGACTGGATCCTCCATTAGGTACATTAACCTATTTACGCACACTAAGGGGTATATTTACAAAACGCGATTTTTGAAAAATCGCCTAAAATCGCATGAGTTTACTGTGACTATCAAATCACTGTATTCACTAACGCTAAACTCACGTGAGTTTAAGCCTTTTTTAAAATCGCTGAACAGAAAATCGCCAGTGTGATTTTTTGTATGTTACACATACAACTCACAGTATTCACAAAGGTCGCTAAGCATTGCTTAGCCTTGTAGTAATAACAGCGTGAGCATGGTAAGGTTTTCTAATCATGCAGCGCTGTGTGTTGTGTGTGTAACAAAAAAAAACAGTCTACACCAAACATACATGAACACAAGTAAGTGTGAATGTAAAAAATAAATTTTCCCTGACTGATAATGTTCCCTAATGTGTGCACTTACCTCCGGTGGCCATCGTGTCCTATCCTAATTGTGTCTGTATGCAGTGTGTGGTGTAATAAAATATTAAAAGTTTTTGGCACTCACCATTTGCTGGCATCTTTCTGGGGGAGCCTTGCTGGATGTGTAGAATTTTCTTCACTTGCTTGGAGTCTTCCGGTTGATTGCAGTCACTTCCCCGTTGTTCTGGTCCGGTTCTCTGCCTCTTCGGTACTTGACACGGCGGCGACAGGCTCCTCTTCTTTATCTGTGCTGCTCCTAATGGCCATTTGGTCGCTAGGGGGCAGTGTTTTATATTACTGATGACGCCAGAAACGCTAGAGCACCAGTGTAGCTGACGTAATCAATAATATAAATAATATAAATGTGAAATTTAAGACCCCTGCACCTACAGAAAGCCTTAAGGGATCAGGATCCGGTCCGACATTAAGAATTTATACGTTACTTTACCTCTATATAGCCCTAATAAATAAATTGAGACTGATCTTAAGTGTTTATTTGCAATAACTTATTTGTCATGTTTTTATTGTTGTGTTGTATTTGTAAAACAAAAAATCCTTGATAGACTCTGACTAGAAGAGGTTTTTTTTATACAAAAAAGAATGCCCTTAATGGGAGTGCTTAGTAATGGTTATTTATCAAACCCATTTTACAATCTCTAGGTAGCTTTTGCCTTTTTTCCCTTGGTATTGTCTATAGAGCTTCTATTGAAATGATAATAGATTCCTCAGCTTACTCTTTGATCACATTTTATAATTCCTATTTGTTTTCTATTTGCTGATGACATTCTGTTGTTACCAGCTCAGGAGACCAAACTGACAGTCTTGCATTTTCTGCTTGATGTCTCTAGTGCTGCCTTTTTTCATTATTGCTAATAGATCTGTCTTCTTTCCTGCTAGGAATATATAAATTTTACTAAATATGAACTTTACAAACTAAGAATCTGATTCACAACTAAGTAAGATCAGGATTTAAGTGCATATATTTAAGAACAATTAAACTGAGCATGTTCAGAACTCAAAGCTACGCACTTAAACTATGTAAGAATGATTCACAGATAAGAGTGGCTACTTAGGAATGATTCATGCTTGGAAATGTAATGACTTCCACATCCGTGGCTAGAGGGGCAAGACTCAATGCAAATGAGCAGCATTCAGGCTACTAATGTACAGTATGGGCTTTCCTCAAGACTTAAGAATGATTCAAAGTTAAGAAGGCCTTGCAGAAACTAACATACGCATGGGAAAAGAAGAAGAATGCCCCCTACCATTCTTAAGTTGACATCTGTATGGTTAACAGAGAGCCAAAGCCTCATGCTTTTCTGTTTGTTCAGAACACAGCTGCTGTGTGATTATAATGAATGAATGTGTTTACTTTGATTGAAACAGTTAAAGGCTTATCTTTTAATACTGCTGTTATGTCACCATTTTGTGTTTGACTTTAAATTTGAAAAGAGCTCATTATTTACATTTATTTGCATGATTTCATTGTTGTAAACATTTTTTAAACATACATTTTTTTTATTTAACTTGTAGCATGTTTGCATTGTTTGTGTGCAACATTGAGATACAAATTTTGTTTGGGTCTAAATTATGTACATATTTATTATTTTGATATTTATGTTATAACGGCTTTGAAAGCTGGATGGTTCTTTCTTAATCCTTCAATAAGTATTTATGATTTTAATAACTTTCTACATTTTTGCATATTGCAATTTTTAATACATATTTTGGTTACTTTTGTTAATAATAAAACAAAGAAAGTCTAAGAAAATCAATCTGCTTCTTAATTGAAACATTTAATGTGTTTCTTTGCTTAGCTGTGAAGCATGAGGATATTAAAGAGCCTAAATATATGCACGATTCTTAGTTGGGGAACAAATCCATTCCTAAATATAAGCAACTAGAGATAAGAACTCTCTTAACTCCTAAGAAGCTAAGGGTGTGGAGTCTGATTCATACCTAAGAATGCGTTAGGTGCTTAAATAAACGTAACTAGTAGCAAGGCAATTCCCTCAGCACACCACCGGTTTTCAGGTTCTTAAGAGACTTTTAAGTGTCATAGGGCTCCCTTAACTGTAGGTTCGCATTGGCGTGCGTGGGGCGTCTAATTACGAATGTGACTGCATAACTGTGCCTTCTTTTGCTCATCTAAATGCCTCTCTCCACCCAATCTTCTTATCTGCAGAGTTAATTATTCACGGCACGCCCCTTCCTGCTTAAGTTACTACGAACCTAGCAACTTTAGCGTTCCTAAGTCCAACGTAAATTGCGTACAAAAGTTACTACAGGCCCGTGGTTAGCA
This sequence comes from Limnodynastes dumerilii, assembly GCA_011038615.1. Classification (NCBI taxonomy): domain Eukaryota; kingdom Metazoa; phylum Chordata; class Amphibia; order Anura; family Limnodynastidae; genus Limnodynastes; species Limnodynastes dumerilii. Next base: position 83,658 of record WWET01000405.1, read on the forward strand.
TTTTTCTTTAGGATCTGTGAATCGTTCTTACTTATCTTTGCGTGTGTAAATTTAGGAACATTCCTCAATTTTTTCTTAAGTGTGAATCAGGTCCTAAAAGTGATCTGGCTCAGGGATCCCTGGGTTATGGGTAGACAGTAGAACCCATGGGACTTTGATGTAGGGCTTGCTCATTGGTTGGGGCACTAGGAGGTTACGAGGAAGGAGAGACCAGTGAGAGTCAGAGGACCTGGGCAGGAGTATCATGAGGAGAAGGAAAGGCAGAGTTTCTCAGGAATTCGGACAGACTGAACTGCACTATGGTTAGAGTTACAGAGGTAGAATTCAGAGGGCTGGATGAGGTCCACACCCAGACTTGCCTGGGAAGTGCTAAAGCTTGTAGTGCAGGGTGATGAAGAGAACTGCACTCTGGCCTGCAGGTGAAATGCTGAAGCTTGTAGTCCAGAGTTAACCCTACTCGGGTTTGCAGGTGGAGTGCTGGAATGCGTAGTGCAGAGCAATGGCCGACAACTGCACACAGACCACTGATGGTACCGCTGGTACTTGTAGTACCGAGCAATGATGAGATGTGCACTCAGACTTGCAAGTGGAATGCTGGAGCTTGTAGTGCAGAGCAATGGCTAAGTACTGCACACAAGCTACTAATGGTACTACTGGTGCTTGTAGTACAAGCAGATCAAGGAGGTCACAGGAAAAACTGAGAGTTGATAGGGAGAGACTCAGGAACCAGAAACGGTGCACAAGTAGCACTTGTTGCACTGGTACAGGTGGACCTGTGCCTGGGATTTAAATAGAAAGCACTCAGAGCCCATAGGCTGATTGGAAAACATGTAATGTCCAGGAACCGCATGGTTTGACTAGAGCAGTCACCTGACTGTTTCCAATATGGCCACGCCCATGAACAGAGCAATGTGGATACAGTGGAACTTAGAGTCATCCAGGAGTCTGGATACAGAAAGCATTTAGGAGAGAGCAGGTCGCGGTGGAGGATTTTGGCCATCACGGATGGTGAATCACAAATAAAGTCTACGTTTGACTCTAAAGGTACCGCATTTTGAGATACTCCCCTTTCACCTTTTCGCAGCTGCGAGATAAATTTAAACTACTGGCCCAATACATATATAAATATTTGGAGATTAACCACTCTCTTTGAAGCACAGTAGAGTTTGGAGGGCCCATATTCCCTTTACATACTGAATTCTGTCCCGGTCTATTCTGGAGTGGCCACGCTTGTACTGCAAATAGAAAACATCCGCTTGGTATACATCTGGATTTGGCCCTTCTTTATTTATCTTCCGCCCAACTATCTTAACAAAAGATATCCATGCCAAGCTAAATGTTGTTGGCTTATTTGTGGCTGATTGGAGGCTGGAAACACTGTACATGTATTAAGCTTAATCTGGCAAGGGTTTTGGTCAAGGTAAGAAACACCTCTTCCATTCCCCTGAGTGATCCTAGTCTACCTATACCTACCACAGGTCTTA
>WWET01000405.1:85168-116258 GCA_011038615.1 Limnodynastes dumerilii
ATGCCCTGGAACGTATTGTTATCACGACTAAAACAATTATAGCCCAGGATTTCTTTTACCTCCATTTCCAAGGTAATAGTTGGAGTCCATATTAATTTTAAGAAAATAACTCAAGGTGAAACTTCATGATTATAAAATATTACCAAACAAGACCAAATCCAAAAGCTGTGATAAGGCAGTGACTCATGAGAAACATAAACAATGGAAGTAAGAAGGTAACTTTATTAGTCCTAATGTCAAATATAGTATTAGCATTTGTTGAACATCAAAGCGTGATTACGTATAGAAATAATTATAACATTTTTACTAAACATTATGGCCCTAAAACACAATTAAGAATAAAATAGCCAACTTATCTTAATATATGCACATCAAAAATCTGCAATACCGATTCAGATAAAATAAAGAACACGATTAATCATTCCCCCTGTGTCAGGAGTGCTACGTAAAGACGTAGGTCTTTGCTGCATATAATTAGGTACGTGCAGAGTTTATTAGCTGTGAATCGACCTTGCGTTTAGTTGCTTAAAATTGGTTATGATTCAAAGATACATAACTAAACGCACTGATTATGGTTCTTGTTGTTTTAAAAACAGCAAGTACTCTCAATAGCATATGTATACCAATGTAGCATTAATAATACAACTTTAAAAACAAAAAATCATGACATACTTAACAAAACACATAAATGCATACTGCATGAAGTTATAAATACAATAAGCCACTACTTATAGAGAGTTTCACAAACATTATAAAAATTGAAATAAGATAAACAACACAAACAACCTCTACAGTTAAATAAGTAAATCTAATAGTTTTTGGTCACAAAATTTTAAGTGAAAAAAACCCCTTAAAAAACTAAAAACTAAAAATGGCTACCTTTATAAGGTTAAATTCTTGCATAAAATATAAAATCAGCATAGGATTAAAAAAATTACCCTTTATTTGTTTTGCTTAAAAAAACACATCTATTGATTAAAAACTTGCAGCAGGTGTGGCCTCAACTAAGTAAGAGAAGACGCATGGACTCACAATAAACAATATGGCTTATCAACTTACAAATGGTCGAGGGCTACCTTAACTTTTCTCGTGCGTATATCATGTCCCGTGCGTATGTTTCTGCAAGGCACTCCTGCTTGTGAATCAGTCCTAACTCTGTTGAAACACCCATACTGTACATTAGACTCCTGTGTGCATCTCATTTGCAGTAAGGGCCTGATTCAGAGATACGATTTCCACGGTACTTAGGAGCGTATATTTAAGATCTTAGAAAATTCGCATTACTGCGCATGCGTAGTAATAGCGCAACGCCGTCTACGTAGCGGTTAGGAGCGTAAATTCGCTAAGAGCGTAAGTTTGAATCGCATGCAAGCACTTAAGATCTTAAGTGCTGCGAATCTTTAAGATCTTAAGGATTTGCATGGAAATGGGCGGGGGGAGGCAGGGAAATGAGGGAAAGTGGGCGCGGGCTGACACTTAGGATCTTAAATGAACGCTACCACGTCACTTAAGATCCCAAATGACAGCGCAGAGTTAGGGCTAGTCAATGGTGGTCTAAGTTTAAGATCCACCGCTGTTTGCAAGGGGAGTGACTATTTATGCAGTGGGCTGTAACCTGCTAAGATCTTAGCTAAGGTGCGTATATTTGCGATCTTTTCGCAATCGCATCTCTGAATCAGCCCCTAAGAGTCTTACCCCTCTCCGCATGCGTTACATGCCGATGTGTACATCAGACCTTCGTCAGACATTTGTGTTTGTGAATCAGTCGGCCATGATTTCCGTACATATATCTGGGTTCTGGGCATGTGCAGCTTAACTGATTGTACACACGGAGGTTCTGCACTTAAGTGTGAAGATGCTCCTATGTAGTTAGGTTTTGAATTCAGCGCTCTATTTTTCGTTTTTTTTTAATATTTCATCACTTTTTCCTGACGTAGATCTTGGAAAAATGTTCTTACAATCTAAGCCCAAGTGGATTTTATCTATGTAAACAGATGCATAACAAAATGTATTCTTTCTTTTTCTGACAGATTATCTAGACACTCTGGCTGTCGTTGAAGAGTAAGCACAGATTGCTTCACAGTACCAGATGCTACTCCTGTTGTTACATTTTGTAAAGGGCTGAAGTACACAGCCATCATCCTGAATTATTCTACTGAACATAACTAAAGAATGAAAGCCAGACTGGAATAAAATAATGTTTCATGTCATTTAATCATAGCAGGCACTCATTCATAAATTAGCATGAAAATATAATGAAATACACTGCAGCCCCTAGAGCGAAGAGGCAGTAAAATATCCCAAACAAAAGAAGTCAGATGACGATGACAGAAAATATAAACAATATAAATATATTTACTTCCCATTACACTGTAGTAGACCGGAATTTATCAATTTATTTGTATTTGGCTCAGAAAGAAATTGTTCTAATCTCGTCAGACTTAACAGCTGATGGTGGTGGCTAATCCATTTGCAGCAGGAAATAGAATGAGATAATGCTTGAACAACTTTCATTTTTAGTATTACCAAAATAAATCTGACTCAAGAGACAGTACATTAAATCCATAGAGCCAGAAATAGACACAGTCTAAATTTAACATCATTAGCATATATGACCTGTTTAGCTTTGTTTTGCTTTAAAGTCTGGATCAGTTGTAAACCTTAGAGTAAAGAAATATACAACATTTGTGAACCTTTGTATTAAACGCTTTATTAAACGCTTTATTTGTATTGCAACCGCTGCGGAAGCGATGCATGGAATTGTTTTATAAATCAGTATCAAATATTTCTAATTTAATTCTAAACACTTTTTATATTATAATAAATCAGATTTTCTAATAATAATAAATAGGTGATTGTTAATCAGGGTTTCCAGCAGTCATCTTTATAAACTCTATACCATGCTGACTGAACTTCCTTCAATGGTCTCATGACATGCTTGTCTGAATAATGTCCCACAGTTTTTGTATATACCAGTGGAACCGCTGGTTACATAAAAATACAAGGCTTCAATATTCACACATCAGTATAGAATCCTTTTAGTGCCTTCTTGTTTAATGTTCTTTTGTAAGCTGAAAAAGTCATATATATGCTGTTAGCAAGGTGATGTTCCTATAAAAGATGTTAGCTGATATATGTGATTCTTATCTTTAGCTATTATCCATATTGAATTAATCCATAAATGTTAACATTTCATGAACAGTTCTTTTAAAGTGTGGCTAAACATTAAAAATGTTGAATAGACTGTCTTATACTAGTTGTCATTAAACATAAATGATTAAACACAGCTAGGAAAGTATTAAGTACTAAGCGCCAGATACAGAAGTACGACAGTGAAGTTACGCAAGCTGCTTGCGTAACTTCAAATGTTTGTACGTTCTGCGCATGCGCATGGGAGATGTTTGGTTGGTCGTAACTATTTTGTAACTAAGTACGAAGGAGCGTGTCAACCCTACCCTAGCTGTAAATACGCAATGGAGGTGAAGGGCAGTTACGACACTACGTACGAGCGCGGTTACGCTTGGAAAAGTTAAGGTAGGGTTTGGTAGTCATAAATCAGCTAAATTACAAGCGACCGAGGGGAGTGCCCGGGGGAGTGTATAGTACTTGCGATCGCGTAAATACGCTACGAGATCGTACTTAAAGTGCACTTAGGTCTGGATCTGGCCCTAAGATAAAGAAAATAGCTAATTGTTAAAGACAACTTAAAATATCAGCTAAATAAATCAATCGAAATAGCTCATACTTTATTTTCCCTGTGTGCAATGTTATTGCAATTCGCTGGGGATAGCGATCATGTTATCATAAATGCGATCTATTACGAGCCACCGTGCTCACACGGTGGATCAGCGCGACTAATCTCAGCTCTCACCAAGCAACCGGGATCCTTGCGCTCATTGGTGTCAGCAATCACATGTCCTGGCTGCTAGGCAGCCAGGAAGCCTCTCTTTGTTCACGCTGTCCAACGCGAGCAGCTGTGAGGTGTCTGGGCTGATTGCCCTGCCGGGACAACCACCTATCGTTGCAGGAGGCTGCTCCAGTCCTTCCTGCCCTGATTGGCCAGCCCTCCTGTAAATAGCCAGCACTTCCATTGCCCCTTGCTGATTATAGAGTCTCCTTCTAGCCCCAGTTCCTTGTGCCAGGTCTTCTATGTCAAGTTCTTTGCTTCTGATCCTGCCTTGTGCATTTACCCTTTGCTCTCCCTCTCTCTCTCTCTCTCTCTCTCTTTGCTCCTTTAGTTCTTTTGTGTACTTGCTGCGTGATTACTTCCCTGGTTGCCCCCATTGCTAGTCTCTGTTTCCATCCTTTCCCTTGTTCCTAGCCTATCCTTCCTGGTTGCTTGCCTTCTCCCTCCTTCCTGTGTGGGTCCCTTCCAGTTGCCTGAGTTGCCTCTGTCTGTCTGTTTGTCTGCACTGTTAGTGGGGTGTTCCCTGTACTTCTCCACCAGTGTGGTTCTACCTTGCCTCCCCTCTGGTGTCGGTTCCGGGTTTCACCTTCGGGGACCGCGACCTGCATTTTGCTGGCAACCAAGCCTGTCCCCACCATCAGGGGCTCCAGTGAACACTTGGCCTCTGGTTAGACCCTGCTCCTCGGTGAGTGTTTCACTTACACGTTTATGTGTAGTTACTGCATAGTAGAAAAATGTAACTTCATCATTTGTTGAAATTGTTGTATCTAGTCTTTGTCCAGATTTAACAGTATCCTGGAATGTCAGACGTGGTTCATTGCTTTTCACTATTTTAAATTCACCATAGCATTGGTTGGTAAACAACTCTTATTGTCTGTGTCTAAGCACCGGATTCACAAATATGCAAGTGTGTTTACGATTTTTAAACTGCCCAGAAAGCACAAATATGCACGAGAAACCTAACCGCATGATTCACGCACACGTATGTCAACCTTCTGACCGATTCATGCAGGAGTTCACCACTAGCCCCGCATGCGTAGCTAGAGGGATAAGACACTTAATGCAAATAAGCTCCACACAGACTACTAATGTACAGTATGGGCGTGACAATGCAGTTACCAGAGGTTCACAAGCAGGATAGCCTTGCGTTACAAAACATACGCACGGGAAAAGTTAAGGTTGAACGCGACCACTGGTAAGTTGCTGAAGCCTGTCATACTATCAGAAAGTCCATGTGTCCATACACACTGCACACTGCCATCAGCTGCTGAGTAATGTTTATAAAGGCACATGTGCCAGTAATAAACTCACATAAGGCTGACTTTATTTAAGCATTTGGTATAAGCTATTATATTAATGAATCTAAACAGTGACAAGGTTGAGTTTCAGGTTAATAAATATATTGTAAAATAATGATAATTGTAAGTTTTAGTTGTAAAATAAATAAAAAAAATTACCTTTGTTAAACCATGATGCAAATTTTTGTAGAATTTAAAATTTAGATAATTTTCACATTTAAATTACCTATATTATAATTTAAATAATTAATTTTAAAAAATCATGCTGGTATTGTTTGTAACACATTATTTATTAGCATAATTTGTTTAAAATGTGTTTAGTGCACATTTATGTAAAAAAAAAACAAAAAAAAATACATAATAAGTTCTTATAATAAGCATTACTTAATTGTTTAAAAAAAATAAAAAATTTGGTGATGAAAAACGAATGGCTGAATCGCTACTGATGCTACTGACACATCATTCAAGGGCCATATACTAGGTACTTTCCTATTTCTACGTATGGCATACTTACACATGGAAAAGCACGACCGAGTGTGTGGGTGTGGTTAGCTGCAGTCGCTCCTATCCTTGCATCGCACTTGCGTATATTTACGATGCATATTTTTAGGCAAGCACGCAATTTCAAGTGTGAAAGTGTGAATAAGGTCCTAAATGTGCAAGTTTTTTTGTAAGAATAACTAATGTCCTTGGGCCAGATTTAGACCTACGTCTGTGTTACGAACTAGCGCAATTCCTATTTAGGCAAGCCTCAATACTATGCACTCCCCCAGGCACTCCCACCAGTCATCTGTAATTACACTGCCTTACGCCTGCTGAAGCCTACCCTAACTTTTGTAATTGTAACACCCTACCCTAACTTTTGTCATCGTAACTACGGCCAGACGTAACCATGCGATGGTCGTAACTACGTAACCCAGCCCATACTGTACGATTTAAATGCCTCCCCCGCAAACATTCCGTAACTGGAATGTATTTACGGCTATCGTAATATAGGCACGCCCATTCGGCTGTAATTACGCTAATGTTACGGGCGACCTATTTTCAATTACTGCCTCCATGAGTTACGAGAAGAAACATCTGCTGGGCGCATGCGCAAAACGTACTTACAGCCAAAATTACGCTTAAATACGCCCACGTGCATAGTTCTGGATCTGGCCCCTTCTGTGTACTGAAACTATTGGAATGACAAACAAGATTTCTTCCTTTTAGTTTCAAAATTTTAGGCTTGTGACATGTGGACTTGATATGAGTTTGATTTCATTTTGATCATAGATTACAGTGATTCTTATATTAATTATGCCATCTGACCCATGTACATGCAGTTAATATAATTTATAACCCTATCATCCCTGCACATCTTAATTAATGGATTTTTTTGCTTTGACACCAGAGCAATCCATTCAATCACTCATTTACCACAATATACAGCATTAATGCTTTTTAATTAAAATATATATTTTTAAAGACAATGAACAATACAATAGCACAAAAAAATCAACAACCCAATGCGCATGTTACGATCAGGCAGCTTAAACAGTGAAACTGATTTATTTTTATTTTTTAAACTGACAAATTAGACACACATAAAAGCATTATTAAGACACACATAAATGGATTATTCAGACTTTATAAACCGTGTTGTTCAGCATAATCCTTATTTTATAGTGTATTTGTAAGGGGTCACAAATATGCTCAGTTGGAATTCAGAGGTAAACATATAAAAGCACTGTAGAGCGGACCCAGGTCCAACAGAGAGAGAGAGAGAGGGGAGTGCATGCCCCTGCCTTACGCTGCCATAAGTCTGCCTTAAGCGGTCCCTACGACCCCTGACCCGAACAAACATGGGAGCCCCTCCCACACTGTACAATTAGCATGCTTTCCCCCACCCTATTTAGCTGGCGCAGGGGAAGCATTGCTCATTCCTTCGGAAATGGGCTCGTATGAAACTTAGTTCTATCTATCGTAACACTAGCGTAACATCTGGAGGACACATGCTCCCTTCTGTCAAATCAGGCCACTTACGCACCTCCCCCCACCTACTTTCATGTAAATTTACACATTCGTTTATCAACCCCGCCCATCGATACGGATGTCCCCAAGTGCGATTCACAAGTCCGTGCCTAAAGCACTTACAAGTGTATATTCTACGTAATGTACGTAAATAAAGTTACTACTCATGCGCAGTTGATTCGTTCGCAAAAATACGTACACGACTCAGCGTGAAAACACAGTTGTGAACACGGTCCTTAATGTAGGAAGTAAACAAGGAAATGCTGTTTCATGTTAGTGTTCGAAAAATAATTGCTAGTAAAATTTATGTGACTGCTGTCCAATAGATGGACACAAATGCCACTGGCTATTACTAGTCACATATAGCCTGTCATTCTTTTTGCACAGTCAATGAACATTCATTTTTTTCATTACTGGACAAAAGAGATTGGGATTGCAATAGGCAAGTGTTTTATGATGAAGGACTGGATCCAAACCTCTGCTCATGCTGTGCTTCAAGCCCACATTCAGAAGTCTGAATCTAAATACCTATGTTCAAGGAATGAGACATTAACAAAGCTTTCATCTTTATCATCTGCATGGAAACATCTTGATACAGGTTGTGTGTATATTCATTATTAGCAGACCTGTTACTGCTAGAATATGATCAATGCTTACCAATACAACGATACAATATATGCACAACAGTCAATAAACTACACTAAGCACAATAGACACAAAATTTCTCCAATAGTGGCGCTTGGATTTAGTTACTTGTAAATTATAAAAAATCAATGTTTTCACCCAAAAATATTTAAAATTAATAAAAACCTTGTATGTATATATATTTTTATTTTCTGGGAGTGAGGTTGACGCTGCTAGGTAGGGCTGGTTAGGCCCAATGAATGAACACATTCTAGGAAAAGCAATAACCAGCACTGTCTACCAACATGCCCAGATATACAGCCTGATATATCTAGCCCTACTAATAATAACATTAAATAGAATGGGCTGCCCCAATATTTTGTTAGCACACCTGTATTTATCACAACCCTCCAATAATTCACACAATGTAATATCTTAAATTTTACAATTTATTAATACAAAATCTGGTACCAGATATAATTAGCATAATATAATAACCATAAATGATCACTATTACTAATTGCTAATTGCAGGATGGTCGGCACTCGTGGCTGATTGGAATTTATCCCATACACAGGACTCTTATCCTTCTATAATCAAGCTGGTTTGGCCACTGTCGGTTACAGTGCACGGACCCAGAGGCAAAGGTAGGTGGAATAGGCAGCACTCGTGGCAGAGTGAAGGGGTTGGCCCCCGGTTCACAGGCTCCTTCCCTTCTAAGATCGCTTTTGTCCACTAATGTTTATATGCAGCTGCACGGGAGGCAATACAATCGGAACTAGCCTTCTTAGTAATAGGGATTAATACAAGCAATTGTTTTGTATAAAATCTTGATTCAGGTTCTGACGCGTTTCATCTGTCTACCGGATTTCATCAGAGGAATTGAATGAATAAAAGTAAATAAACGACACTACAAGTCTGCAAGTACAGAAACTATAACCATTCAACCAATGCAGGCTGAAACAACAATACACAAGTTGATACACAGCAGATAAGCGATTTATCATACAAAGAATAGGAAAATGCAGTGAAGAGGACATTATTCACGTATTCATATGCAAAGGAGAGACCAGAAAGTTGGTACATTGGGACCTGCATATCACTAACATTGCATTAGGAGCAAACTGATAAACTTTGGGAAAGTATCCTGCTCACCCATATGTGTGGAGGTGGGCAAGGGCAAAGCTTCCTCGGGGCTCCCCACACCCAGCAACTGGCGTATGCACAGTTTGGTTGCCGCTCTGTTCATGCACAGCATGGTGAACTCCACATAAGGCGACTATGGCTGTTCAGCTGTTTATAAACCTCGATCAGCACTGAGCACTATTTCTAAACTTTCTCAGCCAACAGCCGACAGCTTAATTTACAAAGCTGGAGCTGCCTGCTACACTATATTAGTTGGGGTTCTGTAGAAGCTGCTGAGGAGTAGCAGCATCAAGGATCGGCCAGAGCCACTATTTGTTAGCAGAAATAGCGGTTCTGGTTAACCTCTGCCGCTATAACTACCTGGCAGCAACATATACAGATGCAACTAATATATTGAAGCAGGTGGCCGCTGCTCTGTAAATGAACCTGGTGGAAGCCCCAGTTCAAACCTCCAAGCGTTGGTACTATAAAAAAAAATGTTTTAAAAAGTCAGTTGGAAATAAAACTTGGATAGAAGTTGAGAGTCAGAGATGGAAAGAAAGATTGTTCTAGTGGTGAGGAGCAGCGACGAACAGAAAGAGTTATCGGTTGTGGAGAGAGGTGATGGTTATACTATGGCTGGATATGATGTTAGATATATGAGAAGGAGGAATGTTTCCCCAGATTGATTGGTAAAGGTGAGGAATATATATTGGACTATACAAGAAGGGGAACCATTTTAGTGCAAGTAGAGAGGCAGGTATGGAAATAATGCAAAGTGTAATGAGCCAAACATCACCATTAGTTTAGGCAAAAGTCAAGTTATGACCAGTGAGTCTATGAGCATCTTAGTAAGAGGTCAAATTGTGAAGATAATCCAAAAGTAGAACTGCAGCGAATACAAACATTGGGCAGGGAAAGGAAGCAGTTAAGAATGACTTCTAAACAGTGATGCTGTGTGACAGCAGAAAAGGTAATATTGATAATAGATTTTAAAGGAGTGTTGGTGCCAGGCAGGGAGTGACAATGGGCCTGATTCAGACTTAAGAAGGTGATTAAAATAAGAGAGGAAAGTCTCTCCTGGGCTAAGCCATGTTGATTGCAGGGGGAATCACGTTAATTGTATTCTTTGCATGCAGGGATATATGTTTGAATAGCTTATTACACACACATACTGAGCAGCTTTACTATCACACTGTTATTTAGACTTGGGATAGAAAACATCACCTCTCAACTCTAATACTGCTTGCAACAGATGAAATATGACTCCCCTGCAATCAACATGGTTTCCTATCTTATTTTAAGCACCTTCTTAAGCAGGCCCATTAAAATGAAATTAAAAAGCCCAACATGGCAGTGACATTGGGCCTGATCCAGAGCAACGCTCGCAAGCGAGCGTACGACGAGCGTATGCGAATTTTCGGCAAAAAATTCGCAATGCGCATGCCCAGTATGACAGCTTCCGGTCGCCCGAGCGTCATGAGCGAATAGCGGGCGTATCGTTAGCGTATTTTTCGCTCGCTGGGCGTATTTTTTTTACGATGGTCGGCTGGGCGCCCGTTTTACTACTTTTTGATCCTGAGGGTACGATCAGGCACTATATCTATTGAGGCTTTTCCGTCTCTTTAATCCCCCCCTTTTTTTGTTGTTTTTCCGACCATTGATATTTGGATTATACAGATTACTTCATAATATTTATACAGCGTGTATTACACATATATATATATTTTTTGAATATTTCGCCCTATTTTTTATTCCACTTATATTTTATTAAAAGTTAAGTTTTAGCTATATCACTATACCATTGTCTATACTAAAGTAGGTGTGCACTATTAAATGATCCGCTTTTTCTCTCCCATTATTGTATCTAGTCTTCTTAAGGGGTTGAGGCCAGTTTCCGGTCCCTTTTGCCTCTTGGATTTTCCCACCCTTCCCTCCCTTTTTATGGTGTGAGTTAACGCTATTCCAGTTGGATTTGATGATAAAGGTTCTTAGATCTGCGGATGGTGGAAAGCAGCTCTGTTGGAATTGTTGTTGTTGTTTATAGCGCAACTGGAGGTGCAGAAGAAGTTACTGGAGGTAACTGTCTTTGTTTGAGCGTGGCTATTGCCTGAGGTTGTAGATCTGTCTGGGCGGGCGATCTCGCGTAGCACTTAGAGAAAGCGTTGTGCCGAAGGCGAGGTAGAGGGCGCTCTTGGTTGGCATTGTTTTGAAATGTACAGAAGTTAAGGATGTTTATGTAATGTCTGTCATGTGCCATTTGTTCATTATATGTGTCACCTGCTTTCTTGGCCCCCATCAATTTGGCCCCTTAAGGATCAATGACCTCAAACAATTAATTCAGTTGGTAATAAAATTTAATTCCCAAAGTTCGGTGTCTGTGTTTAACTCTTAGTTTAGTGATGTTATAATGGGTGTCAGATTTGTCACACACATCACACATGGGAAGTTTATCTAAAAGGAAACTCTCAACAGAACACTGGTGACATGACAGAGGATAGAAGAGGATAAGTAAAGGGAAGAGAGATCAGTGTAGGCAGCAAAAATATATTATGGAGCCTGAGGAAACAGATAAGATCACTAAGGGCAGAAGTCTAAATAGAGAAAAGAAGAAGCATAAGGCTATGGTAGGTATGATATAAGAAGGTGGTGAAGCACAAGAATTGCAGAGAATGTAGGTGAAAGAGGTCAAAGGATGTTTAAATGAGTCAATAGTAAAGTAATTACATTGGAAAGCCTTCATAAAAGTTTATGTTATGGCCAGGTGTTGCCCCTTATCAAGGCCTATAACTTGTTAAAGACCCCTTCTCCCTCTGCAATAATGGATAATAGATACATTTTATAAATATGCTCCTAAATTTCTCACTTGAAACTAAAATTTTATTTAAACTGTAACATTGATTGCAATTCATATACAAAATACTGATATTGCATGACACAAAATACTGATATAGCATGACACAAAATACCGATATCACATGATACAAAATACTGATATCACATGATACAAAATACTGATATTGCATGATACAAAATACTGATATTGCATGACACAAAATACTGATATAGCATGATAAAACTTATTGCGCAGTAAAGTATGTGCTTTATGTATTTATTACATTTTATAGACAAAAAGCCACAAACAAATGCAGATAAAATATTAATTTTTAGTATTTTAAGTTGTATTAATCTATTAATTCATTTTTATTTAGTCATACATTACATTCCATCTGTTACCCCTTGAAAGTATAGTAGAACAATATACTTTTCAGGGTCCAAGGGTCATTAACTCTTAGTGGGAGTTAACTGGGGATAATAAATTCACATTTTATCTTTTATCACAATACCACTTCTGAGACTCCATGTTATGATAATCACCTGTATTTACTCAAAACAAAGCTGCCAACACACATTGTATTATAGGTCCACTGTGAACCTATAACCTTTAACAGAGACTGGATTCACAGGTAATAACTTTAGCAGCCCTCCGTACACTATGTATAGACATCTGCTGCATATTGGTTCTGTGCATGTGCAGTACCTATATCCCTGCATCGGAGAGCAGCCGTCTGATACTGCATTCCATGTGGATTTCAGCATTCTGTATTGGGGCTGTACTCACCCATCATGCATACGAGATACACATGGGGGATGGGCACAGGCAAATAAATTGTACAGTAAGGGCTTGGCTAAGCACTTACGTACAATTCAGTATTTAATATATTATATTTATAATATAAGAATAATATCATAATATATATCTTTGGAAATATGAGCGGAATACTTATGGTAGAGTCCTGTTGGCGGATCCACCATCCGCATGTAGCAGAGCAGGGGGATAGCTCTGCTCTCCTGCATGCAGGGTTGTGGATCACCAATTCAGTATGCTAGCCTCCGCAGCTCTAAAACTCCCCTCCCTGCAGCGTGACCCTAAGACTCTCCCCTCTGCAGCCTAAGACTAAGGCTGGGTACACACTGGGCTATTTCGAAAGATAAACTCTCCAATCACACAATCAAAAGACCATCTCACCAGATATCTCCCCAGTGTATATTGTTTAAAGATGCTCAAAAATCTTTTGAAATGGTCTGTGATCTTTTCATTTGATCTTTTGGAGCTCATAATACGCCAGCTCAATGATAGCAAGATATGTTTTTCTTTTTGCAAGTGTGTACTGTGTCTATTAGGAGATCTTTGGACAGTACACACTGGTAACATATCTGGTGAAACTGTCTTTTGATTGTGTGATTGGAGAGATTATATTTAGAAAAAGCCCCAATGTGTACACTGCTTAAGACTCCCCTTCCCACAGCCTGACTCTAAGACTCCCTCCCCACAGCCTGACCCTAAGACTCCCTCCCCACAGCCTGACTCTAACACACCCCATAGCAGCCACAGCTCGATATTTCATGGAAGTAAGGGGTAAGGGGGACAAGCAAATGCACCCGATCCAGACCAAACACAGGCGTAAATATCCACAGTTTACAGCTAAATCAGGGGTTCTCAACCCCGTCCTCAAGTACCACTAATGGTTCATGTTTTGTAGGTCTCCCTGCAAATCCTGTGGAGCTTTCAAAATGTAACTGTCAGTTATGAGCTCACCCCCAGGATATTTAAAAAACATGGACCGTTAGTGGTACTTGAGGACAGGGTTGAGAACCCCTGAGCTAAATAGTTGTACCAGCCACAGGCAATGTCTACATCCCAGGAGCTGCTGAAGACCTCCCCTCTACAGCCTATTTTGAACCACCGAATTAGCATTTAACTTTTCAAACACTACAAAAGGTATGGAAATGCTGCTTATACAATGTGTTGGTTGAAAAAACGAAATAACTGAAAACTATGCATTTCTATTGCCACTTAGTATAACCATAGTATAACCACCATTTCCACTTTACAATACACAAGTACCCTGCACTACATAGAAAATGTATCTGTGAATGTAGCTGCATTGTCTACATACACTGTACTTGGCATACTTGCCCCAGGACCCAGAGTTGTAGTTTGTGCATATCTGGAACCCATATAGGTCTCACATTATTTCTGCTTGGGTTCACATCACGCCAGATGTGTTTGTCTTTGCATTCAGGTCTAGGTCAGGCCCAAAGTGAATCTATTTAGGGAGAATTGGCCAGATCCAGAGCTTAGACCGCTAGCGTATTAACGCTAGCCGGAGTCGTAAAATCGCTGCCATACAACACCCGTAATGACGCTTTGGAGGTGGGGTGACGTATTTAAAGCGTACAGTATGGGCGTGCTTAGGTGTGTAAGTACATGCAGCCATTACGGGCGACAGCAATTACGCTTGGAAAAGTTAAGGTAGGATTTGTAAAGCGTAAAACGGCAAAAATACTTACGAGCGAGGGAAGTGCCTAGTAGAGTGCATAGTAATTACGAAAGCATAAATACGCTACGTGTTGAAACGTAAAGGGAACGTAGGTCTGGATCTGGCACAATGTGTCTCCTTGGAAACTAGAAGATCCACCAATAATTGTAGATACCTTATACTATGTTCAACTCTAAAACTAAAGTATCCATAAGTGGAGAGAAGAATTTCGTTTAGGATGTGCCCATAATCTGTTGTGATACAAACTACCTTCTTCTATTCTCTTGTCAATACATTACTCAGATAAAGAAATGGCACTAATGTAACATTATCCACTTATCTCATTACATCATATAAAATAATGTTTTCTATTTGGGTACTTAATAGTTATTTACTGACTTTCTGTTGCATTTGCCAGCATGGTAGAAGGGTTCACAGCTACCCAGACCTTCATCATTGCTTGGCAACATGCATTCTAATGACTGTAGAGATGACAGAGGTTCTGTAGACTCTGTAGAATTCCAATACATCTGCTAGACCAGTGTTTTGCACTCACAGAACTGAACCAGCATAGCTTAGCACAGATATCTCATTTGTATCACAGACATATACTATAGAGAACTAGTCAATCATTTTCTGCTGTCTAGACACCTACCTGTTCAGCGACTTACCTAAAACAGAGTATGATAATGATCTCTATTTCATAAACCTATTTTCTCATTTGAAAAAAAATTCATGTTTTTATAGGGCCGTAAGTCTTATATCTCACAGGTCAACCATTAGACCTCAAAATTCTCCATTAAGTTGTTCCAGATGTTGTTTACAGACCAAGGGCCTGATCCAGACCTACGCTCATGAAACGCTCTTGGGCGTAGTGTATTTATGCCAGCGTACCTACGATGCACTCCCCTGGGCACTCTCGTTGTTCGTACTTACTTTTGCCGTCTTACACCCAGCAAACCCTACCCTAACTTTTCAAAGTGTAACTGTGGGCATCCATAAGCTCCTTGCGTAGTTACGACGCTTAGTACGCTCATACTGTACGATTTCATTGCCTCACACCGATTTCAGTTCGTAATTACGAATTTTGGATGGCAGGCACGCCCCCTCGAGTGTAATTATTAGGCTGTTATGCTCAAGGCCCATATGCTCAGAATTTCATTGAATAACATCTGCTCCGCACATGCGCAGTAAGTACATATGGCCATTTTTACGCTTACGAAAAGCGTAAAAAAAACGAGCAAGCGTAGGTCTGGATCAGGCCCCAAATGTGACCAAACCATGCCAAAGTTGTCTATCTATCGATGCAGTGGCTTTACAGTTCACAGAACTTAGAAGCCTGGGTTCAGCACTTGGCTACAGTGCTAGTCACAAAGGGCTGGATGGAGACTGACAATGTCTTTGTGCTCAGAGGCTTACAATCCCCACTGGATCTAGCCTTACATATGGACAGGGAGTTCCCTCACTCGTACAGACTTACAATCCACTCCCCCTACCAAATAACATCCCAGCCATCCATGTACCATTGTACGGAGGACTCTCACTAAATACTAAACCAACTTCTGCTTCCTACCACATCGGAAATGACACCAAGACAGACCTCTGGATCCAGAGCCTCCTGGTAATGCAGCACTTGCACATACAGGACCATGTTCAGAGATACGTTTGTTAAAGGTATGCAGTTATGCACACACACTCCCCTCACACTCAGGGCTGGTGCTAGCATATTTGGTGCCTCCCTGGGACAAATAAATTTGCACCCTCCTCCTTTCCCAAATTATTTGTTAATCACCATGCTGTGCCTGTGCCCCCTTTGTTAATTTTCACCATACTGTGCCAGCCCCAGCTGCGCATGCGCAGTTGATCCGATCCTAAAAATACGCACGCAACTCCACGTGAAAATGGATCTCTGAATTCGGTTCACTCTGCTTACTAAGGGGTATACTTACTAAGCTCGATTTGGTCCAAATCTCCTCAAATCCCGGGAGTTTGGCAGCGATTTTTTCCATCACCGTATTCACTAAAGTCAAAGTCCCGCGACTTTAGCCTCTAGCAAATTCGACTCGCCAAACATTGCTGGACAAAAATTCGTCTAGATGTTTGACATTCAAAAAATACAGATCGCCGTATTCACTAAAGGTAATTTGTCTAAATCGACTTTAGATCGTCGACAAATCGTGGCAAACAAAAGCGCCTTCTGTGTGGGTCGCTGAAAGCACCCCACACCGTACCTGAAAAACACATGTCAATATATCTGACGTGTTTTTCTCTATTCAAAATGCAAGCACAGCATGTCTGGAATGCTTAGCATGGCTGCGCTGATAGAACTACAAGGCTCAGCATTTCTGAAGTCATCATTAGCAAATGGAGAAGATTCCCTGCCAAGAAACTCCAAGCAACTCGTCCCAAGAATGATGACAGCAAAACGGTGAGTGTGAATTTTTTTTATTTATTTTATACAACACACACTACATTACAACACATTTATTAGGCAGTGTAAATGCTTATGTTACATACACACGTCTATTAATGTATAACTGTATGTTTTGTGCACACTCTTATTTTTTCAGGCACCACACACAGCGCAGCATGTTTAGAAGGCTTACCATACTGATGCTGATATTACTACAAGGCTAAGCAATGCTGAGCCTTCTAGTTCTATCAGCGCAGCATGGCTAAGCCTTTCAAGCATGCTGCGCTTGGCTATTTTTTTATTTTCACCCAG
This sequence comes from Limnodynastes dumerilii, assembly GCA_011038615.1. Classification (NCBI taxonomy): domain Eukaryota; kingdom Metazoa; phylum Chordata; class Amphibia; order Anura; family Limnodynastidae; genus Limnodynastes; species Limnodynastes dumerilii. Next base: position 102,185 of record WWET01000405.1, read on the forward strand.
TGACGGCAAAATTTTTAAAGGGCAAATCGCTGTGCTTCAATAGGAAAGCACAGCGATTTACCACTTGCTAAAGTGACGCTTTTCGTGGGTGATTAAGCGACCTTTAGTGAATCTCGCGACTTTTGAAAAAATTCATAATTGCCAGCCAAAAGCATCTTTTTGTAAATATACCTCCAAGAGCGGGTGTTTGCCAGTCCTAGCGATGGGAAAATTGCCCCTTTTAGGAAGTCTGGATAAGGTCTGAAAATGTAATACACATAAGTTTTGGTAGAAAGCCTGAAACAGTTGTTCAAAGTGTCTAAGGGCCCTTTTTGTATGTATTTGTAAATTGTGTTTTTATTCAGTCTTTTAAATTGATAAGAATAAATGTATTATTTAATAAGTTACAATGCACTATTTTTAGCGTCTTTTTCATTTTTTCTCCCTAAACACATGAAATAATGATTTTATGGTGGCATTAATAGAAGAAATCATTACACAATGACTGTATTACAGAAAAATTACTCCTTAAAGGTTCATCATTGGTCCAGTGTGAAAATACTGTGTTTGATCTTTTTAATTGTGGCTTGTAGACAAATGCTTTCATTTTGTTATTCTGAAGAATGCAATTCCCCAATGTATTTGAAAATATGCACTTCCCAAACCCTTTGTGTCAATGAATAGAGCTGCCATTAGAATGGTCTTTCTGCTGTGTACTGTGATAAAGGTATAGCTAGGAAAAAAACGTTGCCAATCCCAGCTAAGAAACTCTGCTTACCGAAATTGGGACATTCGAAAGTTCCTTTTCGGATGTCCCTATTTCGAATCATGAAGAGTTTCAATTTTTTTTTTTTTGTTTCTATTTTTCTATTTTTATTTTTTCGGCATACTTCACCCATTCACCTTCGGAAATGGCTATAACCTTCCACCGCACCTCCGCAGCTAATATCGCCAGGTGAGTAAACTATCTCTGTGTGGGGAAGGGAGGGTTAGGGTCAGGCTGTAGGGGAGGGAGGGTTAGGGTCAGGCTGCAGGGGAGGGAAGGTTAGGGTCAGGCTGCAGAGGAGGGAAGGAGGGTTACAGTCAGGCTCCGGGAGATGGAGGGTTAGGGTCAGACTGCAAGGGAGGGAGGGTTAGGTTTAGGGTAGTAATTTTAAGTCTATATAACTTTTAAACCTTACAATGACCTTACAAACCAGTGATCTGTGGGAGGAACAAAGGTTTATCGATAGTCAACGGTTTAAGAAAGCTGGGTGACATAGATTTTAGAGTTCTCGCTCTTCTGTATCTTATGTCAAGATTAGATGGAAGGACAGAGTCAAAACTGGATCTAGTTTTAACACATTCCAGTGTTTAGTTAGAATTCATCTAATTTGCCCTCCTTCTGAGCTGAAATTAGTAACAAAAGGGCATAAGAACTTTGTTTCCTCGTGCTCTTTCTTTTTCTCTTTATAAATAAAAATGTTTCTGTATCGATCTCTCTAGCTTTTTTAAAACTATATTCAGCCAAATCCAATGGGTAGTTTCTTTCCAAAAATCTTTGTATATACACTTTAGCCTGCTCATCATATTTCACAATATCCTTGCAATTTCTACGTAACCATATGAGTTGCAAATATGGAATATTAGAATTCCACTTTTGGTAATGACAACTTATATACCGGTATTTGAGATATTAATTTGCGTCAACCTCTTTTATGTAAGTGGAAGTATTAATATCACCAAATAGTACATTCGCAGGAGCTTCTAACAAAAGATCTAAAAACTCAACAGAATTTAAAATTTAGCTATAAACTGAAGACTGTAAGTGTTAACATTACAAATTCCACAAAATTCTCCTGGGTACTCGTCCATATAATTAAGACATTGTCTATCTGTCATTTAACATACTTGGTGAGGTCTAGCTCCCATATAAATATTAGCAAAGCTAATCGCGTCATTAGCTTATGCAAACTGCGTCATTAAGTCCCATCCCCTTACAAATACTTACCCGTTTTTAGTTGAAGTAGGGATTGGGATGGGGCTTGATGGCGCAAATTGCGTCATCAAGTCCCTTCCTGTCCCTAGCAACACTAGTACATAGTTGCCAACTCTCCCTGAATATCAGGGAGACTCCCTGAAGATTGAGTGATCTCCCTGACTCCCTGAAGTGTTTGGTAATCTCCTTGATTAAATTTTCATCCATTGAGGTCTATGGAGATGACCAATTTCATGGAGGCCAAGATGTAATGAAAGAATCTTGTTAATCAGCTGCAACGGCACTTTTAGCTTTTCTATAAAGATAGTAATGAAAGTATTCACTAACAATTTAATAATCAAAAAATACTGACATTTTTATTGTAAAATAGTTTTCCTGGCAGTGCTAGATTCACCTATGGGTGGAGCTATTCACAGGTCACACCTCTTTTGCGCTACAGGACACACCCCTTTGGTGCACGACCTTGATAGTGCTCTTACAATCTCCCTGATATTCATTTGCAAAAGTAGGCAACCATGCACTAGTATACTAGTGTTGCTAGGCAGGGGGGCACTTTCACTTCCATGACACCACGGCCTTAAGTCACTTGCGGGAGATTTGCAGGCTCTCCCAGGATACCAGGAGAAATGCCCAAATTTCAGGAGTCTCCCGGATATTCCGGGAGAGTCAGCAACCCCGGGCTATTCTGAATTGGTCAAACCCCACCCAATTCACAAAGATACTCCCACTCTCATTGACAAAAATAAGAAAAAGAAGCAGCAAAGGTGTTTTGTGAAAGTCATAGGAGGACATGCCCAAGTAAATAAGTTATAAACGCCCCATGTGTGATGGGTGTGACCTCCCCGCGACACTCCCCACTTAACACTTAAACTAAAAGAAAGACGCTGAAGACTTCTTTGGGAACTAAATTTAGATGTATTAACTTTAACCAAGTAACTTGATTGGTTATGATACTAGAATTCAATTTATTGATGGGGGCCAAAAAAGCTGGTAGCTTAATAATGTATGAACAATTTCACAAATCATGTTTAAACAATAATAAATTAACATTGCAACCAAAATCATCACTATGTTAATAAGCAATGCTTCAACTCAAATCAAATCTTAAATTACCTCGGACCCCTAATGGGAACAACAGCCTTCGGTGCAGCGCTTCACTTAAGCGCCATGCGAGGTCATCCATATAGATGTGTCTACAACCTCCGACAACAACAACAACCACCGTTAACAAAATCTAGTGAAGTGGCTGCCTCTTGCAACCACTGAACTCCACTAACGGGCAGAGCTATAACATTTGAACAAAGGAAATGGGTGAATCCAGAGGAGAAAAGAAGGAAATCATAGGGTCCCAACTGGTTTTGTTAAACTCCAGGCCCCATATTCTCTCACCAAGCATGGTGAGTGACATGCTTCGGCCCGACCACACGCAGGTAGTTTACTTTTCTCAGGCTAAATATTAATCCTACGCTTCTAAAGCGAACTGTGGAAATATGAAAATAATTCTTATACAAGATGTCCCATGTGCTCTAAGGCAAAGGAAGCATTCTTTGGCTCTTGACTGCCTTTTAGACAAAAGGCAAGAAAAGGTCAATTTGGTTTCCATGGTTACAGCACATTGTAGTACACGTGTCACACTATTAAATAAACCTTATAGAGTTCATTACAAAAAAATAAAAACCCAAAAAAGGTAGAAATCTGGGTAAAAGGTTTTGCAAAGTTCATGAGCAGAGTAATGAAAGAGAGGGAAATTTATATGAAATAGACAGAGGGCTAATTTTGTTTAAAGCAATGAAATTCGTAATATAGCCATAAAGGTCAATGTGTGAACTTTTGTTCCCACACTAAAAGTTCTTGATGGAAAATATCTTCTATGTTCCTGTTGCCTCACATCTACAAATTCTTACAAATAACTCAAAATGAAACAGTAAATAATTCTGGTAAATGCTGAATAAATTTTGTTCGGTGGTGGCATTTAAACTGTGCCCACTTCCTATAAATATTGCAGGAAGCCATTTTATGAGCTCAAGTTTTATTCGGACATCTAGTGAAATGAGAACCATTCAAAATGGCTGTCTTCATTAAGTTTATATGATGATGTAGGAACCAAGTTTATTTGTAATGTGTAATACCCTGCTATGGGGATTCCTATTGTAGATTGGTTGGGCGCCATCTAGTGGTAAAGGAATTACACAATGCTGTTTGTTGCTAAGAGACCAACAGCTGTTGAGGATGCGTGGCAGTTGAAGGCACAAAGGGAGTCTGGAAATTTCGGGGATCAGCGCGAGGCTGGTGAGTGAGGGTTGAGTTGAGCGGGAGAGTTGGAGGTAGTAGAAGGCTGAGGAGAGTAGAGTAAGAGAGATAGTGTTGAAGAGCAGTTTTAACGCAATGTTAGTGACAAGAAAGGAATAAATGACACACGCAGTGAAGGGAATGGAGATTGGAGAAGGAGTTTAACTTATCTGAAAGCTTGGATTATTTTTGAGGAAAACCTAAATATTGGGGGCCGGTGATTGTGACAAGCGACGACCGTCGGCCGTACGAAAATTCGCAGAGAATACGCTGAGAAAATACGCTTAGCACGCCCATACTGTACAATTTAAATGGCTATCCCCGCCTCCCTGTAGTAAAACGGGCGCCCAGCCGACCATCGTAAAAAAAATACGCCCGGCGAGCGAAAAATACGCTAACGATACGCCCGCTATTCGCTCATGACGCGCGGGCGACCGGAACCTGTCATACTGGGCATGCGCATTGCGAATTTTTCGCCGAAAATTCGCATAAGATGAGCGTACGCTCGCTTGCGAGCGTTGCTCTGGATCAGGCCCGAGGAGAGAGAACGGACCCTCTTCTCATCTGTGCATCGGTGGGCTCTGTTGGGTATGTGCTCTAATGGCACTGATGGCTCCTCCAAAGTCATCGGCGCCCAGGGCACATGCCCTACGAAACCCATCCTAGTTGCTGGGCTTATGGGGCCTGATCCAGACCTACGCTCGCATGCGAGCTAAGGCTGATCATAAGCGTAAAATCGCCAGAAAAAACGCACTGCGCATGTGCATAGTGACAACTTACGGTCGTACCAAAGACCTTTTTCGCAGCAGCGATTCGGGCGTCCGTATTGTTTGCGTATTTTCCGACGACGGGGCGTGTTTATAGTACGAAGTTAGTACGGACGCTGGAGTTAAGAAATGTAGGCGGGGGGACCCATTTAAATTGTACAGTATGGGCGTGCTTAGCCCGCTACGAACAGCGCGTCGCTATGAAAATACGTACGAACACATGGAAAAGTTAGGGTAGGGTTCGGCGGGCGTAATGAAAGGAAGGTAAGGGGAGTGTCGTGGGAGTGAAAGTTTATACTCTGCAGCGGTAATACACCCCGCTCTCATGCGTAGGTCTGGATCAGGCCCATGGTCACTAAAGAGGAATTTATTAACTTAGGAATTGATTTTAAGCAGGTGGAAAACACTGTGATGACTTTTTCTGAAATATTGCCAGTACACACAGTTGAACAAGGTAAAAAGAGGCACATCAGTAACTTCAATCTGTGGCTTTCATGAAAAAAAGAAACTTATTCAAACAGGATGTACCCATCTGTAATGGGAACTGACATTCTAACATATTTTCAATACTTTAGTAAGAAGCATTTAAACTAGAAGGGACAGTGAAATAAATCATACAACAAGTTGCTTTTCCACTCAAGAGGTATTGTGTGACCAAGAATATCTGACAGGAAGCATATCCACATCAACTAAAGTCAGAGGAAAAAGCAAAATAAACATACCAAGAAATGGGACCGGATCCAGACCCCCGCAAGCTTTCCGTACATGCAGGGGTCTATCCATCCAACAGAGGGGGGAGTGCACGTCCCCTGTCACTCCTCCCACTTATGCAGGCTTTAAAATAGCTTACGCTGCCGTAAGCCTGCCTTAAGTCCATTGTGCGGATCTGCGGTCCGTACGTCACTGTACAATTACCATGCTTCCCCCAGCCCACTTTAGCGGAGTGGCCAATCGTTTGATGTTAGGGTTACTATCGAAACCCTAGCGTAACATCTGGGGGGTGCATGTGGTATGCCCTCACAGTCTGAATGAGAAGGTGAACAGACAGTGTCTTTTTTTTTTCACAGTCCAACTAAGGCGCCTGGAGACAGTCCTGTCAGGGAGAGAGGTTTCAAAGGCTGAATGAGGGTGTTTAGGCAATATCATTCTGCCTGTGGTCTACCAAAAGGTTTCAGAGAAAAAGGAGAGAAAAATAAGTAACAGAAGGAGAGTAGGAGAAAAGTAGTAATGCCATTTTATAGGTCGTTGTTACAGCCTCAACTGGTGTTCACTTCTATAGGTCATATCTGTAGAAGGATATAAATACATTAGATACTGTGTAAAGAGCAACTAAAATGGTCCATGGCCTGTGTCACACAAAATACCAAGAAAGGCTAGAGGAACTAAACATGTATAGCTTGGAGCAGAAAAGGTATAGGGGGGTTTATAACAGCAGCTTTCAAATATTTTGAGGGGTTTATCCAGGTACAGAAGGGTGGTATTAGAACATGAGGGTATATTTATAATCTGGAGGGTGGTAGAGGTTTGGAAGAAAAAGTGCGGAAAAATGACTTCAATGAAAGGGTAGTTGATAAGTGTAATATCCTCACATCTGAGGTGGTAGAAGCCAACACAGTAGAACATATTATACATGCATTTTAAATATAATAATATTCTAACTCTTTTTTTTTCAAACTTTATTTATTAACATCATCGCATTGTACAAATTATAATTGCATTTAAAGGAGTATAGCATACATGTGAATATTAATTACACAACAAAGATTTTGAATTTTTCTTTGTCTAGTACATTATTTGTGAAATACATTTAGGGTCTGATCCAGACCTACGATGTAGCACTGAGCGTACTAACGCTCAGCGTTATATCATGGGACTCCCCCTGACACTCCCCCTGCTCCATCGTTTTTACACTCCCTTACACCGGCTGAAGGCTACCCTAACTTCAGCCGGTGTAAGGGAGTGTAAATACGCTGGGACGGCGCCGTTAGTACGATAACGCCACCCTCCCAGCCTCATTACCCTCCCTCCCCCGCCTACCTGCTCTAACTGCAGCTTAGTAATGTTGGGGGACGTCCCTTCCAGCATTACTACGCTGCTGCTACGAATGCCCAATCAATGATTGGGCGTTGCTGTAGCTATGCCGGGCAACATCTGCCCGGTGCTTGCGCAGATCGGCTTTTCAGCAGATCTTACGCTGCTGGCTGGTGTCTTAACGCCAGCCAGCGTATGTCTGGATCAGGTCCTTAAAGTATAATTACTCCAACATATCATATGAAAACCAAAATTCCACAAATTAGAAACAATACTTTGGAATTACAATACTGTAGCATTTTAAAACAGTCATGATGTCAGGAGATGCTGCTTGGAAGGCATCTAAACCTCCTTCTTCATTCTTGATTTAATACAATAGGCGCATTACCCAAGTGTTCCTGTAATATGTACCATGTTGTATTACCAAGGGATTCACTTATTCTTTTTTGAATGGTTATATACCCCTCCCAGCAATCAAAGAAGCCCTCTACTTTACGATCCTTTTCCAGAAGTATTTCTATCCAAACCATTTTGAATACCAAAAACAGTTTTCATAGGAATAATCTTGTGCTTGGACGCACAGGGGACATACAGCGTTGCAGCAATTCCCCTGCTCATCAAGGTGACATCATTCCAAAAAGATCCCACACCTGCGTCAAAAGTTGATTAAATGAGTTTCCACAAAGCCCTTTACTTACAACCAAAATCTTCTTATCATGGGGCATTTCCACAAACAATGGTACATATGTGCATCTAATTGACATTCTAAATTTTAAACTAAAGGGGTCAACTAGAGGGTCAAACAGGGTCTAATGTCAACATAGTTTAAAAAAAACTAAATTTGGGAAGACTGGATGGGCCAAGTGGCTCTTATCTGCCTCCACATTCTATATGCTTCAATATGTATTCTATATTGCTCCATGCACTGAAAATATCTTAAGCTTCCAAGAGCTGTAAAAATATGTCATGTCCTCAACCTTCAGCTAAGTGGTGCCAAAGGATGTTTAAATCAAGTTCTTAATCCAAAACATCTTTTTAAGAGAATTATGGAGTGTTTGCAAGATGAGAATTAACAAGCCAATAGGTTGTACAAGCATCTTTCTTTTACAGAGTGTTAATGAGATCTGACAAGGCGAATGGTGCAAAGATAATGGGCTGAGCTAACCAATGACTGTAAACACGAAGCTGATTAAACTCAAGGCAGTTAAATCCTGAAATACATGTACATGAGAGCAATATGTTCACACTGTCAATTCCGAGGACATAAAGGATTATTAGAAATAAAGGAACCCATCCAAAAATGTCCTTTCAAATTCCTTTCAAAAATGTTTAGAATGTATGATGGTTGTCTGTTTTTTTTTACCCCATTGATTAACCCAGAGCTTCCTGTAATGGACTTCACTACTCAATGAACCAACAATTCTCAGCTATTACATGGTCATTTTAAAGGGATTAAAATATAGCAAATTGTTGTATATTTTAATTGCCATTTTATGTCTGCATTTTAATAGTTTTATCAAAATGTAATTTTCAGTAATACATCCACAACAAACAAGGCTCATGGACAGTGAGTGACCAATAAGAGAGTAACCTTGATTATTATAACATTCCTTTACAAATAAAATTGAAAGAGCAAATTACAAATAAGAAAGAGGTAGAACAGCTTAAAGCAGGAGTTATGAGAGGTAGGAGAGATGGTTGGCATTAATGAAGAGGTGGGTAGTCCAGTAAGGAGAAGGTTGTAGAAGTCCAGATGAGAAATTACAGGGGCATTAATTTGTGTTTTGGGAGCTCTCCAGATAAGAAAGGGCTTGATCCTGGGGATGTTACGAGGAAGAAAGTGGCAGGGTATAGAGATGATCTGGATGCTGGGTGAAAAAGAGAGGGAATTGTCAGAAGTAGGCAGCAGAATTGGGAGAAATGGGATTTAGTGATGTTGTCCAAAGATAGAGCAAGGGATGGGAAATAAGTTTGTATTGAGAAAAGATAACAAGTCCAGTCTTCAGTTTAAGAAAGTGCTTAGACACCCAGATGGAGATTGAAGAGAGGCAGAGAAGTGTATAAGGCTGGGCAAGGAGAGTTAAGAGGATATGAGATAGATTAGGGCAGTGCTCCTCAACCAGTGTGCCACGGGATGTTGCCAAGTGTGCCTCGGTGCAATGCCTCCAACAGGAGAAAAAGCACTGGAAGACCTTGCAGATACATGAATGTGGAATACTGGAGAGCTGAAGACACATGATTGGATATACTGGAGAGGCTGCAGACACATGAATAGGAACTACTAGGGGGGCTGGAGACACATGATGGGGGCTAATGGGGAGGCTGCAGACACATGATGGGCGGCTAACATAGGTAAATTAGTTATAAGAAAAAAAAAAGGTTTTAGCTGCGATTTTTTAATTTATCAAATTAAAAATAATGTGATATCTGCTTTTTTTTGTATATTTTGCTTTTAGTGTGCCGCAGAATTCTGGCAAGGGCTTAGGTGTGCCGCGGAATTCTGGGAAGGGCTTAGGTGTGCCGTGGGTGAGAAAAGGTTGAGGAGCACTGGATTAGGGTATCCTCAGAATAAAGGTGGTATGGGAAACCATCAAAATGACATCTATTTGGAAAAGAGCCAAGAGCAGAGAGGGATATAGGAAAGGATGGGTAAGAAGGAGAGAGAACGGTGTTAAACATGACAAATAGGCAGCAGGGATTGGAGAATGGTGTTAGACATAAGAGAGTTGAAGTAAACCTGTTCACTAAGCAGGAGAGAATAGATGAGGGCCGAAAGCATGAATTTGAAATGGATAACGTCAGAATGGGAGCAGGATTTCTGCCAGTGTCAATCCATAGTGCAGGAGCCTTTTTGTAGTTATCAGTGCTATGTGCAATATATCTGCAGACAAACAAAGCATCAAGGGTGAGGGTTGTATTGTAGAGGGAGAAAGCATTGTCAGGGGAAGACAGGGATCATATTTATGTAACTAACTTAAACTAAAATGTATTTATTGCAAATACATCCAATTTCTTGGTTTATAAATTGAATAGCAATACAAGAAATAGATGTGTGTATTATTATTATTATTATTATTATTATTATTATTATTGAGTTAGATTCAGACCCCTGCTTACTTATGTAAGTAGCCTATTGGGATTATCTGCACATGTGCGCACAAGATAATATGTTACGGATGTTATGATGTTATGATACAGATCTCCAGGTGGGCAGGGGGAACAAGTAAATTCTACAGTGTGGACTGGATTTAAGAGGTCTGTACGCCCACTGATCCGCATGGATCAGGATCTACCCCATTATGTTGTAATAAATAATGCACTCCCTGTACAAGTGATTATAGATATTATAAAGCTAATTATTGACTGTCTCTATTTCAAAAATGTCACTAATTAGTAAGTTTTTATAATGAATGGGTAAGTATTCTGAATCTATTTTTTCGCAAACTTACCCATTCATTACCTTTCCAACATCTGGATCCACCACAAGACTCACCGCAGCCAACAGGTTAGTGGACTTAGGCTGCGGGAAGGGGATCCAGCATAGAAAGGGTGTTTTAGGGTTCGTCTGCAGGGAGGGGATAGAGCTTAGAAGGGAAGTCTTAGGACTAGACTACAGGTAAGGGAAGTCTTAGGGTTAGTCTGCAAGGAGGGGATGGATCGGAGAAGGGGATTCTTAGGGTTGGGTTGCAGGGAAGGGAGTCTTAGGGTTAGGAGGGGATGGATCGGAGAAGTGGTGTCACGATTCCTGCTATGTTCATAACACATTATGTTTTGTTTACCTTTCTGATCACATGACTCTCGCCAGTACGTGCATTTCCTTTTGTTCACTTCTGCTTCAGGCATTATCCCATACAGGTGTGGCTCATTCCTTTGTTGGACTCTCCGCTGAGCTACCTTATTTAAACCCTTCACTCTCAGCAATACCCTGTCAGAACAACAGGAAATCTTAGCCTACTGAGTAGTGTCTTTGAGCTCACTCATGTGTTCTGGCTCCCTTGTTCCTGGATGTGTTGCACGCCTTGGTTCCAGTCCAGTCAAGGCGTGGCTATTACTTTTTTACTTTTTTAATTACCCTTGTTTGGTATATCACCACCAATCCTTTTAACCTGCGACTGGGATATACACAGAGCTAATAAGAGCCTAAATATTATCTAACCAGATTACATCTCCCATCTGCTATCAGTGCAACCAAGTTTTTATCTTTCACAAATTCCTTGGTTCCAGTGTCTCAACGTGTTCCAGTTGCCACTCACTGGTATCTTTGTTTGCACCTATTTCCAGCTCCAGTGTTCCAGTATCTCTGGTTTCTGCACTGCTGTATCTCCTGGTTCTAGCTCCATCCCTGTTATTGTATCCATCCTTGGTAGCAGTGACTCCGCTACATGTAAACACTACTACTGCTCATCTTTAATCTCGTCTCACTGTCTCACCGTGTCTGTGTGATTGTCCTGAGGGTTGCAACCTGCCCCTTGCCTGTAGCCAAGTCCATCCCCATCATCAGAGTCTCTGGTGAATACCTGGCTTGGGGTTAGACTCTGTGTCTCTGGTTTCTTGTGTGTCTCATATATTATAACAATAATCAATAAACATGGTATATCAGACATGTTAGGGAGTTTTACATTTCTGAAATATAAATAGATATTTTGTTTAATTTTCCTGTAGATGTGAATGGAAAGCTTTAAGTGAAGCAATTGAAACATATTTGAGCAGAAGTCTATTCTGGGATTAAACCAGTGAGCAGCAAAATGGTCCAGTTGTTCTATATCTGCCATCAGCATTCTCTGCTTTATAGTTAGTGTCGATGGAGATGTAGCTCCAGGCTGCACTCTGTAAGCTCATGTGATTCCACTCATTAAGCATGGACTCATATATGTCATCTTCAGTGCAGCACAAGGTGTGTGCAACTGAGCAATTACGGTACAAAGCTAAATGTTTTACTCAGCAGACTATTATTTTTAAACAAATAATGAATATACGTTTTAGAGAAAATGACATGCTCCTTTGGCAAAGGACTTTATTCCCACTGCAACTCACATTTCCTGCATAGTCAGTAAAAAACAGATTATACAGTGCTCACACATCTTGTGAACAGTAATACAATGTCATCAATACAGTATATATTTTATAGCATAAAGCTGCAATGAATTGGTAAATGACTTAAATACGGGCCTGTGCAGACATACAAAGTAGCTTGGAGCTATGTTGTATTTGTTTATACAGTATAGTGCCATCAGGTTACACAGTTCAGCAATAATTTATCCAGTTTTTTTTATTATCTCGCACAAACACAGGGAGGGAGCCCTAGTGTTGTGGGCCGACAGTCATAATGGCCTTTTTCAGAAAGGGCTGTTTTCTACCAGCCAGTTTCAAACTGGCTCTGAAATAGATTGCTTCTGCCCTGCCGAGAAGCAATTAATCATCCTCAGGACAATTTAACAGCGACGAATGGTAAGTATTTAATCCTTATCTCAATCCTCACCCTAACACACCCCTTCCATTACCCTAACACTAACCCTAGCCTGACTCTAAGACTCCCTTCCTCGCAGCCTAACCCTAAGAAGCCATTCACCGAAGCCTAACCCTAAGACTAACTTCCTCACAGCCTAATCCAAAGACGCCCTTCTCCACAGCATGACCCTAAGACTCCCATCCCCGTAGCCTGACCCTAAGACTTCCATACCTGCAGCCTGACAGTAAGACTCCCCTCCCTGCAGTCTGACCCTAAGACTCCCTTCCCCACAGTCTAAACCTAAGAGTCTCCTTATACACTAACCTGTCCGATGCGGTGGGCACCGGGTTTCGTTAATAATAAATGGGTAAGTTGCCAAAAAATACATTTGATAGACTTACCCATTCATTAAGAAAATCTGAAGAAAATACAAACAGACAAAAATGAGGTGTTGGCTGTCAAAAATAGCATTTTCTTTATGGAGAACAGGACCGCCTTCAGAATATCTGGGGCCCAGGACACACCAGTCGGCCCCACCCCTTTGCGATGTCATCTGCGACGTTACATGAATGGGCCCATCAGACCTGTGCTACCATCTGGCCAGTGCGCAGGGAACTTCTTCCCTGCGCATTGGCCCTGAAATGATGGCTGGCTCATATCAGCTGCAGGCCCGGGACAGTAGTCCCGACTGTCCCCCCTGATAGCGTCTCTGATGGAGAAAGCATCCTGAGCCCTGGTGTGATTAAATACAGGTGCTATTCCACCTAAAGCAGGTATGAGGGTTGGACTGGTGGGCTGTAGTCAACTCTCCTCATAGGCATGGTGCCACAAACCCTCTTCATCACAGCATTATGACAGTGTAAGGGTGTTCATGAGAGTCATTTATTTCACACAAACAGCCACACACTCATGAATGACCTAAGTGCAAGTGAAATGGATGTTATCACGTTAGATAAGCTTTGGAAATGTCTGTGTTCAAAATGCATTCTAAATAGAATAATTACAGCTCATGATAGCTCTAGATCTCCTTGTTATTGAGCTGACATGACATGATAGCTGATAGCTGAAGCCAAAAAAGTTAATTTCTGAATTTTGCAGAGGTGCAGAGTAATAACTTAAACATATGAGGTTTTTTTTTGTTGGTTTTTTTTTGGCAAATTATAATTCTGTGAGTTCATCTAAAAAAGAATTTGCATTCTGTTCCAACATATGAATAAATAATCAACAGTACATTAACTGTGACTCGGTGTGTTTCAGAACGCTTTATTTAAAAATATTTTCACTCAACAGTAGTTGTGAAATTAAGGTCAGAAAATTTCCACTACATAATTTATTGTGATCACTAAAGAAAACGGCCATTTTTTTGTTTTTACTATTTGAATTCACATATAAGTAAGGTAGCCACATATTTACTGACAAATTCGTTTTGTGTGTCAGTTTGAATTAGAATGATATCAGCAGAAGATAAGCATTGAAGAGCTTTTACAGGAGGATTTACATAACTGTCGCCAGTCGGTTCTTCTAGACAAACAAGCTCTGGCCTCTAATATACGCAGGCCGCATAATTTTAATAACTCCCAT
>WWET01000405.1:123195-145163 GCA_011038615.1 Limnodynastes dumerilii
GCAGCACCGGGGCCCATGCTGATACAAGGGCCTAGAGCCATCATCACCGCACCACTGAAGCTCCTCACTAGGTTACCTGGGATATCATCAGGGCCAAAGTGCGTTTGCATGTATGTGTGTGTCTGTGTGTGTGTGTGTGTGTGTGTGTGTGTGTCACAGAAGAGCACTGTTTTGGTGCCTTTTTATACATCATATTTTTTAGGCTTTTTTTTTAAGAAGGGCTGGACTTACTGTCCCTACTAATGTCCCATCGATTTTACTCCAACGTCGTTGGCTAAGCACTGCTCATACGTCACTCACTGTAGAACCAATACAATATGCGATACTCATTGCTCCAGTTTTAGATATTGTTTCCTATCCACTTTCTACTTGATTATTAGATTTTACAAAGTATTTATGTTTACATTGCTCAGAAATGAATTTCTTAATATTGTATTTCCTAGCTTAAAATATGTATCTAGCATTGTACATTGACATAATGCTACTAAAATGCTAAATGGACACTCAGTGACACTAAGTGCCAAATATAATGCGTACAGAAAATGTTCCCATTACCATTCCATGGATCTGCTAAATCATAACAACAATTTTCATACATAAAAACTTGTTTAATTGATAAGAAAAAACTAATTATTTGTCTTGCAGAAATGGCCTTTCTTGATCTTGGCTGTGGATTTATTAACTGCATAAAACATTTAGTCAAGGCCTGATGGGCAATATGGAGCATGTTGGGGGTATATTAGTCATTTTAATAAAACTGAAAGCTGAAACTAGGTAGAAGTTTAACATGATGTATATGCAGTGTTTTAAATGCAAAGCAACATTTTTTTTAAATGTACAGTTGTTTCGCAGCACAAGTGTTCTGAGTCATAGGGCCTGATCCAGAGCTACGAAATTGGCCGATTTCGAGCGAGCGTACGACCGTTTTTTGCGTATTTTCGTACGAAAATTCGCACTGCGCATGCCCAGTATGACAGCTTCCGGTCGGCTGGACGACATGAGATGTGTGTGTGTCACAGAAGAGCACTGTTTTGGTGCCTTTTTATACATCATATTTCTTAGGCTTTTTTTTTTTAAGAAGGGCTGGACTTACTGTCCCTACTAATGTCCCACCGATTTTACTCCAAAGTCGTTGGCTAAGCACTGCTCACATATACGTCACTCACTGTAGAACCAATACAATGTGCGATACTCATTGCTCCAGTTTTAGATATTGTTTCCAATCCACTTTCTACTTGATTATTAGATTTTACAAAGTATTTATGTTTACATTGCTCACAAATGAATTTCGTAATATTGTATTTCCTAGCTTAAAATATGTATCTAGCACTGTACATTGACATATTGCTACTAAAATGCTAAATGGACACTTAGTGACACTAAGTGCCAAATATAATGCGTACAGAAAACGTTCCCATTACCATTCCATTGATCTGCTAAATCATAGCAACAATTTTCATACATAAAAACTTGTTTAATTGATAAGAAAAACCTAATTATTTGTTTTGCAGAAATGGCCTTTCTTGATCTTGGCTGTGGATTTATTAACTGCATAAAACATTTAGTCAAGGCCTGATGGGCAATATGGAGCATGTTGGGGGTATATTAGTCATTTTAATAAAACTGAAAGCTGAAACTAGGTAGAAGTATAACATGATGTATATGCAGTGTTTAAAATGCAAAGCAAAAATTGTTTAAATGCACCGTTGTTTCGCAGCACAAGTGTTCTGAGTCATAAATACAATGTACTAAAAATAGTCAACACAGTATATCATCAGAAAATATATAAGCCTAGAGGACACCCACAATGGAATAATAAATGACACAGTGAATTGGTAAATAAAATGAAAAGGAATGTCATTTATGAAGCCACCTCTAAACCCAGAATAAAGGTAATAAAGAAGGTAGGAGAGAGAGGGCATCAACTTCTACACAGAGATTTTAAACTACGCACTACATGGACTTCTTCATAAAGGACCAAATCCAGACCTCTGCTACGGCTGTGCTCGGAGCTCCAATCGCTGTGATAGTGGAGTTCCAAGACTGGTGTGGCCTGAGATCCTAACTCCCATGTGGGCGAGAAGCTTGCATGGAGCTATGAAAGCAGCATTCTCACATCCCTCTTTAGTCACACATCATCAACAGCTGACTCCACAAACACTGCAATGGCTAATGTGGTGGAACAAGGACCTTGTAACATGAATGTGAAGCTGACAAATCTACAGCAAAAATATATGATACCATTATGTCAACATAAACGTAGACCAGTATCACTACAAAGTGTCTTCATCATCTCATTAAATCCCCAAAACAAACACTAAGACCTGTGCAAGTCTCCCTAAATGTTATATCTGCGCATGTTTGCGGCAGATGTTACGTTATGGATCTCCTTGTGTGCGGAACACAATTCCTAAAGGGGGCGGAGATTGGCATGTGATGAGGCATTGTGGGTGGCATTAGACACTTCCACACAGACACAGATCTTAAGGGGGGGGTTATGGATGCATAAGCCAGCACATAAGAAGGGGGTGGCAGGGGAGTTCACTTTCCTTTTTCATGTGGATTTCCATTGATCTGGGTTATGACCAAGATGGTAATGTAGCTCCCTGGAACCCTACACAGTTGTTCCCCATTACGTTAAAATAGCAGCAGCAATGGTGGATGTTAACATTATTTTAAATGAAGCGTTGTGCTATTGTTACTGCCCCAATACCACGTATTTATCCTGACCAAAAACGCACCTTTCATCAGAAGCAGTAAAATACAGCTTTGCCAGTGTTACAGTGTTACTGTATAACCTGAGCAACTGCACAGGTAGGGGAGAAGAAAACCTACTGCACAGGAGCCACAACTGAGCCCTGAAGATAGGTCTGTGCTTAATAGATCTCAAGTAATCTAAATGAGCATTCTGCTTTTACTCCAACCTGTGACCAGCAGAGTGTGTGAGTGGTATGAGTGATAGGGATTTTCCTAGCTGGAAGCCTTTTCAATGATGGAATGCTTGTCTTCAATAAACAGCATATTTACACTGTTTTCTGACAGGAGGGAGGAACATGTCACATATGACTGCAGTGTAACGCATATTGGAAATTTCAGATGTTCAAATTAATATCCAATTGTCACAATTAATTTGGAGTTTAAGGAAATAATACAAAGTTAGGAGGAATAGCAAAAGGGCATATCTGCACCTGCCTAACATGATGCACTTTGAGGGGTGCAAATAAAGCTGATGTTTTGGTTATAGGAATAATGCTTAAATACTCAACAAATTCTTTTTGCACATTTAAAACATTACTCCACCTGATGTCAAACATGGTTTTGCTGAGATACAGATTTGCTACTTTTTGCTTATGATCCCCTGATGCACCCCTAGATCAGGCATAAGCAACTCCCGGAGTTTGAACTCCCATCATGCTTTGCCATCAAGTATCAGCTGTACATTTGCAGTTGGAGGATGTTGCCATTTATTGTTTCCCCGCACCCTGGAATGTTGTAGATTGGCTATGGCTGCCCTTGGTGGGAGACCCGCTGCGAATGCTAACTTTTAGAAGTAAAGACAGACGGAAACTGATTTTCAGCTGTCTTTATTTTGCAAGGGCATCATTTTCCAATTTGTTGGCTGATTGGCATACTTAATCATTAATTTTCAGAAGCCGTTGCCCATCGCACCTGCTGCCCTCTACATACCCCATGGGAGAGGTGAGTTGCCTCTCCGA
Organism: Limnodynastes dumerilii; assembly: GCA_011038615.1. Taxonomy (NCBI): domain Eukaryota; kingdom Metazoa; phylum Chordata; class Amphibia; order Anura; family Limnodynastidae; genus Limnodynastes; species Limnodynastes dumerilii. The sequence goes on from WWET01000405.1 coordinate 126,912, forward strand.
GGACTTTTAAGGTTAGAGGGAGGGTTAGGCACTGGTGAAAGGAGGGTTAGGGTCATAGAAAGGGAGGTTTAAAGTTAGGTTCAGCCGTCAGGCTGCTGGTAGGGGAGTCTTAGGGTTAGGCTACAGGGAGGGGAGTCTTAGGGTTAGGCTGCAGGGAAAGGAGGGTTAGGGTCAGACTGCAGGAAAGGGAGGGTTAGGGTCATGGAAGGGGAGGGTTATGGTAAGGATTAGGGAAAGGGAGGGTTAGGGTCATGGAAAGGGAAGGGTTAGGGTAAGGACTCTTCGAGGAAAAAGCAATAGATTTCCCAGACAGTCCTAAACTGGGTAGAGAATTGCTCTTTAGCAATAGGGCCGTTCTCAGCAGGGACCCACACCCGGCTGCCCTAGGTAAATAGATAGTGCCCCTTATAATCAACACCCTGTGCAATCAAATCTTTTTTACTCTTATTCTAATTAAACTTAACTCTTAATTCTTATTGCCCCATATTTTAATAATACAATATAATTGCCCTCCTAAAATAATGACAGGTAATTATAAAGTGATTTTTCTCCATTGTTCAGCAGACAATGATTGTACCTGTGATTGTCTTGGTGTCTCCTGTTCTGTTCACAGTAGGAAAGTAGCTACAATAACATAGAGTGTGTCTGGCTTTTTTGAGGGGCTTTGTATAAACTTCTAGCAGTTTGGGCAAAACTATTTGTTTCAAAACTCTGTCCCTAGATTGTAAAGCTGGTGGTTTAGACCTGTAAATTACTCCCAGACATGGGGCCAGGTGCAGACCATGATACGCTTTACGACATGCGTAAATAAAGAGTCAGCCCCTTCATCGTACCTCAGACGTACAGAACTTAAAGCTGGATCCAGACTTAAGTAAGTGCTTGAAAGTTACTCCTGGGCTAAACCATGTTGATTGCAGGGGGAGTCAAGTTAATTGTATTCTTTGCATGCAGGGATATATCTTTGAATTGCTTACTGCACACAGATACTGACCAGCTTTACTATCACACTGTTATTTAGACTTGGGATAGGAAACATCACCTCTCAACTCTAATACTGTTTGCAACAGATAAAATATGACTCCCCTGCAATCAACAAGGTTTAGCCCAGGGGTAACTTATTACAAGCACTTACTTAAGTCTGGATCCAGCCCTTAGTTCCGTACGTCTGAAGGTACGCTTGTGAAATATCTGGTGCATGCATGCGCCAATGTTCCTAGTCAGGGGACTTATGCAAATGACTTGCCTCTGGATCCAGCCCATGGCTTGTAGTCATTTTGGACCGAATTCACACTTAAGAAGCTGCGGTTTCTTAGGTTCTTTAAAAAATGACCTTATTACGTTAAGGTTATTTACACAATCTATGTACCACTTAGGCACGTTGACTTACTAGGTGTGACCTTTAATACTGCACGTATTAGGTTAGGTAGGTGTGCCGAGGCAGCCTCTGGGAGGATTAGGACAAATGGGAGAGGGAGGGATGTAGATTAGCCGAGGAGGGCGATGGGAGCCATTCTCTGTGCGCATTTGCCTTCTTGAGAAGTAGAATACGCATGATTACTTAAGGAAGCCCTCTTAAGCGCCATAAGGTTCCTAAAAAGGGGGCGAGTTAAGGGGCAGGATGGGTGAGTTAGGTGCAGATATGGCCACACATAACTCACTCTTAACTGTGAATCAGGTCCATTTTTTCTAAATGTCTACTAAACTATCTAAACTTTCATTGATAAAAAGCAAGAAATACTTTTACCAATGGAAATTAAAAAAAAAACACATAAAACTACAAATTAAACAATTACACAAGTCCTTTTAAAATGATGTAACAAAAATGCTGAAACAACTTAAAATACACTAGATGTCAGCAATGACAACACACTATACAGGATATACACGCATACACAATACACACAAGTGCAAGGAATTTATTTGTGTAGCGTAAAATAAACATCAATAACACTGTGGGCCTAATCCAGTTAAAACTAATAGCACAAAACTCATTAAAGGCTTCAATGTGATCCAGACAAAGCTCTGGATTCCTAGGAAAAGTACAACAAGGTTGGTAACACATTACAACTAATCACACTTCAGTTACATTATATGATACATTGTTACGTTCCCTTGCCCAGCGATCAAGTACTGAGTACTACACTGATACTTGATTGTACAGCAGTTTAGCCAGCAACCTTTTCCTTTTATTCCTGTTTTTTATTCACTTATTTATTTTTTTGGAGTTTCCATAGCAACTGTCATTTGTAACCAGCTCTTGCTTCCCATCACTTAACACTGATGGGTCTGAACTTGCTGCCCGTCACTGCTCTTCATTTTTCTTCAATCTACTTGTGCTTTAAATGGCCGAGATGTGCCGTGAGAAGCAATACTGTGTCAAATCAGGTTACAAAAATGTTGATGAGAGGACTCCTGGATCAGTGGTACAACAGTTATGGAGATTATATTATGCATCTGTTTTATATAAAAATGCTAAAATTTGACATATTACAATAGTAAATAAATATCATATGAAAACTATTTAAAAACTATACAGAAAAATTTTAATAATTGAGAATTTTTTATTTACTAATCAGGGCTGATTATAAAGAGTGTTCTCTATGTTGATGTAAGAATAGTTAAAAGATACCTAAAGGTATATACACAGGTGCACATGCAACAAACTTGAAACAGAGGCTATAAATAATGATACAGTATATATTTTCATTAAATATATAATATATACAATATTATTGGACCAGATCCAATTGTCCACTTACGCACGCAAGGTGCATAAGTGGGCTGAATGGACTGAAGGGCACCCTCCAGATGTTACGTTATTTTTAGACATCGTATAGAACTTTTGAAGCATGTAAATTATACCCACACACGCACATGAGCGGATCAGACCGCTGATTCGCAAGTCTGACTTAAGGCTGGAATTAAATAATCTGGAAACTTTAGGATTGGATTTAAAGATAGTTGCATGGATACAATCTTGGTTACAGGATAGACAACAGAGGGTTGTAGTAAATGGAAGCTCTTCTGGGGATGGTAAGGTAACCAGTGGAGTACCCCAGGGTTCTGTACTTGGACCAGTGCTATTTAATATCTTTATAGGTGATATTGCCTGTGGTATTGAAGGGAAAATATGCCTTTTTGGGATTCCCCAATACTAATATTCTGAGTGATCTGATTGCACTTTACAGATATCAGTGCTTGTGCTTTTTAACCTATGTTTTCCTTCTCAAACATATAGAAATTTCTGGAAGTACACAAGTGTAATTAGCACAGTATGCATAGTGTGTAAAAGTGGAGACAATAAAATTCAGAAAGTCTGGGTATTATAGAATTTAATGGGGAGAACAAGACTTTAGAAACACTTTAATAATAATGTAATGGTTTTAGTTTGTTTTTCCTACACAGTGATATTAAACTGATTTGTTTGTATTGTGTATTTCATAATAGCATAAGAATTACACAATAACCACTTAACATACATATGTTTAGCTTCTTGGTCAACTTTAAATTTTTTTTGATCAATTTATTTTTGTATATTTTGCCATTAGTAAATACTTAGTATATATTTCCATTCATTTTGTAATATCTGGTTTTTGCACAAGCATCTGCAAACCATAAAAATGTCAGCATTTAGGGAGAAATTTTTATTGTATACAAAGAACTTTTGTCCATCTAAATGATCATTTAATCATATAACATATTTTATAAGCATTTTCAGTGAGTTTACAGCCTTTTACAAATATTAGTAAAAATAAATGTACAATGTATATTGTAAAATGTTGTTACTTAGATTTAAACGTATGCAGTTGTTATTCTTTTCATAAGAATTAACTTTTGGGAACTCATGCATGATGCACCCTCTAGTCATATGTATGTATATATAAGTACTGTAGGAAACATGCTAACCTTTAGATTGTAGCTCATTGACAGGTGAAAAGGGCCATTTTTACCCTGTTATGCTGAAGTGCCTGGGAAATCGATTGCTTCTGTCTTGGTGAGGAGAAGCAATCGATGATTTCCTGGAGAAGATGGATCTGTGAATGGTAAGTATGGCTTCTTGTAATTTTTACCCTAACCCTCCCCTTACATTACTCTGACCCTAATCCTCATCTCCCTGCAGCCTGACCCTAATGTTCTCCCACCCTTAGTCTAACCCTAAGACTCCCTACCCACAGACTAATTCTAAAGCTGGGTACACACCACAGTTTTTCACCCAATAATCGCTCCAATCAAACGATGCAACGACCGATTCACACGTTTTAGTGTTTATTCATGCACAATCAAAACGATATCATGTAATCGCCAATGGCATTGTATGAACTGATTTTATATACAGCTTAATTTGCCCGATGAAGGATGCATCAACAGAAAAATTGTGGGAGCCTGTCCTAACAAAAATCATTAAATTGTTAAAAAAAAAAAAATGTTTTGGCTGTCTCTAATTCATAAATGGCATTTTCTCTGCGGCAACTGACACCGCTCACCGACAGCTCAGTTGGTATTGCTGTTATCAGGTTAGAGTCTTTCACCACCAATGGAGTGTTTTCCCATATGACAATAAACCAGATCCAGAATTTGGATGCAACTAGAGTCTGTGATGAAACTACTATGGGTACATAATATGGGGTCCAGGGCAGAGGGTGGCAGCCACTAACCCTGCACTCACGGAACTCTAAGCAAATAGTCAGAGGCTTGCAGCATATGGGACAGTTTTAAGAATTGTAAGCAACTTGGACATACGATACTTTACATTTAAAGGGCGGCACAAGGCAATGTGGTGTTCACAAGTTACTTTCAATGTTCATTTTAAACATATTCATAGCAAGGCATACTTACTAGCCTGACTGCTAGCCTGACTAGCCTGACTAGCTTTGGCAGCATCATAATGTCAACTTCCCGGAACTTAACTGAGATATGGCATCAACGGTAGAATTAATATTAATTATTCTTAAATTAAGGTTATGCTTTGGATTAAGGTTAGACAAAGGTTAGGGTTAGGCTGTAAACCATGTCTGCCTTCCAACTGTTGGCAACATTAAGGTAGATATCGTAATTAATCTTGTAAAACAAGATCAAAAAATGAATATAAGGATGGAGAGGGTTTATGGCCCAGATCCAGACCCCTGCACGCTTTACGAGCGTGCAGGGGTCCGTAGGTACACGCACATAGCAAGGAGTTCATACCCCCTGCACTCCCCGATGACAGTAGTAAATATGGATAATTACGTGTTGAGATTCTTACCTTAAATTTTACGACTAGGGCTGTGGCCATATGGTTGCAGACCTATTCGTAACGGGGCTTCCCCCCTCCCCTGACCCCTCATTTACATGGCTATGCCCTCTGTGTAGCGGGGATACGACCATAGTAAATGCTGGGTCCGTCCCTTATGCGTACTTACTGTCACGTAACATAGTTCAGTAAGGTCAGTAAGTACGCATGCGGAACATCTCGCGCTAATGACTTGCGTCAGTCCCCTCTCATACTTAGGTTTGGATCTGGGTCTTTATCCTTTGTTTTATTTTTCCTTGCAGGACTTACCACCTTTCATCACACTGACCAATAACTAGATTTTTCCAGCTTAAATAATACAGATATATAACCGTCTTTGGGTAATTTATGATGCAAATCCAGTGCTGTAGAGATCACAGAAGATTTACTGTACATTCATGTCTGGAGATAGTGTTAAATGTTATCCTATCACATCTATAGGAATTCTCTCTAGAAATCTCATGATGTTCTTGGTTCAATGCTTTTGTTCTTCACATTCACATAATGCAACTTGCCATCTGATATTTACGTTGCAGCCTCAGGTCTGTACTTGACCCTTTCACTTGGTTCTATCAGAACAACCATTGATCCTGCTTTATAATAATACTAGACTGTATTAAATCTCACATGTTTTCCTTGTGTGCTTTCAGGCTTATTCCTGATTCCTGCACATTGAGTACTTATTTATATATGTGTAGACTTTATATACAAAGGATTTACACAACTAGTAACAGATAACAGTAGCAGAAATGCTGTCAGGGTCAGACAAGAGGAAAGTTTATTTATTTATATATTTATTTAATTTAACCCCCTCCTCTCCATGTCCCACTATGGCCCATATTCAGAGTAACGGACATATAACATATACATCCGGTGTTTAGCGATTTTTACTACTGCGCATGCGTCGTCATTTTTTACCATAATCTACATATCTTTTTCTTACGTAAATTGTGTAAATGCGGTCTTTTAGATTTTTTAACGTAATCTACGTATCTTTTTCTTACGTAGATTGCATAAATGCGGTCTGAAAGAAAAAGGTACGTAGATTAAGTAAAAAATTACTACACATGCGCAATAGTAAAAATCGCTAAACACCGGACGTATATGTTATACATCCGTTACTCTGAATATGGGCCATAGTGGGACATGGAGAGGAGGGGGTTAAATTAAATAAATATATAAATAAATAAACTTTCCTCTTGTCTGACCCTGACAGCATTTCTGCTACTGTTATCTGTTACTAGTTGTGTAAATCCTTTGTATATAAAGTCTACACATATATAAATAAGTACTCAATGTGCAGGAATCAGGAATAAGCCTGAAAGCACACAAGGAAAACATGTGAGATTTAATACAGTCTAGTATTATTATAAAGCAGGATCAATGGTTGTTCTGATAGAACCAAGTGAAAGGGTCAAGTACAGACCTGAGGCTGCAACGTAAATATCAGATGGCAAGTTGCATTATGTGAATGTGAAGAACAAAAGCATTGAACCAAGAACATCATGAGATTTCTAGAGAGAATTCCTATAGATGTGATAGGATAACATTTAACACTATCTCCAGACATGAATGTACAGTAAATCTTCTGTGATCTCTACAGCACTGGATTTGCATCATAAATTACCCAAAGACGGTTATATATCTGTATTATTTAAGCTGGAAAAATCTAGTTATTGGTCAGTGTGATGAAAGGTGGTAAGTCCTGCAAGGAAAAATAAAACAAAGGATAAAGACCCAGATCCAAACCTAAGTATGAGAGGGGACTGACGCAAGTCATTAGCGCGAGATGTTCCGCATGCGTACTTACTGACCTTACTGAACTATGTTACGTGACAGTAAGTACGCATAAGGGACGGACCCAGCATTTACTATGGTCGTATCCCCGCTACACAGAGGGCATAGCCATGTAAATGAGGGGTCAGGGGAGGGGGGAAGCCCCGTTACGAATAGGTCTGCAACCATATGGCCACAGCCCTAGTCGTAAAATTTAAGGTAAGAATCTCAACACGTAATTATCCATATTTACTACTGTCATCGGGGAGTGCAGGGGGTATGAACTCCTTGCTATGTGCGTGTACCTACGGACCCCTGCACGCTCGTAAAGCGTGCAGGGGTCTGGATCTGGGCCATAAACCCTCTCCATCCTTATATTCATTTTTTGATCTTGTTTTACAAGATTAATTACGATATCTACCTTAATGTTGCCAACAGTTGGAAGGCAGACATGGTTTACAGCCTAACCCTAACCTTTGTCTAACCTTAATCCAAAGCATAACCTTAATTTAAGAATAATTAATATTAATTCTACCGTTGATGCCATATCTCAGTTAAGTTCCGGGAAGTTGACATTATGATGCTGCCAAAGCTAGTCAGGCTAGTAAGTATGCCTTGCTATGAATATGTTTAAAATGAACATTGAAAGTAACTTGTGAACACATGTGCGGAAGCCACATTGCCTTGTACCGCCCTTTAAATGTAAAGTAGCGTATGTCCAAGTTGCTTACAATTCTTAAAACTGTCCCATATGCTGCAAGCCTCTGACTACTTGCTTAGAGTTCCGTGAGTGCAGGGTTAGTGGCTGCCACCCTCTGCCCTGGACCCCATATTATGTACCCATAGTAGTTTCATCACAGACTCTAGTTGCATCCAAATTCTGGATCTGGTTTATTGTCATATGGGAAAACACTCCATTGGTGGTGAAAGACTCTAACCTGATAACAGCAATACCAACTGAGCTGTCGGTGAGCGGTGTCAGTTGCCGCAGAGAAAATGCCATTTATGAATTAGAGACAGCCAAAACATTTTTTTTTTTTTAACAATTTAATGATTTTTGTTAGGACAGGCTCCCACAATTTTTCTGTTGATGCATCCTTCATCGGGCAAATTAAGCTGTATATAAAATCAGTTCATACAATGCCATTGGCGATTACATGATATCGTTTTGATTGTGCATGAATAAACACTAAAACGTGTGAATCGGTCGTTGCATCGTTTGATTGGAGCGATTATTGGGTGAAAAACTGTGGTGTGTACCCAGCTTTAGAATTAGTCTGTGGGTAGGGAGTCTTAGGGTTAGACTAAGGGTGGGAGAACATTAGGGTCAGGCTGCAGGGAGATGAGGATTAGGGTCAGAGTAATGTAAGGGGAGGGTTAGGGTAAAAATTACAAGAAGCCATACTTACCATTCACAGATCCATCTTCTCCAGGAAATCATCGATTGCTTCTCCTCACCAAGACAGAAGCAATCGATTTCCCAGGCACTTCAGCATAACAGGGTAAAAATGGCCCTTTTCACCTGTCAATGAGCTACAATCTAAAGGTTAGCATGTTTCCTACAGTACTTATATATACATACATATGACTAGAGGGTGCATCATGCATGAGTTCCCAAAAGTTAATTCTTATGAAAAGAATAACAACTGCATACGTTTAAATCTAAGTAACAACATTTTACAATATACATTGTACATTTATTTTTACTAATATTTGTAAAAGGCTGTAAACTCACTGAAAATGCTTATAAAATATGTTATATGATTAAATGATCATTTAGATGGACAAAAGTTCTTTGTATACAATAAAAATTTCTCCCTAAATGCTGACATTTTTATGGTTTGCAGATGCTTGTGCAAAAACCAGATATTACAAAATGAATGGAAATATATACTAAGTATTTACTAATGGCAAAATATACAAAAATAAATTGATCCAAAAAAAATGTAAAGTTGACCAAGAAGCTAAACATATGTATGTTAAGTGGTTATTGTGTAATTCTTATGCTATTATGAAATACACAATACAAACAAATCAGTTTAATATCACTGTGTAGGAAAAACAAACTAAAACCATTACATTATTATTAAAGTGTTTCTAAAGTCTTGTTCTCCCCATTAAATTCTATAATACCCAGACTTTCTGTTTAGCTCACCTTCTGTGTAGTTTCATTTTATTGTCTCCACTTTTACACACTATGCATACTCAGTGCAAATTTGTGCTAATTAGACTTGTGTAGTTCCAGAAATTTCTATATGTTTGAGAAGGAAAACGTAAGGTTAAAAAGCACAAGCACCGATATCTGTAAAGTGCAATCAGATCACTCAGAATATTAGTATTGGGGAATCCCAAAAAAATGCAAGTCCATATTTTGCCAACCACGTTTAAAATTGTGCAACCTGATTCTACTATACTTGTGTATAATGTAAAAACACAATCATTTGGTAAAATGCACCAATAAAATGTTCTTGATATCAGATATCAACAATTTTATATATTTTTTTTTTATACAAATATGTTTAAACAAAACTTGTGTGAAGCTTTTCCCATAGCTCTGACCTCTCGTAGCTCTTATTTTGTGAAAAAAAAGAGATTGAAGGGACTTAGTAGTTGCCAGGCCTCACTACATTAAAATAAAAAAGGATTTAATGATATGCAGGTATCTGCAGGTCACCAAGTATTAGAATGTAAACAAATAAGGCCATGCTGGTATATCTATAATGTGACTCAGACAAGGCCAGGGTCCTGTCTCTGGATGCCATTGTGTGATCTATCTCCCAGAGCAGTAAGCAAAACGTTATGTGGGACATATTGAGCCCTAAATGATATGGGGTCTGCAGGGGAGTAGCGAGGGTGGAGCCAGTGGAGCTAGTGCTCCGGGTGCGGGGAGGAGGTTAGGGGGGGAAAGTGTTTTGGAGAGGGGGCACATTATGGCAGGTATGACATTGGGTGGGAGATTTCAAAAGGCAAATGTGCAACAAAGGAATAGAAATAAGTAATTTTGGGGGGTAGAGGAAATGTGTAACGCCGGCTACCTTCATTTTTCCACAGACTTTCAGCGCTGTAAGAATCAACACTCAATATTTATTTAAGTAAAAACAAAACTTCCTTTTAGCCAACAAATGTTAGGGAACATGGTCACCCTGCACCCTGGGGGTCTGCATACACATATGTCTGGTAATGAGGATGGAATGTGACAAAAATGACCAAAATAAGCTTGATGTAGAGGTGAGGGACATCTCTGCGGGTAAGACATGCACATATCATTTTCTATGCTGAAAGCGAAAAAATATACACTTAATGACAAGGCTAAAATAAATAGCAATTCCTGAACATTAAGTTACGGTGCTGTATAACAAGAAACGCTGTACAAAAAATATTTGCAGCAAATGACTGAAGAAAGGACAGTGTGTATTTTTTCATGTCATTTACTTTGGCAAAGTTCCATAACGGAACTATTTATTCTTTTCTATGCCCTTTGTATGATTTTGTCTATAATGGACTAAACATTGGCCTGAGAGAGCAAGATGATAAGAATGAATAATTGAAAATTGAAATATCATTATATGGATTTGAAAGCAGAAATGTCAAAACAGGAAATAACTATGGATTTAGGAAATAACAGGGCTTAAGAATACGCGAGTGGGGATTATAAAGAGAAGATAAAATCTCTAACATTTGGTTTGGATTTTGTGCTCCGAAAGAGGAAATGTCAAATTACTTTAGTTTTCACATGAACGACCCTAATAAAATATTGACAGCAATGACTGACATGATCATTTAATGCAGACCTCAGTTTAGATATAATATAAATAATAAAAGACAGATACACTGTTTTAAAGCAAGTAGTCATGCCCAGCTTTCTTCAAGCATTTACTTTACATTTTTTGTTATATTTTATATTGTTTGACAACGTGACAGTTGCAATTCTGAATCTTCTTTAAAGTGTCCATTTAAACAGTTTGATAACCTATCCTACATCTTCTAATTGTCTTCAATAATCATGGGTCTGATCCAGACTTAATAAAGTCAGGCTATTTCTCTACAACAAGCACGTGCAACGGAGGCTAACGGATAGAGTTAATCCTTAATTCTGGATTTGGTACCATATTAGCTAAAAATAGGACAATTGTCATATATAAAATTCTCCAGGCTGTAAAAGAAGTAAATAAACAACTGGGTGGACTGGATGGGCCATATGGCTCTTATATGCTGTCACTTTCTATGTAAATGATCCAAAATATATGACATTAGTGTAATCTTTTATCTGCAAAGCATCAGTTACCACTGTCAGCTGTGATGGCCCTGTAGCCATTATGGACAGGATGCAGATCTCTGTAAAAGGGGCCTTTTCCGATATCTAGGACCGTAAAACTCCTGCCATTTGCGACTGCTCATGTGTCACATTTCCAGTACCGGATTGAGTTCTACTGAGTTCCATACTGGGAGTGTTTCTGATGGTGAGACGACAAAGAACGGGATGTGGGAAGCTCGCACGCTAAGTGGGAGGGAAAAGGTATGATGATGGCATGCCTAGTATTACTATTTAAACTTCCAAGCTGCCCACATTTTGGATGTCAGACATCTAGGCCTCACTGGATGCATATGTTGCTATTAACAGTCTGTGTGTGGCAGCAGGCCAGGTAAAAGGTCTGGCTCACTGTCTTTACAGTGTCTTTAGTTGTCACATTTTGATAGGGCCATTTCCTCCCAGCCTGTTTCGAACTGGCTGGGATTTCGATTGCATGTGCCTCGTGGAGACATTGCAATCGATCCCCGATCCACCAAGCTTTCGGTGCTCCGAAAAGTAATAAAAAAAAGTAATCCACTCCTTTCCTTTTCTTACCCTAACCTGCCCCACTCACTACCCTAACTACCCCAACCCTGACCCTCCTTTCCTGGCAACCTGACCCTAACCCTCCCTTCCTGGCAGCCTGACCCTAACCCACCATCTCCTGCAGCCTGAACCTAATTGTCCCTTCCCTGCAGCCTAATCCTAACCTTCCCCTTTTCTTGCCCTAATCTTAATGCTCCATGCCCTGCAGCACTAACCCTTAACCATCCATGTCCGCAGCCTCGCCCTAATCCTCCATGTCCCGGAGCCTAACCTTAACCTGTCCCTTAAGTTCTAACCCCTATCCACCATAGCCCCCACAGCCTAGCCCTAATATACCTGCCGAAACCTCTCACTATTCGGAACAAACAATGATACAACCGCCACTCAGCTGGCCGCTCTATCATGTTCGCAATTTGGTCCATCAGACCAGCAACCTCATCTCTAAGGATAGATACTGCAGCTCTGGATCCATGCACAAGTAAGGCTGTGTATGAATACATTACAACCAGGCACAATGCAAATACTGTGCATTACCTTTTCCCAGTGATCCAAATACAAGTGCAGGTCAATGCAGTAATATGTATCCTGGCAATGGTGGCTATGCTTCGTATAAGCGCCTGAGTGACAAAGTAAATGTAGAAAGACATTTTTCATAAATGAGATCACTATTAATTAAATAAAAAATATATATTTCCCTCTCTATCTTTCTCTAGGCATTGACTCTATAGCTTTTATGTTTTCTCCATTGCCTGTCTCTCAATGGCTTGTCTTAAATTTACAATCTATTGCTGGGACAGCCCCAGGAGACAAGGAAAAACCAATCTTGTTAACAGTGTACATGGCATGTATTTTATCTGTTAATAATTCAACAAGACATTATGATCAAATGCTCTGTATAATAGATCAGACTGTCTGCTAACAAGAAACACATCTCCCATAGTAAAGAACTTGGGCAGGACTCCCATACAGATACAGCAGAGATAGAAAACAAACAAAGGGCCAGAGGCAGACTTTCAATTCTGATGTGAACATAACACAGGTGAATATGATAAGCCCAAGTCTAGGTTTAGAACTCAGGAAAGAAGTTGGAGCCCAAGTATAGCAACTTCTTGTGGCCTCCTTGTCTGGCTTCACCCTTATCCTTTAAGTACCAGTACACATATCAGTACCCCAGCTGAAATCTATAAAATACATGTTGAAGGTCTACTAGTGGAGCACTGCTAATCCGTATAATGTGCTGGATCCAGACTTAAGAAGGGGCTTGTAATTAAGAGACAAAGGTTACACATGGGCACAACCATGTTGATTGCAGGGGGGGGGAGTCAAGTTAATTGTATTCTTTGCATGCAGGGATATATCTTTAAATTGATTACTGCACACAGATACTGACCAGCTTTACTATCATACTGTTATTTAGACTTGGGATAGGAAACATCACCTCTCAACTCTAATACTGTTTGCAACAGATGAAATATAACTCCCCTGCAATCAACATGGTTAAGTCCAGGAGTAACTTTACTCTCTTAGGACCTGACTCACACTTAAGAATCTTCTTAAAATAAGAACTTAAAGTCACTCCTGGGCTAAACCATGTTGATTGCAGGGGAGTCATATTTCATCTGTTGCAAACAGTACTAGTGTTGAGAGGTGATATTCCCCAGCCCAAATCTAAATAACAGTGTAATAGTAAAGCTGGTCAGTATCGGTTTTCAGTAAACAATTCAATGATGTATTCCTGCATGCAAAGAATACAATTAACTTGACTTACCCCGAAAACAACATGGTTTTGCCCAGGAGTAACTTTAAGTTCTTATTTTAAGAAGATTCTTAAGTGTGAATTAGGTCCTTAATTTCAATCTTCTTCTTAAGTTTGGATCCAGCCCAATGTATCTAACTATATAAAACATACAAAGGTTTCAAGGGTTTAACGACACGCCAACAAGTCCAGGCTCAAAATGCAGAGTTTCATGGAATTTTAACAAAATTTCTTACGTTATGGAGACTCAAGTAAGACCTACATAAGGCACAAAGAACAATGATGATAATTATAAATCATTGGATTGCTTAGACTGTGAAATTACTATAGAAAAGCATATACGTATAATATCAGTATGTAGTGTTACATTTTCCTTACATATGTGTAGATGAGACATATAAATATGTTACTTTAAAAATGCTGTATGGCTATAAATAAAAAAATCGTAAGCTATACCTGTCACACATCATTACCTAGAGAATGCATTTGGATTTGCCAATTTATCTCAGCACGCTACAATTCTGAGAAGACATTTTAAATACAGTATTGCTCTTATAAGAGTACAGCATTATAAAGTCACTTGTGACTTCAGAAAAATATTACAGATCAGCAGAAGTCTCTATGGATCTACCAGAATAACCCGACCAAGAACCACATTGAACAACAGAAGGGGTGTTTGAAATTTACAGAGCACTCTGTCAGCACAATGGCACAGGATATTAATCCTTTATATGGGTATTCCAATTAGATGAATATAGACACAAGAGGAAGCTGAAGGGATTGCTATGAAGGAAGACATGCCAGTAAGTAGGGGTAAATGTCACTCTCCACCCAGGGACGGATGACCTTGCTCGAGATGAAATTAGTTAAGTGCAGGAACAAAGTAAAGACTGACAAAAAGCTCCTGTAGGATTCTTGCTGTGTTTCAGAAGCATTCCTATTATATGGATGAGAGTATATTTATATACCATAATGGAAATGGTTCCGGGGGAAACCTACCCATTACTGTGGGTAGTATGACAGAGAATATCCTTTCACCAGCTTAGCTGAAAAATGCCATGTTTTTTCCTTTGCTTTTGTTTTTCTTCATGTTATTACTTGCATTTGTTTTTAGTCAATGACTGAGAATAGATCCACAAATGCTTATATAATGCCACAACCTAATATCTCACAGTTCACAGACAGCTGAAACAATGTGAAACACTAACAGTAAATCTAGACGTCTGGGAGTTCTGCTCTCACAATAATCTTCCCAAATTGAATTAATAGATGTCAGTTTCTATCTCCCGTTCATGAACAGATATGTTGAATTAATAGATGTCAGTTTCTATCTCCCGTTCATGAACAGATATGTTACAATTAACGTTGTTTTGTGTTTCTTGTTCTCCGTCCAGCTAAAAAAGAACAATAATGATAACGTACAAGTGATCTTATTACCCAACAAAACTCGAGAAGAGATTTTTCTTAGTTAGTAGACGCTGTACAATGTGTCTGTATAATGTGATGATCATCTATGCTTTTAGATGGACCATCTTCCTCCATACATGGTGCAATAGGTGCAAAATAGCCCCTCTAGCTATTGGGCCAGATCCAGAGCTATGCTGTAGCCCTGGTGCACTTCCCCTGACACTCCCCCTGTCTGAGCGTAGTTACACTCAGTTACTCCGGCTGAAGGCTATCCTAACCTCAGCCGGCGTAACCGTGTGTAATTACGCTCAGACAGGAGCATAATTAGTGAAACCCAGCCCTTCCTTTCTAATTTCCCTCCCTCCCCCGCCTACCTTCCGTAACTATAAAGTAGTTACGGCGCAGCACGCCCCTTCGTCCGTAACTACGTTATAGATACGGGCACCCGATTAAGGGAACCCTGAATCATTGATTACACCGGGCAACATGTGCACAGCACGTGCAGAAGAGCAAATATGCCGTTCTTACGCATACAGCCGCCGTAACTACGGTGGCAGCCGTAGTTCTGGATCGGGCCCATTGTGTATAACTAATGATTGGACATGTTTGTTTGATCTGTGTTCTGGGCTGTGTTCGGATAACTATGTATGAAGCCAGTGAGAGCTTAACTGATATATTGGCCATGAGTCAGAACATTAGTATTTGTGCATGGCACTTTACAATAAAGGAAATAAAAGACACTGCAGAGCTTAGTGACGAGGGACCGCATCCAGACAATAAGAAATCAGGTGGAACGCTATATACATATGCAGTTTCTGGGAAAGGCAATCCACTTTGATTCTTTGCATGCGGGGAGAATACTTTGCTCTTGATGCTGACCAGCTTTATTTTACATTGGACCGGATCCTGATTTAATAGTCAGAAGTGAGGGGACCGCCGAGGTTTGCTATCGGATAGCTGTGTGATCCTAATCACCATAAGCGCGATCATAATGACCACTTAAGGCTTTCCGCCAGCAGAACCTTAATTTAAATTTTACGCACCTTTCCAACTTAAAATGGAGCCGGTTCCAAGCCCTCACTGTACAATTTAAAATACCTCCCACCATGTAGACATGCTTTAAGTATGCCGTCTCGTCCTGCCTCGCCATCGGAACAACTCCTCAAGATCCAGATTTCCGTGCTGGAAGTCGGTAGCATGGGCATACGCACATGAAGAATGTGCCCGTTTTCCACATGCTTCGACCACAACTATTAAATCAGGTCCACTGTTATTTAGACTTTGGCTAGTAGACATCACCTCTTAACTCTAATACTGTTAGCAACAAATCACATTCAACATGGCTTTGCTTAGGTGAACTTTCCATTTCCTTTTAAACTCTTGATCTGTTCCGAGGTTTAAACAAATAACACAACATTTAAAGATTACATTTTATCTTATGAAAATGACGAATCCATTTACAATTCCTCTATGACAAAAAGTTTTCTTCAGTATATACCCCGAAATCAGGAATAACCACAAATCTTACATTATTTAATCCTTAATTCTTCAGAATGTATTTAACAAGATCCTCCCTTAAATACTTCTCACTTAATATTACCAACACTGTTCAAACAATTAGGAAGCACGTGATCTGTGACCTGGACAGATCCAAATGAACACAAGAAAGATCAAAGAGGAGAATAATTTCCAAATGACTACAAGAAATAACAGACATCACAACACTGTTTTGCCATTTCTTTTTGCTCACACATATTTGGATTTGTATTTTGGCACTGAGACTGATCTTCACCATTCACTGACAAGATCATATGTGTACATAGCTGAGAAAGTCTTTATGAAATTGCTCTCACATGAGAGCAGCTGAGACTTCCTGACAGAAAAGATGAATGGTACTGGGTGTCACTTATGCAATTTGAGTAAAACCTGTTCTATATATTTCTATATATACTTGTTTCACACTCAGCTATGGAACCCTACAAAACAAATATATTGGGTGAGATTGTTTCATATTTAAAGGCCTAAGGGGTCCGTTAAGGTCCATTAACAGCAATATGCAAAACAATAGCAGAACCATTGGTCTTAGTGCAGTATTTCTGTATTCCAGTTCTACAATATACAGCATGCTGGTGATTATATGTATGCTGCCTGGGAGATTTAAGAAATCATAGTTGTAAAAATCTCCCAGACACAGGCGCCGTTTACGAAGAGGGAGGATCTGAAGAGATGGCGTTAAAGACTACCGGACAGATTTACTGAGCTACAGGTTTGGAAAAGTGGAGATGTTTTCCATAGCAACTTATCAGATTCTAGCTCTCACTTTCCTATTACATGCTAGATAATGTCAGCTAGAATCTGATTGGTTGCTATGGGCAAAATTTCCACTTTTCCAAACCCGTTAATAAATAGGTTTTTTTTTTCCATAAAAAGTCAGAATATGTGAAAATGTTTAGTAAACCTATTATTAAACAAGCTAGAAGTCCTCAGATGTATGAGCGCAAATCCCAAATGATATGGATAAAGGGGTTTTTTACTTGGTGTAAGAAAAATTAATTATTAATCTTTTAGCAGATACTGTAGTTTAGCAATTAATTCATGAAACAAAACAAAAATTTACAGTTTGTAATGTGTGCCCATCCTGCTCACACTTTAATTATTATATAACATTGTAGGGCCGTTTCTAGGGGCGGGCGAGCCATGCGATCGCACGGGGCGTGCTCCTAGATAACAAAAAGGAGGGTGCTTCCCGCAGCCCTCCCTGTGCAGTGATCACATAGACTGCAGCTCTGTCAGTGTGCTAAGTGCCTAACCCCCTCCAGACTCTTCCCGCTATTAATAAAAATCAAACAAAACAGAAAACCTTACCTTCCGGCGGCATCGTCCTGGCCCGGCTCCCTCCCTCTCTCACCTCTCCTTCCTGCTCTGTCAGTAAGTGCCTAACCCCCTCCAGACTCTTCCCGCTATTAATAAAAATCAAACAAAACAGAAAACCTTACCTTCCGGCGGCATCGCATCGGCCCGGCTCCCTTCCTCTCTCACATCTCCTCTTTCCTCTGCCTGCCGGCCGGGCGTGACGACTGAGGAGCACGTGGAGAGGAGCTCAGGGGGAGCCAGAAGAAAGAAAAGACAGAGCAGAATACAGAAGATAAAGAAGAGCAAATATAAGGTAAGTAAAGGAGCAGAGGGGACAGTGTGTGTATGAGGAAG
>WWET01000405.1:146620-162666 GCA_011038615.1 Limnodynastes dumerilii
CAGTGTGAGTGTATAATGAGGGGGCACAGTGTGAGTGTATAATGAGGTGGCACAGTGTGAGTGTATAATGAGGGGGCACAGTGTGAGTGTATAATGAGGTGGCACAGTGTGAGTGTATAATGAGGGGGCACAGTGTGAGTGTATAATGAGGTGGCACAGTGTGAGTGTATATAATGAGGTGGCACAGTGTGAGTGTATAATGAGGGGGCACAGTGTGTGTATAATGAGTGGGCACAGCGTGTGTATAATGAGGTGGCACAGTGTGAGTGTGTATAATGAGGGGGCGCAGTGTGAGTGTATAATGAGGGGGAACAGTGTGTGTATAATGAGGGGGCACAGTGTGAATGTGTGTAAAATGAGGGGGCACAGTGTGAGTGCATATTGAGGGGGCACAGTGTGTGTATAATGAGTGGGCACAGCATGTGTATAATGAGGTGGCACAGTGTGAGTGTGTATAATGAGGGGGCGCAGTGTTCGTGTATAATGAGGGGGCACAGTGTGTGTATAATGAGGGGGCACAGTGTGAATGTGTGTAAAATGAGGGGGCACAGTGTGAGTGTATAATGAGGGGGCACAGTGTGTGTATAATGAGGGGGCACAGTGTGAGTGTATAATGAGGGGGTACAGTGTATGTATAATTTATTTATTTTTTATTTCTGCCCTGGGCTCTGCTAGGTCTAGAAACGGCATTGTGGACTATACATCGTATTTTAGGGCCAGTGTCATATACACATTTGCACACTGGTAGGTGTAATGTAACATGTTTTAATCTCAGTCTTCCTATCTCTCCTATGACATTTGCTGTAATTTCCATTTACCATCAGACTGATGAAATACCAACCATGTAGAAGCCGAGCATTTAGTATGTCTTGTTTGCCCACTGATGCATAATCTAGCAGCTTCAATATTCACATTTGACAGTGGCTCTCCCTTAAAATCCTTGTACACTTAGTTGATTATTAGGTATGTTATTTATTTATAAACAGGTTTTTATATAGCGCCATTATATTATATTATGTAAACCTTTCCATTTTTAACAATCATTATAAAACAACTGAGTAGCAACAAACAGGCTGGTGGGTAAGAGCTTACACTTTATAGCAGTGGTTCTCAACTTTTGTTACTACACAGAGGCGGGGGGGTAGCCATTTAATTACTACAAAGAGGCAGGGATAGCCATTTAAATTGTACAGTATGGGCGTGCTAAGCCCAGTACGACCAGCGTATCGGTACGAAAATTCGCACGTACGCTGGAAAAACTTAGGGTAGGGTTCAGCCGCCGTAAGTAGGTACAATCAATGGGAGTGTTATGGGCGTGAAAGTTTATACGCCCGGGCGAACATACACTAAGCTCGCGGGCGATTGCGGTCGCAGGTCTGGATCAGGCCCTTTGTATCAAAGTAAGAGATATGTGTCAAACACTGGATATATTGATGAATGAACCTCCTATAAATATCTCACATGGGTCATTTTTAACTCCACCTCCTGACGAAGTCCCACAGGGATGAAACGCGTAGAGGAATTGTCCCAGGATATATATATATATTCTTTTTCCTTACATATTTTGCATTGTTTTTTTTATATAATCCATTCAGCCCTCTAGATACTTAATCAAATGTGACCTCTGCCATCTGTTTTTACACCTGGTAAAAGTACAAGTACAGCTGTTACCCCCTGACAAGCTTACCCAGTTGCCCTGAGTACTAACAGACAGTGGTCCGAGTACCATCAGTAGTACTAGTATCACTGGTTGAGAACTGCTGCTTTATAGGACAGAGGGTTTGCTACATTAGGGCAAGTTTCCACTATTTATATACTGGATGAACAGTGACATAATAAAATAAATAATGATTCTTTGATTTGGAAATGTAATGTAGCTTAAGACACCCAACCAAAAATTGTTAAATTATATCAAAGCAGCTGACTAGCAAGTCATTCTGGTAGCTGTAGTTCAGCAACAATGCCAGATCCAGAGATATGAATTTCCCCCAATAATCTGTGCATTGGCTGCTTTTCACTATACATGTGTTCATGTCAGCAGAGGCAGAACTAGCGAGCTGTGGGCCCAGGTGCAAAAAATATTCTTTGGCCCTGATTTTTTCCAGGTAACCCGGTGGGGAACTTCAATGGTGCGGTGATAACGACTGTGAGCCCTTCTATCAGCATGGGCCCCAATGCTGTTGTACCTGTTACACCAATGGTAGCTCCGCCTCTGCACGTCAGCACTGCCCAATAAGAAGATATTGCAACCTCTCCAGACTTCAAAGGAATGACACTTCTGACAGAGGAGCTTGGTTGTACTTCAAGTGGGCGGGATTTCTTATTGCAATATACAGTATAGGTTGGCCCCTTAACCAATCCAGACTTGCGCATTGCTGCCATTTACTATGCCTTGAAGCTGAAAAGGATAAGGAAGGCTCTGGATATTGGAAGTCTGTCCATATGAGGGGTGGTAAGCTTTGTGGTCACGTAGATGTGTATATCTCAGCCCTACATTTGCCCATTACTTTGCATCTACTGTTAAGGATCCAAATGCAAAAGAATCAGATCTCAGAATTCGTCCCATAAACTTAATATTTAATTGTCACTGAAAGTTCTCACAATAACCTGCTGATTTAATATGTGTGTGGGGGTGTGACTGGGTTCTCAATTAAAAACATTCTACTTAAGATAGACTGAATAACAATATTACACATATATATTTTGAACATTCCTATATTTGAAATAAGACTACCTGGGAAAGACATGTCAGTAAGATTTAATATGAAAATATAATTCTCAGCTATGGCACTCTACAATCTCCAGAAGTAGAAAATGGAGTCTGCTGATGCAGCAGTAATACGGTAAAGGTTTTATACATAAACTCATCGCTGACAGCCTAATGCAAGTTATGTCAGTAAGGAACATTACAGATATAACAATACTCAACTCCTACTGTTGTAAACCAGTGCAGAAAATGCCCTTATTTCATAGGAGCATCATGCTTCTGTCACTCTTGTCACTTAAATAGAACTTTTTCTAAATAAAACAACGGCTTATCTGTATCTGAGACAAACACAATCCTCGCATTATTTTGCACTAATCAGGGTTTTGAGGTGTGATAAAATATATGAATTCATACTTTTGTACTTGTAATATTACATATTGAAGAATTTTTAGTCTGAGGTGTTTTATGTTGGTAGCACCTCTGGTAAGGTCATATTCTTCTGCCACAACATGCAAAGTCTTGCAGAGATGTAAGTGTGAATGAGGTAAATATTTTACACCACATTCCTGGATATTTGACTAATTTCATTTCTTATAAGCAAAGGTGCTTTATCGGGCATAAAAGATATTTTGTGCAAATAAATGAAAGTTACTACAAAACTGAGAGAAAACAAACAAGGAAAAAGTCTGTCATTTTGTGCCACCTCATTGGCCGCAAGTGAATTTGTCTAGGAAACATATAAAGATAGACAAAAACTTTATAGATGTTTAGTTAATTATCAAAATTAATTGTCAGTATTTATTTAAGCTTAGGATAATTATTTCATGACAGCTATCACTTGGACTCTGAGGGGAAGAGATTCCTTGGTAACCTTGGAGATCAATACTGTCATTACCAACTCTCTGGTTGCACACCGCAGGGGGTCTACAAGGCGAATCTTTGAGGCTTTCGGGAAGCCAGAAAAACACTAAAGCAGAAATTTTTACCCTGTCCTGCATTGTACCTGGTCTTACCGCTGCTGCTAATGAGGTTTTAAAAGCTTGCTGCAAATCAGAGAATCTGTTAGGAGAACTAATGAGTTACAAAAAGTAGGATTATGTTACGTTTGCCATACATTGTGACAATGAATGCTCAAACATCAAGAGTGTTTCAAGTCATTGGAATGGGCTCCATACATCCACAATTATTCCTCTCTCCAGCCCCCCACCAGATGGGATTGATGGGTCAGTGGTATGTGATCTTCTGGGCAGCCTGGAAAATCCCATCAGGTTACTAAACAGTTTCCAACCAGTTTCTACCTACAATCATTTTTCATTCAATTGAATAGTTTGTTTGTTTTTTATCTCAAAAGTGTATGACCAGTTTAAGGCATATTAGGCACATAAATGTGTTACAGAAAACTATTTCAAGAGTCATCACTTCAAGAGTAATTAAGTCTACAATTTTTTTATTTTTTTTTAAGTAAGTTAACATTTTATTCAAATGATTTTCAAATTCCATTTCCATATGTGGCTTTTAGAATGATAAATAACGGATTTGGGACCTGCATTAAGATAACTAAGAATTTAAATGTTTTTTTCTTATAATACATTTGGTGCAAAACTATTGTAGATAAACAAATTTGAAGTAATCTGACAATCTGTAATTTGAATAATAATAATAGAAGAAGATGAAATAGTAGTATAGTGTGGTTTAAATTCCATCAACAATTTTTTTTTTTTAAACTTCCATTTGCCTATTTTTTCTAGGTAAGGCAGAAGATAGAATCAGCAGTCATTCTGATAGCTTGAATATATATGCATGCAAAAGTAAATTTATTTCAATTCAATTCACTTATAATTGAATTCATATTACTGTTTAAAAGTCACCCATGTATAGGTCATACCAGTAGAAATGATATACTCAGACAGAAAAGACATAACTATTATGGCATATTATGTCTGCCTAGATGCTAAAGGTAGCTGGCATTCATTAAAATATATACATCCTTCTGTCATCATGTGTGGATGTGCAGAGTAAAGACATCATGTCATTAGAAAGCAGCAGGGAGATAATAATCATATACAGTCAGAGAACTCTACACAGGTAGCTGTCACCAAAGCACAATTGCTGTAATTACAGGAGAGCTCAGCTGCTGATATATGTAATTCAATAGTCACAATATTTCCTTTTCTGTAATAGCTATTTCTAGGAACACACCCACTATGAACAAGTACTGACACATGTAAAAAATACTGATATGTTTGACTCATGAATGTGTCCAAGATCAATGATAAGTATGAATGGAAGGCACCTGTTAGGTCCATTCTACAGGATGTCCTCATGGAAACTCTCCACATGGCACCTACCTGCGTTTCTCAGCTTCCTGTTTCTGAACACAGATAAGATGACCAGGAGGTTGCCCAATATATCAATCACGATGGTAAAGATGAGGATGGCAGCGAGGGCAGTGGCTACCCAAGGAGGACGATCCAGTGCCAGCTCCTTGGGGATGAGTAAAGAGCCGTTCAGTGCACTTACATTTAATATCATTTTCCTCTTGTTATTTTTTTTTTATTTTTTTCCTCTATTCTAGGTTTCTTCTACTTTCCCAGACAGTTCTGTTGGTAGTCAGATCACTTTAGCTCATCTCAAATCTTTTATCTCCTGTTGGCCGCTTTAGAAGGGATGTGAAAAAGTGCACACACGATGTTGATAAGGAATCCATCCTTTGCTTGCCTGCCAAGTTTTTAGTTTGCATGTGCATGTGTCAAAGAAGATACTTTTATAGCATCCCATCGCCTCTCCTTCCTGGCCGATAAATCAGCTGTAGGCTGCAGGTGACATCTAGCGTTGTGCCAAACCAGCACGTTAGAAGAAAAAGCTAAGTGACCTGAGCTCCACCTAGTGGCAGAAATACAAACTGCGCTCTCTATTTAACATGCAGATTGGATGGAAACTAATTTATTTGCCTCTGATAATAGTCATTTATTTACATTTATATATTAACCCCATAACACACTAAAAAAGTTTGAATCTTTATTGTCAAAAAAATAAATATATTTTACATTTCAGGTTATTTGTCACAAAAAACACAGTTAAAACTGCCCTAATTTCCACTGAAAGCTGACAGCTTCATTCATTTAATAACATTTTTGATCTCTGGGCTCATCGCAGGACATTTAATTCATATGAAGTATGAATGAGGTCCTGTGCATGTGCAGAGACTCCATTGTGGGACTTTGAAAATTTCAAGTCTCGGTATGAAAAACAATGCACATGCGCAGTGTCTTCATATTGGGACTCTAGAATCTTCGGAGTCGGACACTTCTCCCAGACAGGTAAGTTTTGCTTTTATCTTTAGTTTTTTTTTACAATTATGAATATTTTAAATGAATTTATTTATTTTTTTATGTTAAAGTATAATTTTATTTTTTGTTTCTTTTTTTTTTACATTTACACACATAAGGGTAGATCCAGAACTCCGCTTGCAATCCGTTTACTAGCGTAGCGTATTTACGCCTGCGTACCTTCTATACACTCCCCTAGACACATCCCTTGAATGTACGTACTTTGACCGATTTCCGCTTTCCAAACCCTACCTTAACTTTTGGCCGCGTAACTGCTGTCGTCTGAACACGTACAAATGGGCATCACGGATTTACACAGCTAAGCACGCCCATACTGTACACTTTAAATGAAAACACCCGCCTACATAGCGTATTTTAGACGTACTTTTGGCACACGTAAAATTGGCACGCCCACACGTACGAATTTACGCAACTATGTGAATGGCCCATACGCTCAGAGTTACGTTACGTTATGTAGCATATCATCTGTTGTGCACACGTGTAGTACATACAAAATCGCGATTTTGCGTGTCTGCAAGGCGTAAATTCACACAGAAACGTTGTTCTAGATCTGGGCCATAGTTTTATTGCAGCGGTCTTCCCATACATGCGTCCCTTTTCCTCCTCCTTATAACAGCTATTAGGGGGAGGAAAAGAGGGGTATGTGAGGACATCGCTGGAACACTTACCCCTAATGCCTGTCTGAGCTGGGGTTAGTTTTACACCGCGAGCGGAGTGTAAAACTCGTCTCACAGGCTTTGTAAATATAGCGAACTGCCAGCCCAAAAAGAAAACAGGCCGACGCAGACCCCCAATATTTAGATGGATCGCCATGGAAAATAGCAGTTTCCATGGCGATCCATTGTCTGTAAGTAATAAAAACTTAATTTTCATGTGATTATGCCCGTTTTCAGTGGACTCCACAGTATTTACTAATACTCACCCCTCCTGCAAGGTCCCGCACAGATCTGCCAGGTCATCGCAGGGCATTTCATTCATACTTCCTTTTGGGGACTTTGAAAATGTTTAAGTCCTGGCATGAATAACACTGCGCACAACATCAACCAAACTCACCCTGATTTTATATTGGTAAGTTCATTAGGTGACTTTGTTATTCCAAACACACATAGTCCAGAAAAAATTACTCTATCGATCAATTATGGGGCTCTAGCTAGAGGAGGGATCACATTAAGAGATCTAGAAATGGTGAAGGTGCAACTTTCATACATGACATAAGAATAATCAGTATTAAACTTCCACAATGGGATTGTGGCTTTCTGTGAGATGCTAATATTTTTATCTTGTATTTCCTGGTAATTGGAGTTTGAACCTTACTGAAATGAAAGGTTTAATCTTAACCTATGGGAAATCCTTCCTTGAAGCTGGATTTGGAATAAACAGCTCAGTGCAACCCGGATCTCTGGATTTTTCCAAGTTGTATTTTAGAATGTTTTCAGTGTGCTTATTCCAGACTCAAAAGCAAAAGCGACACATCACTAACCTGGGGACACCCCATGCAAATAATAGGTCTTTTTACAGCGATCCAGGCACAGGTATAAGTATCATTTGTGTAAAGACAAATAGGAAGCGAGCACAAGGCCGATATGTTCCCTCCCAGCTTGGTTAGTTCCCAGCAATACAAATGTTATGCTTCTTGGGCCAGATACAGACCTCCATCTGTTGTACATATGCACAGAGGTCTGGTAGTGAAATCCCCTGTCACTCCCTTCTCTTGTGTGGTTATAGCAGCAATTACTCTACCTTAAGTCTCCTGTCTCTATAACCGCTAATCCACATGTAAGTACCTAAACCCGCCTGTACTGTAAAACCAAAATACCCCTTACACGTGGCATGCGCATGCACACTGGAAAACACTTAATTCCCGCAAGCAGATACCAGGAGTCGTGTGCCGTAAGGAACCATCAATCTGGTCCCTTGTGAGTATTATGTGTTAATTAAAATGCAAATGTATTAAAAATATAGGCCAGATCGAGACCGGTCAGTAGTTATGTAGCGTAGAGGGGAGGGCACGCCCCCTGCACTCCCCTCTATTGGTAGCAAATCTGGATACCTATGTGCCCTGATGGCTACCTTAACTTTTATGACTAGATTTGCGTCCGTATGGAGGCCTACCCCGCCCCCTCATTTAAATGGCTATCCCTGCGTGTATGGCGGAGATACGCCCATTGTATATAAAGGGTCGGCCCCTTCATCACACCTACGTCTGTAGGTAGGCTGTCGGAACATCTGACGCATGCATACACAGATATTACCAGACAGGGGACTCACGCAAATGCCTTGTATCAGTCCCCTGTCTGATTTAGTACTGGATCAGGCCCATGGATATTATAGAAATGACCACTGAAAAAATGAAATGGATAAAAAGGGTATTCATTTATTTTTAGCCAAGCGAGTTTCTCCTGAGCTACCCAGGTGGTCAGCACGATACATGGGCATCAGTTCCATACCTTTAGCGCTGTGTTAAAAGGTTACATGCTAGTGACCAATGCTGGAGACGGGATTGGTTCTAGCGCTTCTGTACTGCGCATGCATAGCACAGCAGCCCACATAGATACTCTACATTAATGGCCATCCATCCCATTCTGCACAGGCCACATGTGTCCAAAATACTTACTTTACAAGAAACAGTTTAACACGTTACCTGTGACAGTATCCTAATGATGCTAATAATTATTCATAATCTAATGTCCATTTGAATGTACATCATTTGGCGCATAATGAGTCTGTTGATAATGACCGGTCTAGTTTTAGCATTTCCATGATTACGCTTTGTATAACTTTACACATCAATATCACTTTTATTTCCACCATGTTCTTAATAGGACACATTTTCCATATCTTTTGGTCATCTATTCTTTCTCCTGAAAATGACTGCAGGTAGCAAATAATTCTATAATTGTTGAAAATTGATGAAAATGTGTCATACAATTAATCCATTAGTGTAGCATTATATATCAATAAGTAATGTATAATGTACTATAAATAATACATAGAGGTCAGAAATAACAACTGTTAGATGAACTTAGAAACAGACACCGAGGATGGTTATGAGCGAGAGTAAATGAACTCCTGAACCATTCATTGCAAAGCCGAGGGTACAAATTAATGTGCTTGTTTTTTTGTTTTATTTCTCCATTCTGGGAATTGACGTTTGCTTTTCCATATAGCACATTAGTCATGAAAAGCTTACTTTTTATACTGAAATTTAGAGTTAAGAGTTGCCTATACAAAGAGCAGTTTAGAGACCGGAAACAGATTCCTAGTTCTGATTTAGAAAGATTAAGTACCCAACGCAGAGTTTTATTAGAGTGCGGAATGTGTGTGCGCAAAAGTAAGAATTCGTAGTTCAGTGGGGGCCGGGTAGTCGCAATCTCAGGGAACTCCTTGCATGCACCATAGTGGGAAAACATTGAACTAAGTAGTGTGCACGTCAGCAGCTAGATGGAGATGACATGAATCATTGCTGTGTCCGTCCAGGGCAGACTAAACTTTAGAAGGCCGATGCGCAGGACTTCCCTGTGGATTGGCCCTCTGTAATTCGCTTCTGAAGGTCCAGGGCACCCCGCCCCCATATAATCTCACACATCGCAAGGTCCCATAGGGGTGGGGCGCTGTGGCTCAAGTCCCGGACCCCAAATTTTCTGGTGGTGCGCCTGGTCCTACCTTCAGTATGTGGCAACATATGGAATGCTGCATCGTACGTTAGGCCGGACCCACGGGCCAAGTCTACACTGTATAATTACCATTCCGGATTCCACTGGCCATGCGTATCAAGTACTTTGACGCAGCTCTGGTCCGGTAACTGTAAGAGGTTGTAGAAGACACAATCCCTCCCTACATCTCAAATCCAAGTGAGAACACAGCTGTAGATTTGCCTTCAATCTTGTTTTAGGTAATATCTGTGAATAAGCTCTTTATAATGTATCTGTTATCTGTCATAAGCAGGATCCTCATAAATTGTGTTCACTACTACTACACCTTCTGCTTCATCTGCTGCACCCACAGGCTGCTTCCCCAGCTCAGTGTCCTGGCTCCATCCTCCTATACACAGACTTTCTCTATGTCACTTACTGCTTGTTTATCTTCCACACTCCTGTGTAATATCCCACCAGTTTTACCATATGTAGATTGTATTTATTATTAACAGTTGGGGCCAGATTTACTAAGCTGCGGGTTTGGAAAAGTGGAGATGTTGCCAATCAGATTCTAGCTCTCATTTTCTTTTTACATACTAGAAAATGTCAGCTAAAATCTGATTGGTTGCTATGGGCAACATCTCCACTTTTTCAATCCCACAGTTTAGTAAATCTGGCCTTTGGACACTGTTTGTTCTGTGTTCTGTGTTATGTGTAGGTTAATACAGCTCATCTGTATGCACCTTACAAATAATTATAAGAAGATATTGTTTTAAATATATTGGAAAGACTAAACATCTTTTTTTTTACATTAGATTTACACAATAGAAAAAACACAAATCCATATTCTTCATCACATCCTCTTTGTCGGTGGTTTATTTACATGAATGTTACATTAATAAGGACAGAACTGTCTATTGCTGTTGCTGCAGATAATCTGGTCAGCGTCTGATGTTGTAGTTGGGACACAGGTCTTGGGGCGTCTGACTGCATTTCCCTGATGTTTGCAGATAATCCATTGATGATGTGGACAGTTCTGATGTTCTGGATGTTGATTAAATTATTGGAGTTGGAGAGAGATGGATTTTCTGTTCTGCAGCAGCTGCAGTTTGAACTTCAGGATGAGACGGCTGCTGTCAGGTGTTCATAGAAGGCCCTGTACATGGAACATAGGGGTAAGTAAGCTTGGGCTACAGTATTCAGTGTTCATGACTATTTTAACAAATGTATTACTGTTGAGAGAAAAAATGAGATTCGCATTGTTGTATTTGCTTATAAATAAAAATAATCCTGTACTTACCGTGCTAGATTGCTGTTAGGTCTGCACAGGACTCGACTCAAGGACAGTTGTGTCTGGGTTGATTTTAAAGCCATATTGGATTGACGTAATCAAAGCTTTCAAACTCTGCTTGGTCAATCTTCCATAGCATGTCTGCTTTTATTGGTGTGAACTGAATATACTTATCTGTTGTGTGCTCTCTAATGTTGGGCTTGAAGGGGGGAGTCACTTTTCTTTCTTCAAGCAGGTTCCAGTTAGTGTTTCTAAAGAATGCATGTCTCTTTATATCAGCAAATGATTGTTTGCTGCAGCCAACACGATGCTTTGGCTCTTTTTGGAGAAAGTCTTGAATGATATTTTTTGCTTCCGTGGAGAAATATGCTGAAACTTTAACTTTCTTTCCCACAATTTGTTGGAAGAGGACATCAGTTGGATTCACCTTTGGTTTATATACAGGTGGAAATGTTGTGAATGGAAGGCGTCCTGACAGCATCTCAAACATCAGGATGCCCAGCGACCACCAGTCCACGTTGGTGACATATATTTCATTTCACAGCATTTCAGGGGCAAGATATGCTGGTGTGCTACAGATGGTTCCAGTAATTTCTCCAGATTCTAGCCCGTCTTTGCAAAGTCCATAATCTGTCACTCGTATGTGGTCTTCTGCATCCAGAAGAACATTTTCCGGTTTAATATCACAGTGATATATGCCTCTAGTATGCAGGAAATTGAGTTGACTTATCTCAGCAGCATAAAACACTGCCTGTTTCTCACATATAATTGCGGATGCTTTTAGGGAGCTTAGATCTCCTTCACTGACATATTCAGCGACCAAAAACAGGCGGTTCTCAGTCTGGAAGGAGAACTGGAGACCCACAAGGAAGGGATAATTTGATAGTAAACACATATTTGCACCCAAGGTATATATATGTACAAACAGACAGGACAAATAGCGCTAAACCAAGAGATCTTGAAGAGATTTTCAAAGCAGGCAGTCTATATAATAAGTCAATGGTTCAATATATAACTGTCCAACATCGGTAAAGATCCGTTTAGGACCTAACCTGCTTACAGTTCGTTGCAGTATGTTTTCCCCGTACACTCCTTGATCGGTGTTCATCGGAGGTGATGGTACTTGGTGCCGGAGTCCGTGATCTTAGCTGCCGTATACCCGGGTCCCCTTGTTTAATACAACCTCGTGTATAGTAGACGCGGCAGTTCCAAACAGCTGATCGATGTCCAAGCCTCGTTCCTATGCAACCTCCTATGCATTCCACCAGGGGTGTTTTAAGAAGTAAGGGGGCCCATGTGCAGGATTTGCACATGGGCCCACCACCCCCTTAGCTGAGAATGGACAGTCCCGATTTGCGGACTGAAAGGGGGTGTGGCTTAACGGATCTGTAAGCCCCGCTCCCTTTTCGCCCCGCGAATCGGGACAGTTCCACCGCAGGGGAAGGGGGACTAATTTGGCATCTATTTCTTCCCTCTGGAAGATATTAGAGGAAAAAAATAGATGCTGAATGGCCCCTCTTCCCCTGCCAACCCTGGGTGCAGGATGCATGCCTCAGGGCCCCCTGTTCTGAGGGGCCCGTGTGCACTGCACACCCTGCACCCATTATAGATACGCCTATGCGTTCCACCAGATCTCATGCAGAGTGAGAAATAAGGAAAGGGAAAGAAACAGGCGGCGATAGTGCAATTCAATTTTATTTGGATTATGAGAATCGTGGATAAAAAATGCTCACAAAATTATAATGATTTAAAAGCATATAACGCAGATAATACTGCACAAATAAATCCATTGATGGGTAGTATCCCAGTGCACCTAGCCAACGCTTTTCGATTGCTATAACAATCTTTCTCAAGGCTTCAAAGAAAGATTGTTATAGCAATCGAAACGTGTTGGCTAGGTGCATACTGCAACGAACTGTAAGCAGGTTAGGTCCTAAACGGATCTTTACCAATGTTGGACACATATATTGAACCATTGACTTATTATATAGACTGCCTGCTTTGAAAATCTCATCTAGATCTTTTAGATTAGCGCTATTTGTCCTGTCTGTTTGTACATATATATTCCTTGGTTATTGAATAGTTTCTCACTACTATTTGGATAAGGATATGAAGCAGCTGAACGATACATCTGTTGCGCTATTGGATTGCTTCTTCCATTTTTTTGTTACATATTTGCACCCAGCTCAGGTCCTTCTCCCCTGTTTTCTTTATCACTTTCATGGCATACATCTTCTGGGACCATTTGTTCCAAACATTCACCACTTTCCCATAGCTCCCTCTTCCCAGGACTTTAAGAAGGTTGAAATCTTGCAAGTTGGTGGAGAATTATGTTATTTTGCTGCATGGGAAACCTGGTTCTGGTGACATATCCAAGTATTCTGCAGTATGATCAGATCCTCTGCACTGGAATGACAGATGTTGTTGGCATTCTTTATGAACATTCATTTTGCATTTAATGCATTCATAGTCATGAGTCCCTATATTCTTTGGGAGCAGACTGAACAAGATAAAGGTCTGTGAAATCTAGTGGCTCTGAACATATGACCACTGACTAGAAGAGTTGTCTAAATCATTTCGCAGACCGTGCATAATGGTTGTGACATGAAATCCCAGGTGTCTCAGGGATCATGGAGAATACATATATAAATAGATTGGAGCATAAGTATAGTTTACAGAGGCGGAAATCATCCGCCAGCTCCATCCGGGACTCCAGGCAACAGGCGTCACCTTCATTGTCCATCCATTTCATGTTAAATATTTGTGAAAGGAGCACATATCTCCAACCACTTTTGCACGGTCCAGCATAGTCCATGCTTTGGTCAGTATAGGCAAGTATTCTTTGTAAAATACCTTCATTCTGACCTGAAGGCTCTGGGGCCGTATGCAGAGCCGGAGCGGCCGGAGTTTTCTGATATGCTCTGCTGCGCATGCGCAGTAATTCTGTAACGTAATCTACACGATGCGCATGCGCAGTAGAGCATATCGGAAAACTCCGGCCGCATTAAAAAGCTCTGCATATGGCCCCTGGTCACTTGACTGGGACACAGAGCTCTCATTGGTTGTATCTTGGACCTCTTGGGTCCTGAAGCACCATCTTCCCCAAAGGCCCATCTTTGCAGATCCCTGCGTTATCTTTCTATCCGTCTTTTTAGACCAATAACTCAGATTTACTAAGCTGTGGCTTTGGAAAAGTGTAGATGTTGCCCGTAGCAACCAATCAGATTTTAGCTGACATTATCTAGTATGTAAAAAGAAAATGAGAGATAGCATCTGATTGGTTGCTATGGGGAACATCTCCACTTTTCCAAACCAGCAATTTAGTAAATCTGGCCCCAAATGTTAATAATAAATACATATGGTAAAACTGGAGGGATATTACAGGGGAGTGCGGAAGATAAACAAGCAGTAAGTGAGATAGAGAAAGTCTGTGTATAGGGGTATCGATCCAGGACATTGAGCTGGGGAAGCAGCCTGTGGGTGCAGCAGATGAAAGAGAAGTGCAGTAATCAGGAGCGGATTGGCAATAGGGCTGTCCGGGTAGTTTCCCGTTAGGCCAGTACCCCCATGAGGCCGCACGGAGGCTGTCTCATCAGCACGTTATTTTTTTTTAATGAAAGTAGATCATCTGTTCCCTTAGCAGCTGCTGCATCCTGATGATTGGCCCAGTGCAGGTCTTGTACTGCGGAGGCCTTTCAGTATACCCACTTTACCTGAGATGTCTCCGCAGTACAGGAAAAGAATTAGGCCAATGAGTGAGGCACAGCAGTTGCTTCTCAATGATCCTTAGCCAGGAGACAGGAAAGGAAGGATCAGCTTAGAGTTGCCAGGGGGTGGTTCTAGCTGTTGCTACAGCGCAACAGCCAGCCAATCACGGGGCTGCCTGTTACTGAGTGAGGTGAAGGCATCCTCATGATTGGCTGCTTGTTTCTTTGTGCCATCGTATGGAATCTGGAAACTGTAAGCTGAAGTGTGTGTGTTTATCTATCTGGAGTGTACTGTGTGTGTGTGTATATGGGATGCATTGTGTACATGTGTGTGTGTATATGGGATGCACTGTGTGTATGTGTGTGTATATGTATATGGTATGCACTGTGTGTGTGTTTGTGTATATGGGATGTACTGAGTGTGAGTGTAAGTGTGTGTGTGTGTGTGTGTGTGTGTATATGGGGTCAAAGGCGGAACAACTGGCAGTATGTCATGGCCAGCAGCCACCACCACTGCATCAGTCACCGCCGGATTTATTGCAAGAGGCCCCGTATGTCCGAATCCGGTTAATATTGCTAGGCCATCTCCAGACCTCTAATATATGCCACATGTATCCAATTACATGTGGGGTATATTAGGGGACAGTAGATGGCACACTATATAAAGCACATATGGGGTATTTAGTATGTCTGGGAATAGCATATACTGTAAATTATATATTGGGTAAATTAGGGTCTGGGAATGTCACACTACATTTTGTACATAGTGTGCCATTCCCAAACTCATAATATACCTCCATCTATATTATAGTATATGCCAGACCCATAATATACCCCAAATATATTTTAAATAGTGTGCCCTGTGCAGACTCCTAATCATGGTTGCCGACTCTCCCGGAATCCTGGGAGATCTCCCAGACTCCCAGGAGAGCAAGCCCTTTCTCCCGGAGACAATACAATGTCTGGGAATAGTATTATTCCTGGACACTGTATTGTCACATACACAGTGCCGGGACACAGTGGTAGGTGCACTGTGTATGTGTTGCTATGGTAACACAGCGCTGTTTTCAGCTTGACGCTGGCATAGTCTTGTCAGTGTCATTCAGAAGCAGAGGCGCTGCAGAGGACGGAGGGTGAGGAAGAAGAGCGGGGAAGAGAGCAAAAAAAGGTAAGAGAATTATAAAAGCTTATTGGGCGTTAAAGTATGTGAGGGGGGGTAATGTGTGGTTATAGTATGTGGGGTGGGGATAATGTGTGGTTATAATAAGCGAGGGGGAGGGGGTATTGTGTGGTTATAGTATGTGGGGGGTAAGGTGTGGTTATATTTGTGTGTGTGTGTGTGTGTGTGTGTGTGTG
>WWET01000405.1:163209-199046 GCA_011038615.1 Limnodynastes dumerilii
GGGTTCTTTTTGAAAAGGTGGTAATCCTAGAATTCTCCTGTCCAAAAAAGTGCAAAAAAGTGCTTTGCGCATGCGCTGGATGACACCACCATCGGGATGACGTTACCGACGTGCTGTTTAGAAGACACCAGCCATTGAGGAGCTAGGAGAGTCGGCAAGTCAGAAGAGCGCTGCGGAGGAGGAAAGAAAGAGGGACACAAAGGTAAGTAAAAAGGAGAGAGGCTGGAGAAACATGGTGGGGAATACTGAGGGGGGGCTGGAGGCACATGATTGGGAATACTGAGGGGGCTGGAGGCACATGATGGGAGATACTGAGGGGGGCTGGATACTTTGCAGGACACCCATACACAAACCGCAGGGACGCTGGGACCGCCACCCTGATGATGCAGGTATCGCCCCAATGCTTTTTACTTTTCTCCCTGAAATAATTTTTCTAAAGTAGGCAATCATGCTAATAATATATCCCACATTTAATACATGAGGGATATA
The DNA here is from genome assembly GCA_011038615.1 of Limnodynastes dumerilii. Lineage (NCBI taxonomy): Eukaryota > Metazoa > Chordata > Amphibia > Anura > Limnodynastidae > Limnodynastes > Limnodynastes dumerilii. Next base: position 163,699 of record WWET01000405.1, read on the forward strand.
CTTGGAGTCAGTAAATGGCACACTGTATAAAGAATATGTGGTGTATCTAAGAGGTCTGAGAACAGGGCCACCATTAGAAACTGTGGGGCCCAGCCTCCCAAACAGTTTTAATTATGTATTGCAGGCCCCTCTCCCCAATTTTAATCAGGCATTGCAGGCCCCCTCCACAGTTTTAATTATGTATTGCAGGCCCCCCTCCAGTTTTAATTAGGTACTGTAGGCCCCCCTTCCCAAACAGTTTTAATTATGTATTGCAGGCCCCTCTCCCCAGTTGTAATAGGCCCCTCTATTTTAATCAGGTATTGCAGGCCCCCTCCCCAGTTTTAATTATGTATTGCAGGCCCCCCTCCAGTTTTAATTAGGTATTACAGGTCCCCCTCCCCAGTTTTAATTATGTATTGAAGGCCCCCTCCCCAGTTTTAATTAGGTATTGCAGGCCTCCAACAATGATTACTGCTGAGCCTGAGCCAATCACTTACCTGCTGTCACGGAGCCTGGTCTTTTAACTCCTCCACGGTGTACGCTCTCTGCCTGCAGAATGATGCTAACACGACCTTGGGTTCACACCAGCATCATAGTTTTAGTTGTTATGTTATAGTTTTTAGTTTTTTTGTAGTATTTAATAAAATTGAAGTGCTAATATAACGTTGTTAACCCTGCCTACTTTCTGGTTGGCCCCTCCTACAGTTTACTTGGTCCTGCCCACATGAGGCCACTTCCAGAATTTTTTCCAGGGCCACTTTATTTTCCCAATCCGCCCCTGTATGTAGGTTGTACTTGCACCAAAATTTCTTACAAACTGACAGTAAATAGAAGATGAGCTTTTAAGAGACAAACTGTAATGTGAGTCTGATGTCTATGGTTTATGTGCTTAAAGTTAATGAGTACATCACATTAATACAGTATTTTATCTATAGAGTCTTTAATGTAAAGTTTTCGTTTCTTTGAATTTATTTGTTTTTAATCTTTTTGATTGTAATATTCTTTCAAGATCAAAATCATTTTTTTATTTTGATTTGTTGTCACTGGGTCTCTATAAGGTGTGGTCCCATAAGCCGGTGCCTATTCTACATATTTGATAACCCGGCACTGTACGCACTACATCTTTTTAACAATTATCGTGCAGAGTATACAATAAACGAGAGTTTGGAAGGATATTGTATTAGTGAATATGATCCCGCAAGCATGCTCCAATGCTCATAACATCGTTTAATTAGAATTTTACCGATCAACGAAGCAACCGTGTAATTCCAATTCTGAAGTCTGTATGCACTCACAACTATCTGTCCAACTATTAACGCTATTAAACGCTATCTACATAGCGTTTCGTTACTTAGATTGCATACATGCAGTCTTTTAAGACCGCATGTAAGCAATGTATGTAACGAAACGCTACGTAGATAGCATTAAATATTTACTACACATGCGCATTAGCACTGCACTTAGAGATCGGATTGGACCTTACCAAAAGACGTAGGGAATCCTGTCCATAGTTATTTATCTTACTACACCAATGTTATTATACTCCAGGCTGGAGAGGTGCTCATCCCCCAGCTCCTCTACTGCAGCACATCTCTGGAAGCAGGTTTAAGCCATCAGCTGCCACTGCCAGGGTTTGCTGTCAGCTGTTCTGTGTTCTGCCCAGCAGCTGATAGTAGGAACTTCCTGCATGCAAATGATGCTGAGCGTCACTAGGATGGAGAAACAGCGTGCGCCGAAAGAGATGGAGAAGACATCAAAGGTAAGTGAAAGAAAGCTAATTAATGGGGAAATACTGGGATGCTGGAGAGACATGAATGGGGAAATAAAGTAAGGCTGCAGAGACATAAATGGGGAAATATAGGGAGGCTGGAGAGACATCAAAGGGGAAATACTAGGAGGCTGAAGAGACATCAAAGGAGAAATACTAGGAGGCTGGGGAGACATAAATGGGAAATATAGGGAGGCTTGAGAGACATGGGAAATACTGGCAGCTCTAGAGACATTATGGGGAATATTTGAAGCCAGCAAACACATGATAGGGAATACTGGAAGCTGGAGACACATGATAGGGAATACTGGAAGCTGGAGACACATGAATGGGGAATACTGAAAGCTGGAGAAACATGAATGGGGGAATGCTGGAAGCTGGAGACACATAAATGGGGAATACTGGGAAGGCTGGATACACATGAATGGGGAATACTGGGGATGCTGGAGACACAATGGGGAATATGGGAGGGTGTGGAGAGACATAAAAGAGAATAGTGGGGGACTGGAGACACAAAAAGAGGAAATATTGGATGTCTGGATACATGTAAGGCAGGGGGGTTGTATGGTATGACTGTCCCTAAGATATATAGTCTATATTGTGTGGAGGTTTTTAGGATGAAGTGGGAGCCTAGGACACCATCTGTATTGTATAGTAGTGAATATGATTTGCTTTCTTCTATTGTGGATACAAAATTGTGTTTTATAATGCTTACATGGATACTATCATCTATTAACTATAATGTTAAACTAATAACAGAAGACGCAAATTTAAGGTTTGAACACCTTAGCACCAGCCCTGGCTAGCACCTACTCTGTGATTATTTATTCCATCTCCTATCTGAGAAGACTGTTGGGCATTTTGGTCTCTCAGTTACCATTCATTTGAACTCCTGCTTGGACCGATTTTGCATTGTTTCCCCTGTGTAAACGTGAAACAAATTTCAGGTTCTACATGGCATTACTAGTCTTACGCTTTACATTACTAATTCTGCCTTTATCTGTTTTGCATTCCCTGTTTTGGCACATTGTTCTACATTTTATGTAACAACACCAAATGACCCCCTTAAATGCTTATTTCTAAAACCAGTATTTGAAGAAACCTCAGCCAGCATTAATTATTAGAAATAAACTTTGATATTGCTCATTTTGTTTTACTTATGATAAAAGTTGTAAATATCATTAATACATGAGAGACTATGATACCTAGTACTTGTTCAAAAAAGTATTCATTCCCTTTTCATTAAAATACTGATTAAAGAAACCAAACACTTTTTTTATTTTAAATAATTTATTGTCAGTAAGAAAGACTGGCTAATGGTAGTTTTCAGTAAAAACCTTTACAAGACCATTGCATCACAAATATACAGACACCATAAAAACCGTGTCATTATTATTTTGGTTCTAAACAGGTATGCATTGGGTCCCCGTTTCCAATTAGGAGAAATCGTCTGTAATACAGACTCTCAAAGACAGGTATCACTTTTTCTTCGTAGTGTCAGGCTTAGACTCAATTGCACACAGTTGTTACTGCAAATGTGTCTGGATATTGTTCCATTTCAGAAGTCAAAACCTCAGTGGAATAAAGAGACACACTAAACCCCTGGTTATTGGATCAGTCCGCTAGTTAGTGTAAAGGGCAGACCTTGAAATAGCCCATGTTCAAAAGGGAAATTAATCCACAAAATATCTACAAAATCTAGTTAATGCTATTGAAATCAAAACTGTACATTACATTTACAAGTGGAAAAAACGTTAAAATGATATTTGAAACTTTATAAATACACAAGTCATGCTACCATGATAGTGGTATTTTTTCCTAAAAAAAATAGTTAAAAAAATAAAAGATCTAAAAAAAATGGAGTGGAAATAGTTTACCCAAATGGCCTATTTCTATTTGTCATTGATATTGTAAAATCGGGAATGAAATGAAATACATTGTATACATGGCATAATGCATTTTAGACATGCCAGATACAGCTCACCAAATGATTAAAAATAAAACAAAACAAATGAATGCTACAGAAGGAAGAAAAAAACAAAATATATATATATATACTGAAAATATATCATTTCACTATGAAATGGTGAAGCAGACAAATGTCCAGGCACTTTGAATGGTGTTAAACTTCTGTGTGATGTTGAGAATCCAGGGAAGGAATTGTCACGTCTTCAAAGTGGCCATCGTCTCCACTGTCATAGTCACTTATTATGGCCTCAGATTCCATTTCACAGCATGCAGACACATCAGTGCATGAAGCTGCAGACGTGTATCCAGACATGGACATGTTGTCCACCATAGGAACTTGAAAGTCTCTACTATACCCTAGCATGTAGGGGGCAGCATAAGGCTCTCTGTAACTATTGCCATCTCCACAGGTGGTACTTTGAGGTTCTGACTTACTCACTGGATATTGGTGATGAGGAAGGTACTTATTCAGGTTGTATCTCTGACTACTTTTGGTTGATGAACCTAAGCTGCCTACAGAAGGCATTTCTCTGGGTGGTTGCATTGAATCAAACTGTTCAGTGTACTCAGACGGCAGTGGTGGGAGCTCGTCTGGCAAAGGAAAGTCTTCTGGTGGAGGTGGGAAGTCGCTCTCTATATCATAGCCTCCAGGATAGTAATCGGTGTCAATTACATTTGGGTCTGTGTAATGTGGAGCAGGTTCTTCAACAACTTCATAATGAGGATATTCCTGAATATCTGGCAGTTGGACACTTGGCATCCAGTCTGAAGTATCCCAGTGATAACCTGCAGAGAAACAGGAGAATAAAAGTACAGCAATTAAATGACATGGAAATTAAATTACTGGTCTGTCAAGATCCAGGGCAAGCATTAGGTGTTATAATACACAAACACACAGCACTTGCTTTAAGACGCTCTCATGCAAAGCTTTATGGCAAAAAAAAAGTAGCAGGCGTGACCATAATGTGCTCTAGAATATAGTTATAATATCATGGCTATAATATGTTCTAAAAAGTCTATTATGTCTGGAAAGTATCTACAGTGGCCGTAATATGATCTACATTATGCTTCTTATGCAGGATAATAACTAGTGTCACAATGTCTTGAAACATTTTATGTTGTCTTGTTGCTATGAAGTAGCAGTAGTACATGTATGTATATATAGAATACAAGCCATCCTACAAATTGTGTTAAAATAAGAGACAAAATGAACATTAAGCAAAATTATTATTTCAAATTCTCCTGCACAAGTTGGGGTTTGTAAAAAATAAAAATTAAAAATAAAGTTTTATTATTACAGATAAACTGGATATAAAACATATAAAACAATTAAAAACCAGAGACCTGAACCAGACCTACAAAACGTGGGCATTTTCCATTATTTGCGAGACAGGAAGTGTACAGTGTGTGAGCTAGGCGGGAGTATGTAAATAATACAATAAGCTCTCACGTGCTATTTTACATGGGGATGGAGCAGAAATCAATCAGGGGTTTGGACACATCAGGGGTGTGGGCTGGTCCCATGGGACTCCCAGTTTAATGAACGCTTTATTCATTTTTTTGATAAATAACTTTAGATCCTGATTACGGACATGAAAATCAAGTGCCCCATTATCTCATCTCTTTATGTATTCCTATCTCCTGTGTATAGCAGCAGACCGGCCATCTTACAGTATACATATGCTAAACAAATGAGACAACAGACTGGGTTGGAGAAGACTATATCCTTTCTATTGAAAGGGCTCCTAAGCTGTAGCTAAATGTTTTATAAGGGGGTTATCCATCATCAATATTGTCCTTTCCTTCTAACTTGTAGCTATATGGGAGAAGGTCAACCTTATTTACCACCACCTGAAGGGTGTACATCATGATGTAATACAATAGGTGAAAATGTTGGATGAATATAAAAAATACGGCCTTTTATATGTGTTTTTGTATTGGGATAAAGAACTAAGATGAGCCACGCCTTAAATCTACCCACATATTTGACAATTTTCCCGAGCAGCCCAACAAAGGTTTCCATTGTAAATATATCTGACACCTGATCAAAAAAGGCCCAATAATTACAAATTTATCTGAAGATACAATGGTGGAAAATAACAGTTTTAGGATTTAGACTATTTATTATCAGGTTTGTAAATAGCGCTATCAGATAATGTAGCACTTTACAGAGAGTATTTCACATCAGTCCCTGTCCCACCTGAAGGAACCCCATGCAGACACAGGGAGAACATACAAACTCCACACGGATAAGGCCTAGTCTGGGAATTGAACTCATGACATCAGCGCTGTGAGACACAAGTGACACTCACTGAGCCACCGTGCTGCTAAATTTTATCTAAGTGAAATTAAATGTCCATTGTCCATTATAAGGTTTATTATGCTCTCAGTCACTTCTATCTCCTGTTTATTAATTACAATGTTAACATGACGACGGCAGTCAATAGCATGACTTATTTTAATACCAATAAAGTAGACATAAAAATGTAACAAAGCAAATAGCCACACACTGTGTGACCACACAGCACCACACATAGTACAAGTGAAGTTAAACAAATGCAAAAATAAACAGTAACAAATCAGAAAAGAAATGGTTAGTGTAAAATACACAGCAACATGCACAAGTCACCTCTTGAATTCCTGACATCAGGAACAGCAAAAGAATCTTTGAAGGCAAAAATTTAAAAGAAGAATAGAAAAGATATCACATTAGAAGATGGTATAATAAAACACAGCTCTTCAATTGAAATGCAATATTTGGTTAATAAAAATAGCCCTAACAAAGTGTCTTATTGCAGAATTACAGGGATCAGGGTACAAGGTTTGGGGTAATTACAGAGTATTAAAATCTAAATGAAAAATGACACTAATAAAAAAAAACTAACTATTTTGGACCATTGTGCCAAATTGTGATTGATATATAAAGCATTTATAATCTGCAGTGTAAGTTTATATTTAACATTTTATGATTTATGGGTTCCTTATCAGCTGTATTTTTATTTATTTATTTTTTAGTTGACCCACAAGCCTAGAGAACCATCCTATGTTTATTTAATGGTCTTCTGTGTGATATGAAGATTTTCCCTTGAGTATATCATGCAGGAAAAATCTTTTATCGGGTTGTATGAGCATTTATTATGATTTATAGAACATAAGCGTTGGACAGAACTAAAACTAGACCTGTTACAAGAATACTGAAACATATCCTGACACATCAATTCACACTATCACTACACATATGTACAGTATTATAATAACAGGACACGCAATAAACAAGGAACATCAACGTAATTTACACAGATAATGTCTCCTGCAATGACTGCTTCTTTCATTGTATCAGATCTTGGACCACAGGTAATCTTGTGCATGGGACTTTAATTCAGTTGTAAAGTGTTTTCAATGTGCGCACTGTCAGTTTAGGATGTGTAATAAAGAGGTTGTATATTTTATTGACTCAAAAACAAATTAACAGGGCATCTGTTTCTGTATCCTTGGAGTACACATTTCAGTTCTTAATGATTTCGTGTCACAACTTTAAATCTTGTTGGAAATTAAAAGTGTTCTGTGGCAAAGCAAAGGGATAAATGGTGTCACGAGTCCCCTTATAAAACAACTACTATATCACGCCCTGTCACAGTGAAAGGGCAGCCATGTGGAAACAAACAAATACATATGTATTTAGCAGAAGCCTAATGAAACTATTAAAAAATAATCAGACAATGCAGGATGCAGATGAAACAGATACAATACTGGGAAAGAATGTTATCAGAGCGACAAACACATTTTTCATCTCATACACATGCACATCTGTAATATGCAATTAATAAGGCAGCCAGGACTTAAAACACAACAATGATATCACAGGCATATATACCTTCTTTTTCCACCGAGTCAACAACAGCATTGACAAGGTGTATTACTGTCACAATGGAAGCTTGTAAAAGGTAAGAAAAAACACATTAAAAAAAGCCTACACATTCCCATCTATAAACAATGATTTCATTATATAGTACGCCTAATATACCATGCATTAATCTAGCACATAGGATGATCATTCCAAATGCTGGTGATATATAGATGAAGTTCAGTAACATTTGGGGCCAGATTTACTTCACATTCTAGATCTCATTTAACTATTGCAAACTAGAGAATGTCAGCTAGAATCTGATTGGTTGCTATGGGCAACATCTTTACTTTTCCAAGCCCCCAGTTGAGTAAATTTGGCCCTTGGAATGCTAAAGTTTCCATGTTACTGCTGAAGAGCAGTGGTGAGCAACAAGCAAACCCACTAGAGATTATGGGAAGGAGAAACTCCACTGTCTGCAACAGGCCTTGTTTTGTAGAGTCACCCAGTCCCAAACCAATCAATGATTAGATGTAGACAGGCAACCTTCCTAGTCATAGAGACTCAGAAAGTGAAGCCTTATATAATAAATCACATGACACAAAACAGCTCAAGACATTTACTAAGTCATGATGAATCCATAAAACAGCAGATCTGACAAATGATATGTGTAAAAAAAATTACTTTGTGACACACTTTATTATAGTGAAAAAAATGCATCTGATAAAGAAAAAACAAGCATAAAAATCTGACACGCAAAATAATCTTGAATGATGAATGAGTGAGATAACCTTAATATTTCAAACTACACTCTAAATTGCACTGAAATAATAACATGCATATGAACTAAATGTATACTGCAATCATAAAGCCAACAAACTAAAACTACTTAAGGATCCCCAGAATGTATATTGAACAACCTATATAAAAGACTAGAGAACTAGCAGAGAACACAAAAATGTGAGGAAACCTATATAAAAACTATACTTATAGTAACATTTATATGTTCAGAAACAGGTTCTTATAGTTTACAATAAAAAAAATTGGAGGTAACAATCATTTTCTCCAGTGGTTTTTTAAAGAAAATTGACACCTTCAGTTCAAATGCTGTAATATAGTTCTATGCCACTGGGGGCAGCTGTTGTCATACTATCAGCATGCAGGTTCCCATCACAACCTAGCACCAAGTAATTACCTTCTTTACATTATTTATGAATGGTCACAAACACCATCTATTTTCAACAGCCACCAAATAGAATGCTAAAAATGCTATTCCAGTTGTATTTATTAATATTCATATGGATATAAATAGTGTGATAATGTTATATGTGTCTCGTTATAAAATGTATGCTATACTCTTGTCTATTATTCTATTCAGGGACTATGATATAAAAAGGAGAATTGGTGATGAAATCATAATTATAAAGATGTTATAGTAACAGTAAATGAAATATTGCAATTCTCATCCCTTCACCAAAACTTGTTATCAATATTCTTTAAATCAGTATTATGTTTTCACACTGGAAGTCAAGGCTAAGCAAGTCCAGGCCACTAAGCTGTGATGATGATTGTTAAATTGACTATGCTGACAGTTCTTCCCAGTGGACCTGATCAATACATTTGAATTGGGGCATTTTCTGATGGCTAGGATTGGAAATCTCTGGCTTTTTGCTCATCCAGACTTTTGCACCATTCCCATTTAAAGTAAGGGTGGTACAGGAGGTTTAAGGTAAGGGTGAACTATAGTATCCTTGTACGAGTGAGATGAATTTGCCTGAGTAGACCATGTTCTAATGCGGCTTGTGCAATTAATTAATTACTAATTATTGGACAGTTTTAAATTCTGCCATTTTGGAGATGAGCCAAGGACATCATATTTCATCACTACTGCTTCTGTTTGCACAGTTTAAAACTGTCTCCCCCTACAGGTCAAAATGGTTTTGCCAGAGTGCGGGTGCAATGACTCCTATCACAATTACTGTGCTACGCACATCACTTATCACTGATCATAAAAAATTACGGGATGGTCTAATTTCAATACCCTGAAACTTGTATCTTCAATAAAATATATGGTTGTCAAAAAGGAGAAAGCTGGTATTTAGTAATAAATCCCCCATCTTATACAACAATCATTTACACAAATATATAAATATGAATTACAACACAAGTGATCACAACACAGCACAAGAGAGGATCTAAACATAATACAATAAAAGGTACCAGATATCCTGGAGATAAAAAAAATACACAAAAAGAAATAAAACTCAATTGACTGACAAATAATAAAGGAAGTAGCATTGGGTATTTTCCAGGCACAGAAAATATAAAGGTAATTATAACGCCAATTACTTTACTTTCTCAGATATCTAGAACAATGTTCAGCTATCCCAATGAATACAAATTCTGACATCTCTTTGTAAATCTATATCACATTAAGCATGTATAAATTGTGAGTTAATCAATATTGATATTGCTTTGGAGTGTAACACACAAGCAGTTTATTAATTAAAGCTAAAAAGGGGTCACAGGTAATCAGAATGAGTCAGACTTCTTATAGTGTCTTAAAAAAAAAAAAGTGAGATACTAGTTTGTCGATTGATTTTATCTTTGTAAACACTACTTCCTTTATTCCAAAGTCCATCAAACTTACAATGAGAACCTCCTCAAACTCTGCTCTCACTCAGAGGTGATTTGATCCATATAGGAACTGTTGTGCAGCATAAGAGAGAAAGAAAACATAACAAGACAGCCACAAGAATGAGAAGAACTTCTGCTTTGGATTATTCAAGCAGTCTAGTGAACAAGTGAAAAAAAACCCTCATTAATGTGTCATCTCATAGCACAGTTCAGACGGTGATTAGAGAAACAGTGGGCATCAGTGCATGATTAACAGTCAGGTCCTTATGAAAGGGAATAAGGAATGATGCTGCATCTGCGCCAGTCTGCTAGCATTTAACCTTAACAAGGAAGTTTAATTAACCACTAATCAAGACGAGTAGCTCTTACACCCGAGAGCCTGGGCATAAGCACTTTATAGGAACTAACTATAAATCAGGATTACATGGCTTGACTGATAGTGCTCTGCAACAACAGTTTTCCTTCTTAACAAAAGCTTTAAAGGACACACAAACATCATATTTAAATAGCAATGAATAAAATAATTACAATAAGCATTTTACCAGACTCACTGTGGTATCAGTGCCAATTAGAGACTAGCTTTAACAGCATCTCAGAACCTAAAATGTCTAATGTACATTTCTGAATGTTGTAGGGGGTCATTCATATCGGTAAAAGCCATTTGCAGTCTTTTGCTTTCCCTTGTTTCACTGTATAGAGCCAGATCCAGAGCTACGTCCGCCCGCGTATTTACACTAGCCGCTGACGTAAAAACACTATTTTGTATGTACTGCGCATGCGGGCGCAGATGTTACGGCCCGTAACTCTGAACGTACGTACCAGCCTATTATCAACAGCGTAACTATGAACAAAGGGGCGTGACAGCCATACGACACCTGTAATTACGCTTCGGAGGCGGGGTGAGGCATTTAAAGCGTAAAACAGCCAAAGTACGTAAGAGCGAGGGGAGTGCCTAGGGGCGTGCATAGTAATTACACTAGCGTAAATACGCTAGGCGTTGAAACGTAAAGGGAACGTAGGTCTGGATCTGGCCCATGGAGCTGATTCACAATTGTGAGTATACATACATTAATCCAATGCATAATAAGCATACGTTTGCAGATACACCAGGCATCATGCTTATCCATATGCCTAAGGCAGGCGGAATTGTGTTTTTTAAGGTGTTTAAACACGCTCACAAATGCCCTTGTTCACATAATCCTATCGGTCCCAATACTGAGTTGTCTGGAAATATGCAGAAGAAAATAATAATCCCTAAATATAGAATGGTGATAGAGATCACATCAGCTGCTAGCTGAGCCCTTTCCAGTGAGGGCAAGTATTGGTCATCTGCCCCAGTAATACTATATGGTAAATTCTGGTGATAGAAACATATTACGTTATCACAGGAGAAAGGACATAGCAACATAACAGCTTGAGAAGATCCAGTTCTAGCATGAAAGCAATCAATATGTTTTGTGCAGTAAGCAGATGTCCATAAGAAACCCGGAATCTGAATTCCTGGAGAGCAGGCAAATCTGCTGCATATAATCACAGTGGGGCAAGATTCCAGCAATCAGACATGTGTTACAGTATTGTGAATCAATGCAAGCGGGGCTTGATGGTGTGAATTAATGCAAATAACTGCCTCAAGTCCCAACCTCAATGCTGTAACCCATAGCTGTGCAAAAAATGGGGTGGCGCTTGATGACAAACATCGTATCATCCAGCATATTGTTTGCTCTTGGCCCCCATACTATGCTTTTCTTAAATTAAAAAGAGTATTTAGTTTTGCATATTTTTCATTTAAGTAAATTTTTACCCTCTATCACATAGTTGCCGACTGCTGCATGGAGGCGGTATTTATTGGTGTGATTTATGCAAATCAAATCTGAAACCCCTCCCTGTCTAATGAAATCATGTCAGGGTTTGAGGCAGTGATTTTCTTTACATCGCTTGCCTCAAACTCACATCCGGGAGATTTGCCGTCACGGGAATCTCCGCTTAAGTCGGCAACTATGATTTAGCATTGTCACACCTTTCCAGATTTCCACTCAGAGATACTACAATGACACAATTAAATGATAAGCATAAGTCTGCAGGATTACTCTCCATACATACCATTATCATCACAAGATTCTGATTGGAAGGAACTAAGGGACTGAATCTCAGAAATGCTTTCACGTGGATTGTATAGATGACAGGGCTTTTCTTCAAGGGACTTCTTTGAAAGACATGGGTCGAAATCAACCTTAGCTAAAAGCAGAAGAGAAGACACAAAGTCACAAAACTTAAGGACTCTCAATTAACAAGTTCCATCATTGATCATCCCCCAAAGGACAGCCAGTAGAGATTCAACACAAGCAAAGCAGTCATGAAATATGTTTGAAAGTAACAATCATAGAATGACTTTGAAATCGGATAATAACTGAAATGACACAATGCTGTGACAAATCTCCAAGGAAGGCAAAAAAGCAATTTGGTTCAATGGTTTGTTGAGATTACATAGTCACTAAAGAGTTCATCATTCTTCTGGGGATTACTGCACGTTATTAAAATAGATAAATCGTAATATCAATAGGAAAGGAAGATACAACAGAGATTGTACCATGGAAATAAACAGCGTTTAGAACTGGAAAGCAGTGGAATATACACATTTATATCAATAGAGCAGCAACTAAAGGCTCCAAAACATTTCTAAACGTTCACCATATAACTATGAATAACAGCTTAGCCCATAAAACTTGGTTGGCAACTTTTGCAATGAAAATCAGGGAGCTTAAGATAACACTATCAAAGTGCTGCACAGAGGGGGGGGTCCTATACTGACAAAGGGGTGTGTCCTGTACTTGTCAAAGGGGTGGGTCCTGAATCAGCATCAGGGAAACTGCCAGACACTTCAGGGAGTCAGGGAGATCACCTGCTCTTCAGGAAGTCTCTCCCTGATATTTAGGGATAGTTGGTAACTATGCTTTACATGTATGTAATTGTTCAAATGCCATTTTGAAGACTAACTAAGCATAACTGCAACAAGTTGTAACAGAAGGCACATGCTCACCATCATAGTCAAAATCCCAACTTGGCTTTTGTATGGAGTCACAATCTGAAGGAGAGTTGGATGGTGGTGGAGGTGGTAAATTTGGAGCAACGCTGCAGACCGCTACAGCTTTTCTGTGCCCATGCACAGAGTCTGGGTTGAAAGTGCTGAATTCTGGATGCTCTGGAATGGTGGACCCCTCAAAGGAGTTTCGGTCCAGGTTGTTTCTAGAGTCACTTGGAATGCTTGGAGTGTAGGAAATGGGCCTCACCGGCACTTGGGGTGGGATGTCAGAATAGATGTTCTTGTTCAATTTAGGATCCATAAAGGGTCTTTGTAGAAAAGCTGAAGTGGTGCCAGAGTGTTTGTCATCAAGCTCCTGCTGACGTTTCTTTTTCTTGGTGGCCACTTTGCGGCAGACAACAAAAATCACAACTAGACAGAAAACCCCGGCGATGAACACAATGATCCCGATGACTTCAGCCAGGCCAATATTCCAGGATGTCGAAACATATTTATTAAGAGCAACGTCTGTGCAGTGTTTTCCACTATACCCATTGCTGCAGTTGCAACTGTAAGCGCCGTAGGTGTTTTCACAAACGGCGCCATTAGGGCACGGGTTGTCTTGGCATTCGTCAACATCATTTAGGCATCTGAAATGTTGGCAAACCAAAATAAGTAATGTTGCACAGGATAAATGTATTTACGCTCATCACACATAAGGCCTCATTAGCTGAATGGGGCTTAACACACATTTCTTTCATATCTCATTTCTACAGAATGAAGGTTGTGCTGCGTATGGAACATAAGTCATTGATCATTACATGATAGCACACTTGCTGGTTAATACAATGCTCCAATCAGCTAATAACAGTGCAGCATAGGGCCGGCTCCAGTCATTTTGGCTGCTTATGAAACCTTGTGTAAGTAAGCCAAAGTGTAAGATCTGTGTATGCACGCGCCAGATGTTACTATATGGATCTTTCAGGCGTACGGAGCTAGGAGATCCATCCAATAGGGAAGCCCATCCACTCATCCACCTAAATTCTGTAAGGTGGGCACATACATTGTACTTTTACAGTATAAGCAGGTTTAAAAGTTAAGTGCAAATCAGAGGTCACATGGGACACTTAAGGTAGGGTTATGGCCGCGTGAGTGCTGCTAACTCCACACAAGAGAGGGCAGTGTCCAGGTAGCTCACTCTCCTCTTCCGTGCGGACTGCCAGCCTGAATCTGTCCCATAGTGTCTAAGTTTATGTACAGGCCAAATAATGATGGCTGGGTAAGGATTTGGCCCAAATGACAGCAGCCCATGGATATGATCTTCCTAGCATGGATAATGTAGGCTGGTGGTGGTGCTTTGATATTTGATATTTCGTATTTCTAGGTCCCTTCATACACTGTTTAATTGCTGAGTATTTACTAATAATACCCTGTTCAGATTACCAGCTAAAAGCCTGGGTTTTCATGACATAGCCGGGTTTCATGAAAACCCTGTCTTTTTCTGGCAATCTGAATGCGAACCCCGGCTCTCTCTAGCAGAGTCTTAGACCCGGCTAAAAAGAAGGGGTTTGCGGAGAAAGCCGGGTCCTGCGGCTCCACTGCACAGCGGTGACCAGGGAAATCCCGGGTCACTGCTGTCAGTGTGAACGGGCAGCCCGGCGTGTCCCTGCAAATCCCCAGGGTTTGAAAACCCTTGGATTTGCAGGGCTGGTAATCTGAACGTGGTATTATAAATCATTTCTGCCAAGAACTGCTGCTTGCTTTCTTAGCTCTCCATTCAAATCACCATTACATTCAAATACATTAAACACAACAAAAACAAAATGTCACAATGTTGTGGGAATTTTTTGCTTTGAATTTCAGGAATTAAAAACCCATTGCAAGAAAAATGAAATGAGAATAAATACCTTTCTCCGTGGAAGCCGGCCTCACATTCACACACAGGGCCGTCTAAGCTGTCTATGCATTTGCCGCTATTCTTACAAGGATTGTCTTTACAGTATGGGCCCAGCTGACACCTGCAATACATACAATGACATTACTCTGCAATTACTATAGAAGTGACATTTGTAAGGAGAAGACATGTAATAGTTAGAATATATTTGCTTGAATCATATCATATGAATCATGCAACAGCAGAACTGTCATTTGCCAAAAGCGTTGTTTTCTTTGCATGGATGAAGTAGATATAATTGCATGTAAGGGCTTCAATTTTCAATAGTTTTCCAAGAACTCGGTCACAATATTAACATAAATAACAGGAAAAGCCTAGGTTTGTATGCATTGCGGGTGTTGCCAATGGCAACCAATCATATTATGGTTTTTATTTACAAAACACATTGACAGAAAATGATAACTAGCGACCGGAACTAGATCCCTGCACGCTCTCCGCAGGGGTCTGAAAGTCCGCTCCTGTCACTCCCCTCTCTCGGACCTACATGTCCAGAACCCTACTACCTTAACTCCTCCGCATGGATCTGCTGCTCACCGCCCCCCGTCCCTTCATTAGCATGTCTAACCCCACCTGTAGGGCGGTGATAAGACATGCCAAAGTAAAGTGCTCCTACTTCAGATCTTGTAATGTACGGAACGGAGGTCCGTATGGAGGAAGATACGTTAGTGTAACAGCAGACACGTGCATCTGATCATGTTACTCAGAGACTTGCTTAAGTTCCCTGACTTACTTCATTCTGGATCCAGCCCTAGAATCTGATTGGTTGCTAAGGGCAAAGGGCTGTATTCAGAGAACCGTTTTTGCAGGAAGTTCCGTGTGTATTTTTAGGATCGGATGAACCGCGCATGCGTAGTAACTAAATTTGCGCTATCTACGTTAATTTTAGGCACGAACTTGTGAATCGCACGTGAGAAAATACGCACAGAGGGGCGCAGTTGTAATCTGTCTGGAGACAGATACGTGAAAGCAGGTGGGGGGAGGCATTTAACTGACCGTCTGAAGGCGCGGTTAGTTAGATACGCACGTACGGAAGGATTATACGCACGGAAATGCACATTTAAAGATAAGGGTGGTCGAGGAACTCGTAAGTCAAGGACAATCCGTCCGTGTGAGGGGCGTGTCATGGGGGTTGCCTTGCAATGTTCGCGTGTATAATTGCGAGCCTTTCGCTGACGGATCTCTGAACACGGTCCAACATCTCCATTTTAGTACTTTATGTAACCCTAAGAGTAGGAAGAAGTTTGTCTGGAATTAGCCAGGTTTTTGTGGTTCAGGAGTTGGCAGTAATAACAATAGAGTAATATTGACCACTGCGCTTCCAGTGTTAATGGGCCTGATCCAGAACAATGCCCGCCGTCGGTAGGAAGCACAAGATCAGCTTTTCAGGATCGGGGGTCCATAGCAGCGCCGTAGGGACGCTGGAGGGGACGTCCTCCAGCGTCCCTACGTTCAGGTTAGTGTAGGTAGGCGGGGGGATCTAGTTTAATGAGGGTAAGGGGGCGGGCTAGGCGGCCATACGCTCCTGTGCGAGCGTATGGCCCCTTCCTTACGCCGACTGAAGTTAGGGTAGCCTTCAGCCGGCGTAAGGAAGGGGATATACGCCCGCACAGGGGGAGTGTCGGGTAAGTGAACGCCGATACGCTGTGCTTTAGTAAGACCAGCGCATCGGCGTAGGTCTGGATCAGGCCCTATATCAGTCAATTTATTTTGAGATATAGGAGAACCTTATAGTTATTATTATAAATGAATATTTATGACATTTAAATTGTTCTCCTGTGTTACATCTACCCCCTGAAAAGGAAGCTTATTCCACTTATCCATCACCCTCCCGCACAGGGGGAGTGTCAGGGTAAGTGAACGCCGATACGCTGTGCTTTAGTAAGCACAGCGCATCGGCGTAGGTCTGTGTACTTGTCATCGCTGAAATCTGCACACAATATATGAATGGATTAAATTACTTGAAAACAACTCATTCCCTCGCCCATATAGATTCATTTACAGGTTGTTAAACAGAATTTCCAGACTTCACTCATGTTTTCATACATGTCACAAGCGATATTTTCTCCTTCCCACAAGTGTTCTCAGATAAGCTATTATATCCCCACAATATTACTTTTAGCAGCAGGTCACCTAAAATATAATACTGATTAGTTACAAGTGCTGGCAAGTTATTTTCCCAAGCTGTGAGCAGTAATGGTGCCATTTCTTTATTGTTTACAGTTAAGTGAACACCTACTGGTTATCACTCTCTCAGAAAAAGTAATGACCTGTCTTCAGAAACAAAAGATATTGTATGGCACACAATGGAAATATGTCAAACTCCAGCATTTACTATAGACAATACTGATGGACCAGCATGGTGCTACTTGAGTAACCTGGTATTTAGGTGCACAACACCGCATAGTCCTTGAAACTCCTGCATGTGTAGAGGACAGGACAGAGGCTACAGGGAAAACTTTTCAGGCAACCAGTATACTTGTGAGCCAATGCCAACTCTCTATCAGTGTAAAAGAAAATGACTTACCTCTGGCCAGCGTAATCTCCCCTGCAGTGGCAGATAAAATCATCCTTCACCACAATACAGGTCCCACCATACAGGCAAGGGTTGGTTGCACATGGATTGATTACTATCTCACAGTGTGTGCCCATGAACAACGGAGAACATTTACAATAGTAACCTGGAAAACCAAACAAACAGAATGTACGAATAATTTAATGTAGTACATTACAAAGAATATTTCACATTCAATCAGTGCCTGCCCCTGATCCAGACTTAATAACGAAAGGCAATTTTACGCATACGGCATGCGTAAATCTCACTGTGGGAACGCACTGCGCATGTGCGTAGCAGATGTTACTCATCATAACTTTGATTCTACGTAACTCCGTACGATAGGGTGTGACATCCCTACGCAAACCGATTATACACATTGTGGGTGCAGGGAGACATTAACATTGTACAGTATGGGATGGGTTAGGCACTTATGTACTTCAAGGCATTACGTAGGAGCAGAGATACATAAGGAAAAGTTAAGGCAGGTTCCTGAACACGTAAGTCGGCTAAG
Organism: Limnodynastes dumerilii; assembly: GCA_011038615.1. Lineage (NCBI taxonomy): Eukaryota > Metazoa > Chordata > Amphibia > Anura > Limnodynastidae > Limnodynastes > Limnodynastes dumerilii. The sequence continues at coordinate 181,936 of WWET01000405.1, forward strand.
TACGTACGTACAAGGGGAGTGTCAGGGGGAGGGCATTATCCTTAGTAGTGCACAACTTAGGTATGCTTGCGTATGTAAAAGGATCTCAAGTCCGGATCAGGCCCAAAGTTCCATAACATATACAATCACAAATACACTAACATTAATTTGGTCAGCAGCCAATTAACCAGCATGTTTTTTGCATGTGGGAGGAAACCGAAGCACAACTCCCAGCATGCTGCAACACCATAGGCATAGCTAATATCTTGCAAAGCAAGATGGGACTTGTAGTTTCACAACAGCTGAAGTACTGCAGGTTTCCTTTGTCTGGTGTAGATTACTACAAAGTTTCTAAGAGTTGTTTGTAACTTGGGATTTCTTCCTATGTGCTTTGGTATTCATTTCTTTAAATAAAAGTCAGCATTGGAATTGTTACTATTGTTGCTCCATTAATATTTGAAGACTGGTGCTATTAAAATGAACGATCTGTTCTTTTATGCCTGAAACTGAGCTAAGCTTCAGATAAAAACTGAAGATGAATTCTGCAATCTAGATGTAACTGCACAAAAGGGAACATTGTGCATAATGTATAGATTTGGAACGCATTCCCTCATATAGACAGCATCAAATAATAAGCAAATGCTCGCAATATTTTACCTCCGCTTGTGGGGGAGCACACTCCTCCATTGATGCAGGGATTGTCGGAGCAGGCATCGGCAGCTGTAACGGAACACCCTGGGGATATGTCCACGGACTCTTCTATGTGTGCCGAGCTCTTTAGTTTTGTATGAAGCGGTAGCTCCTGTCCATTGAGAGAGAGAGAGTCCATACATCCTCTGAAGCCACTGCTGACTTGAGGGCTTCTTCCATGTTTGGTTCCTTGCTGGCGCATGTGGCCCCCAAAGAACACATAATTGTCAAGATTGAGTGTTCGTAGAGTACCAGGTGCTTTGCCAGACGCTGTGTGGACACGATCTAAAACCAGCCTGGCATAATTGCCATCCACCTCCAATGATACGGTGTGCCAGTGGCCATCATTGACGTGGATACTCTGAACAGACACGATTCCAGGTCCACTGCCACAATCAAATTTATATTGCAGCTTTCCACCTTGGATCTAAAAAAAACAAAATAATAAAGGTTTAAATAAATGAAAACAAGATTTAAAAGGTAATAATTATAAATCAATGTGAGTTATAATTAATATATATTGCGGTGTTCATATATTGGAGACTGCCGTATTCAGAGATCCGTATTTTCGGGAAGTCCATTAGGCAAGGACTTGTGAATCGCACGTTGGAAGATCCATATGGAGGGGCGTGTTTATAATCCATCTGGAGAAAGAGCCGTGTAAGTGGGGGGGCATTTAAATGAGCATTTGAGGGCGTGGTTAGTTAGATATGCACATACGGAGGCAATATACGCTCAGAAAAGCACACTTATAGATAAGGGTGGTCGAACCACTTGTAAGTCACCGGCAACCAGTCTGTGTAAGGGGAGTGTCATGAGTGTTGCCTTGCAACGTCCGTGTGTATATTTGCGCACTTTAAAGAAACGGATCTCTGAATACGGCCCTACATCGGTATCTGTGCTCAAACACAATTTCTGGCCACGATCAGCTATTATGTAAAATACAGACCACCAGGTGGATGTGTAGAATGTATACTCTCTCAATGCTGAAAGTGCTTCTGATTCATCCTGGTTGTTATATCACGTGTGTGTGTGGTTCTCTGAATATGTGCTCTCTACTCCACTTCTATGACCACTGGAAATCCTAGTGCATCTATACTAGGGACTAGTTACACAAGGGATAGAATAGAACCCATATCACAGTGACCTCATGGCAATTAGCTGCTTATACTAGTTCAGATGTTACTAACCGTAGCATGTACTTTTGTGAAAAAGAACTTAGATTCAAATGTATGCCCCCTGGTGGAGAGAGAAAACATTCAATCATCACCAATGCCAACTGTGCCTGGATGGATGAACCAGGGTTTAAATGGGGCAAAACAGTTCAGTTCAGTGCACAATAGATGTAATAATCAAACATATGTACATAATAGCAGTGGCTCAGTGAGATTTCATTAGGCATGAGATGTATGGGGTAGATCCAGACCTACGTGCTAGTTACATTAGAACGCATAGTGTATTTACGCTAGTGTAATTTATATGCACTCCCCTCGCTCGTATGTACTTTAGCCGTTTTACGCTGCCCAAACTCTACCTTAACTTTTGATAGCGTAAGTACTGACGTACGTAATGGATTTACATAAGTGACGGCCATGCTGTATGATTCAAATGCCTTCCTCCGCCTCCAAAGCGTAATTACGGGGGTGTCGTATTGATGCTCCCGCCCCTTCATTCATAGTTACACTGATGGTACGTACGTTCAGCGTTACGGGGCATGCGCATTAAATACAAACAAGCCGATTTTACGTCATCAGCTAGCGGACTTAGCTCAGGATCTCGCCCTATGTGCCTAGATACTTGCCAAATAATATTCAAGATTACCACTTTTTATAACTTTGTTTTTCAACTCTAAAAGTCACAGTCCCCTTATTTTGTTTTACCATCTTTAATGGTGACTTTTTTTTTCCTTTTTTTAAACTGTAAATGAAAGAATGTAACAAAATGTAGTAATTTGAGAAACAAGTTCCATAAGGCAGTCCTCTAATGTGCTTAGTCAGTGCAATCAGTAAAGATCAAAGAGATTGGATTTGTCTCTGTGTATTTTTGATGAGCCTCAGTATGCATCAGCAGAGCAAATGCGTGTTGTCACCTTTTTGTAAATAAAGTTAATCAATGTTGAATAGTGTAGTGACACAAACTAATGTCACTTTATTCACTAGTTTGACTCCAGCCGTGCTGCTATCTGGGAATGATGAATGTTCCGCTGAATAATAATGGAAATGCAAATTAACGGAAAAAACATGTTTATGCGTTTTATATAAAAAGGAGCATGACAACTGAGCAAATAACCAAATCCAATTCATTTTCATATGAGCAATTCAGCAATCACGGTCACAGAGATGAAATGTAATGAGAAGCCATGTCACATTTTTATCTTGCACAGCGAGCTTTAAAAATGAAAGTGTCTATATTTTGACTGCCAGATTGATGTAGTGTCTCCGTTCCCAATCACATATGTTGCAGATTTTTGCTAGATTGAAGTTGATGTTTCAGTTTTAAACACAGAAATATAGTTCAGGGCTTTTCTGCTGATTAAAAGGATTAGCCAATTTCTCAGAGTGGCATCATTTGAATGGCATAAGTGCAAGTCCGACAGAGACACCTCTAAGGTCATTTGGGAACCTTTCCAAATCTGTAGGTGATGGCTAATGGAAGCTGTCATATTGCTTTCTAATGGCTCTACATAATTGCAGGAGCACACAACAGAGATGGAACTGTGAGAGGAGGAAAGAGAGGGCATTTTCTTCAAGAGGATTCAAGGGACTGTAAAACTAACCCCAACTGTATAAAAGATTAATTATTACGAAATTCCTATTTGCGCAATGTTATTAATCTGCATGCTATTGTTATCATTCGGCTGTATACAGACGCAGTATAATAGTAACATAATATCATAAGACAATATAAATACAAGTAAAGTAGCACATTTCTGTGTCAGTTGCAATGAGGTATAGCCTCACACTACAACTATAATAGAGAGATATGGGAAAATAGGGATCAAATCAGTGGACACTTAACCCGGAGGATAGAACTAGCAACTACTACCAGGAAAAGAACCAGAGATGTACATGCAGCATACTGGTATTTGTTAACATATACAACTACCAATTGTCTTAATCTGTCAAGCAATATTAAAGCACAGTATACAACTCAGTTAACAACAAAACAGTGCCACCTAGTGGTCCTAAGGAAACATGGTGTTTTCTAAGTTTTTTTTAAAATGTTTCTTTTTGCACACTTAACGATAAACACATTAAAGTGAATAGGCTGAAGAAACTGCCTGCGGGAACACATCATTACTGTGGCTTCTCAGTCATGTCTATGGATTAAGTGCAGTTTTAGTGCAAAGCAATCAACTGCACAATCCTTACTTATACATGGACAAAGCATCAAGCACAATGGTGGCTTTGATTTACTCAACAAGGCCTGTCTACAAAGCAAGTACTTCTTTAATTATTAATTATTAAGTCTGTCTATTCCAGTACAACGTCCGCATAAATTAAGCATTTGCTCGCCAAGAAAGAATCAAACATTTTTAATGAGATACAACACACAAGAAAGAATAAAGCCTTTAAATGAAGATATTCCCAGCAAAGACTTTTTTCAAGCTCTATTTGCAATTTCTTTAAACAATGCTTGGGCTTATTCTCAGCAAGACATTCAGCGACAATCCAGTGTAAAAAACGATGTCTGTGTTTTTAATATGAATATCTCCGGGTACCAAGAACTCCAGAAAACAAATATTTTTTTCCTTAGTTTTCTTTGCCAGCTGCAACAAACACTTTGTAATTACAGATTGTGCCTCCGAGCTTATGTTGATCCGTTAAACATTTCGTAGCATGTGAACATTAACCATGACAGTGTTAGCATATGCAACAGGGGGGAAGGGAAGTGAAAATTAATGTTTAATATTTAAAAAGTGATACTTAAGTAGGGGACCTGCTACTCCTTTACCCGGTCTGCTAGTGACATAATAACAGCAAACAACTGAAAAATGTAACTGTTACATTGCTCATACATTAACATTTAGCACCAATGCAACAGGTTATTTTAAGAAACAATATTTGTATAAACACACAGGAAATCACTTTATCACTAAAACACATCAGGCCATATTTACTAAGCTGCGGGTCTGGAAAAATTGAGACGTTACCCATGAAAACCAATCAGAATCTAGCTCTCACTTCTCTATTACATACTAGAGAATGTCAGCTACAATCTGATTGGTTGCTATGGGCAACATCTCCACTTTTCCAAACCCACAGCTTAGTAAATTTGGCCCATCTAATCCATTGTCAGCTTTAACAATAAACATGAAATTCAGTTGTCGGTAGACTGGGATATACTCCTGCTTGTGCCTGTTGGATCACAACATTAGCTGTGAGGGGCGGGCCCTGATCATGCAAATCATGTCTACAAGCCACACCCCTTCTAGCCTTACTGTTGCAATTTGCCACACTGAAGCTTGTGGCAGCATTTGTATATAGATATCATGGCTCTGTCCCCTTGATCCACGATGCAATGAATGACATCATTAAGTAATAGTGTATGGAGCTTAATGACGTGTGAGCCTCTTTCCTCCTTCTCCAGTAAAATGTTGCCAACTGTGGTCCAAATGAATATAATTTTTCATGTATTTAACCATTTTCACGGCGCACACAGTACGGGTAATCAACACTATAAGTCAGATCATTTCTATGAAAGCGCTCAGAAGAGTACTCAGAATGAGCACCATAAAACCCACCTCGAGAATGCTGTAGTCTGTTCCTCTGGCATACATGACAACAGCATGCGCTGAGTACGTCCTAAGCTTCATTGTAAGCTTCATTTCCTCCTTGTTCTCATTCTCCAGCAGTCTGTATTTTATGTAGCTGTTCCCAGTGAATGTTACCGATGAACCAACTAGGAATCAAGAAAATGTACTTCAGCATAAAGAATTCCATTGTGGTATGTGTACAATAACAAATAATACTCATAAAACATGAGTCGCTGACCTCTCTATGAAATAACGAACCCATCAAATATGTGTATTAAACTAAGTGAACGGCCTAATGGCCAACAGCCTTTACTATATCTCATCCTCAAACACATCTGAACGCAGGTGAACGACTCCTCTTCTCCAGTCAAAGTAACATGACAGCAAAAAGATCAGGATAAAAGATAAAAGGAAAACAAAAAATGCTCTCTGATCAGTCCATATAGAGGTTCCTAATCCTTTAAGGTATGCAAAATATAACACCTAAAAATGTCTCTTCTCTGTGCAATGCAGATATGGGGGAACCGTGAGTATATATTACATCAGTTGAGGGCCTGATCCAGACCTACGCTCGCCCGTGTTTTTACGCTTTTCGTAAGCGTAAAAGCGTCTATTTGTACTTACCACGCATACGCGAGGCAGATGTTACGCAAAGAAACACTGAGCGTATGGGCCTTGAGCGTACCAGCATCGTAACAATGCACGAAGGGGCGTGCCAGCCATACGTAATTACACTGTGTGGGCGTGGTGAGGTATTTAAATCATATAGTATAGGCGTGCTAAGCATCGTAACTACGCATGCATGCTACGGACGCCCGCGATTACGCTCAGAAAAGTTAGGGCAGGGTTTGGCTGGCATAAGACGGCATAAATACGGACGACCGAAAGGTGTGTCTAGGGGAGTGCTTCGTAGGTACGCTGGCACAAGGGCGTAGCATTTGCATAGGTCTGGATCAGGCCCTCTGTCTCTATGCTGATCATGACAAATAACATGCACTGTAAATCTGGAGTGTGAGAGCACCAGCCAGGAGAAGGTTTATTATCCCATCTTTCTGCCTGAAAAACACTGACAACATGTCATGGTGGAATTATATTCTAATTGTACAATGTCAGCATTACCATTGCATTGTCGTCCGTCTGGGCAGACACAGTTGTACGTCTCTTCTTTTACATCCACAACACATTCCATCCCATCAGGACACGGGCTGCCTTCACAAAGATTACTTAAAATAGGGCACTTTCCTCCTGTTTGACAAATGACATGACATTACCATTATACATGCAGGTCAGCCATGATAAGTGTCACCTCTGGACTCTGCTGTGTCCCTGTTCCTTACCTTTGCACAAGCATACAGCTTTCCTCAGGTGTCTCGGTGTCACAAAGCTCAGCCGTGCAGTACTATGTGTTGACATGACATTCTCATCAACCGATATCTTCTCGTCGCAAAACCTCAAGGGACAATCCACACCAGCGCAGAGCTTGTGGTAGACCTCAAGTATTTTCACTCCGCTGAAGTCTTCAATGTCGGCAATAGAGGCATTTATCTTGGGGATAAGTAGCTTAGGCAGGGAATGAGTGCTTCCAGGCTTATCTACAGCCAGCAGGACGTCAAGATTTGCAGGTGTGTCGGAAGGCTGCAAGCTGAGAATCTGAACATCAATTTTCCGCCCTCCCAGAACATTTTTCAAAGTTCTCTGGAAGTTTCGCCAATAATCCCCAATGAATTCCTCTGAGGAGAGGCTGGCGAAGCGGAACGCAATGCTGTGATTAAGGACCTGCTGTGTTATTTGCTTGATATGAACAGTGATATCAGCTGATGTTGTAAACATTCCATCGGTGACGCTGACATTTAGCAGGTATTGGCCGGGATCCAGCTTCCTGTGTGCTATCACTTTTCCCCCTGTGCTTGAAACGGAGAAGATGTTTTCCACTTTGGAATCCAGGCTGTAGGTGAGTGTGTCGTAAACGTCTTGGTCTGTGGCGTGGATCTTGCCTATCACACCACCAGAATATTCCTCCCCGAATGTTGTAATGTAGATTTCTAGCGGTAAGATAGCTGGAGGGTATATGCTCTCTTCAATCACTCGCACGTCAATTGTGGTTGTCGATGACAACTGTGGTTTACCGTTATCGGTGACCTGGAGGTAGAAAACAACATGACATGGCACATTAATTATTTCCAGCATAATGACCAGTGCAGTTCCCTATGTAATTTTCCTTTAAATCCTACATCAGTTAATATAAAACAGTTCTCCTTAAATATCTCTGCAGTAAATGCATTTCATTTTGTGCGTTAAAATGTATAGCCAAAATAACAGAATTCTAATTACTAAATGAAGTATTCTCTTGTAAAGTTTCTACACCTGTACATTGCCCTGAGTATCTATGTAAAAAAAGACATTCTGATTGGATGATCATAACTTGGTCAGCAGAATGTATGTGTCAGTATGTTGAGCAGCTGAATTAAATAGTGGTGTTCCAAGGAGAGCGATAACCACCACTGTTCTTGTCTGGGGGAAATAATGAGGCAAGTTTCTGTAAAACCTCCCTAAAAGGTGTAAAAGCAATCCAATGTTGAGTGATGCAGTTTTTCTTAACAACAGCAGAGGGCACTGTTGGTGTTTTGATCTATGAAGATGTTTTATCTCATTTTAATGTGGCTCTTCACATAAATCATAAAAACAATATTCACTGGTTTGGGTATAAGAATATGTTTTTCTATATAAATAATATAAAAACAAAATAAATGCACCAAATAAAATAATATGCTCACAATAAACAAGATGCTTTAGTTTTATTGTTCATAACCAGTATAGAAATCCAGAACGGGGCATAATTTTACTTATTTGACAAATCGCTTGTTCACCAGTAGATGGGAGTGCAGCTCATTTCACCATTCAAAAAGCAGTTGATGTATAGACCATAAAACGGTTTATTAGCAGAACGCTTCCTGTCTACAGCATTTGACAGTGTAAGGTTTTAAATCAGACAGACCTATTTGTAAAGTACCCTTGGTTATATATCACAAAACTAAAGCTAAGAAGTCGACTCTATACATTTACTTGCTTCAAGGAATAATAACAACTTCTTTGGTGTTAAAAGGCTTTCGTCTGAATTAAATAGCTTTGAGAAGTACGTCATGTTGTAGGAGGAATAATTAAATCGTTTGAGGGAAACGTTTTGTGGCGACAGTGAGATTACGGCCATGGAAGGAATTCAATGGGTCAGAGGAAAGTTTGAAAAGAATAGGTCTTGTGTGTGCTTAGTGTTTGAATCACTTTTATTTAAACCAACAGGAAACAGCACTAGGGTAAATTAAACAAGTGCAAATTGCCAAGACATGGTTTTTTAACGCTAGCTATTGCTCGGATACAGCTTTCCTAGAAACTTTGAAGTTAATTTTTCTCATGGTGCTTCTAGACTCCAAATGAAAAATGACAGGGGAGTGAGTATGTTTGTATATACGGACGGATATGTGACGCAAAAATACGCACTGGAAAATTTTAATAAAAATGGATGGGGGGGAGGCATTAAAATGAAGGGAAGTGGGCGCGACTATCATGAATCGCATGTACGGAGGACACATACGCACAGGAACGCACTCGGAAAGTTAGAGGTGATCTATGGCAGTGTAAGTCTCCGACAGTACAGCCGAGAGAGGGGAGTGTCCTGCTTGTGAGGGGGTTTGGCCTGCACCAGTTGTGCGTATAATTGCGATCCGATCACCACACGGATCTCTGGAAATGGCCCTATATGTCCAACTTTTACTTTTCCTGACAAATACCTGAACCGGTCTTCTTGCAAATAAATATTTGAATGGACTATGAGCAAGGGTTGATAGAATGTCACCATTTGCCCCTTAAAATGAGAAGGCCTTAATTCATCCCCGAAGGGGGTCGTTTCCTCATGACTGTGGATTTGCCATTTATCTGACAGGCCGTAACAATAACAGCTGGTCAGATACCCAAAGCCAACCTGACAGCTGTCAGGCACAAAGCCTCTGGATATCTCTGCCTTAGAAGCGCAGCGTGTAACGTGAAGTCATGTGCCCTGCACTTCTGTGAGGCCCACGAGAGTGAGGAGAGGAGCCAGCGAGCTTCCGGCTCAAGCTGCCAGACAAAGTCATGATAAAGGTAAGGTTACTGGTATGCGTTTTACATGATTTTTTTTTCCAGAACATTTTTTGTTACTATTAAGGAAATTTGTAATGCAAGGGGTTAGCTCTAGTTTTTATTGTAACTTTAATTAAATATCATTTAAAAAAGTGGTAATAAAAATGTAATTGTTTGTCTGATTTTCTTAGTGCAGTGTTCCCTAGACGCGGGACCGGATCCCGACCCCTGCACGCTTTCTGTACAGGTCTTAAATTCTGCATGGAAGTGACCTCCCTCTCACTCCTCTCGTGCTGAGATTTTGTGACTTACGCTGCTATGTAACCCCTTATTCCCACCCACACTGGTAAATTATAATGCTTCCCCCATTCCCCTGGAGGGGAAGCCCAGCCCCTTTGTTCCGGAATTAAATTACATACAATAGGTGTTGTGTGTTCTGTGCATTGTGTAGATAGGTCACTAGTGTGCTCTCTGCATTGTATAGCAGTCACTGGTGTGCTCTCTGCATTGTATAGCAGTCACTGGTGTGCTCTCTGCGTTGTATAGCAGTAACTGGTGTGCTCTCTCCATTGTATAGCAGTCACTGGTGTGCTCACTGCATTGTATAGCAGTAATTTGTGTACTGTCTGTATGGAATAGCAATCACTTGTGCGCTCTGTGCATTGTGTAGATAGGTCACTGGTGTGCTCTCTGCATTGTATAGCAGTCACTTGTGTACTGTCTATGGAATAGCAATCACTTGTGCGTTCTGTGCATTGAGTAGATAGGTCACTGGTGTGCTCTCTGCATTGTATAGCAGTCACTTGTGTACTGTCTGTATGGAATAGCAATCACTTGTGCACTCTGTGCATAGTGTAGATAGGTCACTGGTGTGCTCTCTGCATTGTATAGCAGTCACTTGTGTACTGTCTGTATGGAATAGCAATCACTTGTGCACGCTGTGCATTGTATAGATAGGCCACTGGTGTGCTCTATGCATTGTATAGCAATCATTTGTGCGTTCTGTGCTTTGTGTAGATAGGTCACCGGTGTGCTCTCTGCATTGTATAGCAGTCACTTGTGTACTGTCTGTATGGAATAGCAATCACTTGTGCGTTCTGTGCATTGAGTAGATAGGTCACCGTGGTGCTCTATGCATTGTATAGCAATCATTTGTGCGTTCTGTGCATTGTGTAGATAGGCCACTGGTGTGCTCTCTGCATTGTATAACAGTCACTTGTGTACTGTCTGTATGGAATAGCAATCACTTGTGCGTTCTGTGCATTGTGTAGATAGGTCACTGGTGTGCTCTATGCATTGTATAGCAATCATTTGTGCGTTCTGTGCATTGTATAGCAGTCACTTCTGTACTGTCTGTATGGAATAGCAATCACTTGTGCGTTCTGTGCATTGAGTAGACAGGTAGATGTGTGTACTATATAATGTAGGGATGCATTGTAGTCATTTTAACTGCAGGCTCTGTCAAGTTAAAGTAACATCATAATCTCAAGCAGAAATCAGCAGCACTTTATGAATCTGTGAATTTTTCTTTAAATGTAAAATGATGGTAGCAAACAAAAACCTGACTACTATAGAAACAGCAGCAGGCTCTCTATTGTACTTCAGTCATTTCTAATTTCAAGAAAAAGGGTTGATCCGCAGTTGGAGGTAAAGCTGGGAACACACTATATGTTTTCTTCACGATTATCGATCTAATCACATAATGAACAAGTTTTTGGAACAATATCTGATTAATGTGTACGCTACAACATTCATACCTGAGCATTGTAAAGTACATAACATAGTTTGATCGCATGATATTAAACTTTAAAATTTTATAGACGGACCACGTTAAACTGTGAAGGAAGAGAGGGGTGAATGTACAAAGTGAATGAGTTTGGAGTTGATGTTATGTAGTTCTTCTCTAAATCAGAGTGTATAAAATGAAGCTGTTCATTATTTGTGTGCTGTAAGCAAATAAGCCAATATTACCTCTACTACATAGTTTGTCCAGTCACATATGTATACCTTTTCTGTGCATTTACTCCTAACTCCAACCGAGGGTTAGATTTAAAGTTAAAATGGAGATGTTGCCCATAGCAACCAATCTAATTCTAGCTGACATTCTTTACTATATAATAAGAAAGCGAGAGCTAGAATCTGATTGGCTACCATGGCCAACATCTCCATTTTTTACTTTTACGCAGTTTAGTAAATCTAGCCCCAGATCTGCTTTAAGGAATGCTAATGTTTTCAACCTGGGTTATTGCAGGGTGATATGCAGTAAAAAAAAAAATCCCCTTAAAACGCTGCAGGGTAGACCTGGGAAAATTTTTGACCTAACAGTATGAAGGGCTGCCCGCGCCTCTGGGAGAGAGATTTGTTTACTGTTTCCAAAGAAACAGTAAACAAATCCCTTCAATCAGGTGTGTTAGGCGAGACCCGGGTTGAAAAACCTGGGCTGGCACCTTTCACACCACCACTTTACCGGGGTTGGACCACCACCAAATCCGGGTTATTAGAGCATTAACCCGGGTCTAAGGCCAACAACTCGCCAGGTTTTTCGTGGTGATGTGAAAGGGGTGTTAGTAACCCAATTACTACATCAGCTGTAAAAATTCTAACCATTGTGGGAGCTCAGGACGGTCTTAGATCATACTAAGTCATACCTCTCAGGTTACAACGTGAATCGCCGAAAGCGCTGGTCATTATGCGTATTGTCTAGATTCCATAACACTTACAAAGTTACAAGAACATTTCACAGCTGACCATCAGAAATTGTCTTTCAGTAAATGATTAATATTTTAAAGTGAGGCACAAAAACTTTATTGTAACTTAAATACATGTTTTTCATTATTAAAAAATAAAGTAGTAAAAAGTATGATCACTGACTGAAGCCTTAATGAACAATTTCTCTTGTTGCCTTAGTAACCTTATGAACATAAGCCGGTTGCATTATACCATATTATACTTTCCAGTGATGAGGTTTATTTCTCAGTATTGTGTACCTGCACTTGAAGTAAGACGTGATCTGTCGTTTTCCGGTTCAGTGCTGCTGCAGTAGTCAGAACTCCGAGCTGGTTAATCTGAAAAGTATTATCCTCGTTTCCACTCAGAATCGCGAATGTAAATGGAGGACCATTGTGAGACGAGTCCTTGTCTGTCACCGACAACTGCATGACACTAAAGCCAATCGGCTTATTTTCCTGGAAAGAAACATTCTGTTAAGCAGATTGTCACAGCATGGTAAAAGTGTTTATAAACTAACCAACCCCAGGTGACAGTGAGAGGTCTACAATATTCTAGGGTCCTTGCCCAGAAAGGAACCAGTATGAAATATGGGTCGTAATAGAACCAATGAGACGTAAGCATCACAAGAACAAGCAAAACAAGTGACAAGCAGGAAAGACTGATACTCTGAATGTTGTATCTGCAGCCCGGATTGCATATATAATGCATAAATTAGCTTGTTATGGTTTCAAGAGGGATAACAGACACCTAGGAGTCTAAATACAAATGACACAACACACTAAAAAATCAATTATTACAAGTGCTTACTTTGCTGATCCTGTACACAAGAAATCCTATATTAATGAAACTTCAAGTGCTTGTTAGTCACCATTGTGCAAAAACTGTTGTCAAACCAATTTAAGATTTCCTACAACAAAACTTGTGTGAAGTAAAATGAAATCGAAGAACTTTGTTTCGCCTTTGGCATTTTCTCCCTAATAAGGAAGACGAGTACAGACAGCCCAAAGCAAAGCCCGGGGATTCTAAAGGCTCGGGAATCACAAGACAATATGACTGTAAGAGCGTAATGACTGCAGACAGATAAATACACCGGCCACTAAAATACCCTCTAACAATAAAGTTCTCTTCTGCAATATCTGAATATAAATGCAAACATTACAGATCTATGAAGAGTGATTAAAAAGTGTTTGGCATATTTTTGTTTGGGCCTCTGTTATTTATTCAGTACAGGCAAGGTAAATATAAAGGTAATGCCAGGCTTATGTTAAAAGGGACAAACGCTCAAAGTCAATCACATAATCTATGTTACCAGCCTTGAAAGCATCGAAAACTCACTGGGCTGGATCCAGATCTCTGTTCGACGCTTGACTTCCGCAAGCTGCTTGCCGAAGTTGGGTGTCTGGAACAAAGCGCACTTGTCTGGGCAGATGTTATGCAACGGATCTTTTAGCATACGGAACTCCGTTCCATACACCAGGAGATCCATCTGATGGATGTTCCTGCACATTTGCATGAGTATCCAAGCAAGGTGGATGGGAGATGATGGTGAGTGGGCGGCGGTAGGCACTTCTACAGGGATCTGTGTTCGGACGAACTTAAGGTATGGTTCTAGATGTATGCGAGAGGGACTTTCAGAACACGCACAGAGGCCTGGATCAGGCCCACTTGCCTTACAGATGGGCTGTACATTTGCATAAGAGAATCATGGTACCCCTACCTCATCATTTACAGCCATCATTTAAGCAGGTTTACATTCCATTGGTTTCATTATGATAGGCCATGAAGGACACCACAGACATGCTTATAATAAGCACATATGGGGCCTGATTCAGAGGCTGAAAAGAGGAACTTAAAGTTACACCTGGGCAAAACCATGTTGATTTCAGGGGGAGTCAAGTTCATTTTATTCTATGCATGCAGGGAGAATGCTTTGCTTTTACTTATTGCACACAGATACCTGATCAGCTTCACTTTTAAACTGCTAATTAGACTTGAGCTGGGAAACATCACCTTTTAACTATAATACTGTTGCAACAAATGAAATTTGACTCCCCTGAAATCAACATGGTTTAGCCCAGGTGTAACTTTAAGTTCTTATTTTCAATCTCTGAATCAGGGCCATCATGTCCAAATAGCTTGGCCCCAGCTTGTAATGTTAGAGCATGCTAGGAACTACAGTTTCCTGGATGAGGTTGGCCTAAATACTATGCAGACTAATAAAACAATGATTATCTAACAAAACTCATAGAAAAAAAAGCATTCTGTGTACATACAAATGCAGTTCAATGGAAATAATAATATCATAAGCTCACACTGACTTGAATAATAATGCTGTAATTCCCTTGAGAGAACAAAGGAGGATTGTCATTGACATCGGAAACATCAATGTTAACCGTTGTGCTGTTGCGTCTGGGTGGAATTCCATTATCTTCTGCTTGAATAGTTAAAGTATAACCAGAAATCTATTGAACAGAAATCAAAAGACGTTAAATAGCATCCGCGCGATAAAGAACGTGTTATAGGGGAGAAGCAGTAGACACACATTGCACATATGTAATGTGTGTGAGTGAGTGAGTTACTAATACAACATTGAAAGTTGGGGAATAGAAATTGTTGTGTAGATAATTGGTAGCATGAAAACAGGGAGGTATGACTCACCTTCTCTCTATCTAAAAGTTTATTCACTATAACTTCGCCTCTTAAAGGATCAATCACAAAGGTATTCCCCAGATTGCCATCTGTAATTGAGTAGCGAATGTGGCTGTTCAAAGGTCCATCGGCATCATCTGTAACAACCTAGATAAAAGCATATTCTCATTTGGAGCACACACGGGTAGACAAGTGAACATTTTTCAAATAATTCTTCCAGATGTCCCAGTTTTAACTTATTAGAAGAGCTCCCAGCGGGTTTATTCAATAGATTCTGTGTTACCTTTATACACTCAACCAACTCAACAAAAGGAAAAAAGTGCCTGAAGGCACATAACACAACATAATATGTTGAACTATTGTTCTTAAAGCACAAGCAGAAGTAATATCTAAGCAGACAAATCCATTTGGAATGTGGAAGCTAAGCCAATTATTTTTATTTTTATGAACAATAATAATGGGCCTGATCCTTGTTTAATAATGTATGGGGACGCAAGTCCCCTCTCATGTTACATCTGTGTCCGCGCACAGGTACAGATGTCCCATACACTAGGAGATCCATACAAGGGGGCCGCATGCCTACTTCACCCAAGCCAGACGGGGAAAGGAATGTAAATGATGTGCCAGTGGCAGCAGTGAGCAGTTCCGCGTGGATCTCCTTTTAGACAGATTCGGATCCGTGCAGAGAAGTTAATTAAGTGTCCAGAACTCTGCATGAGAGAGGAAGTGACAGGAGAGTGCAGTCCCCTCATCCATGCAAACTTTCAGATCTCTGTGCGTACAGAAAACACACAGAGACATCTGGATCAGGCCTAATATTAATAATCTATATATATATATATAAAATGGACGTATATGTGTCTATGTTCCAGAATAACTGTGGAATGCCTGGCGTAATTTACACCAAACTTGGTACACATATGACTTACAATCTGGAAACAAATACTGTGGGGGTAAGGCACCCCTAGGGGTGGGGGTGGAAAGCCAAAATGACCAACTCCCATTGTTTCCTATGGGAGCCATTCTGTCCTATGACCGCCATTCTGTCCTATGAGACTGGGTGTGGCATAGTACCGGAAGGTCAAGTGGGCATGGTCTAATAACCCCGCCCATTGATGACACAGGGTGATCACACCCAGCAACCTTATAAACAAATAATGGAAACCGACTGATATTAGTGTTGAATCCATAGTTTTCAGGGTCGCTGAGATGAATAGTGACATCCCGATGCCGTTTAAGTCCAACCTCAGCCCCCATCAGCATGGGGGTGAGAAGAGGTGAAAATAAAATGTCCAAAATGACTGACATTACTGTCAAATCCATAGTTTTCGGGGCTGCTAAGCTGATTGGTGACAGATGTCTGTCTGAATGATGGATAAGGAAGAAAACGTCAGAGTGGTAATATTGGCTCCCATAAGACATACTAGGGAGGTTGGGGTCCCATTAGAACCTCCCATTGGTGTAGACTGGGCAGAAATGATGGATAGAAAACGTCAGAGTGGTAATATTGGCTCCCATAAGACATACTAGGGAGGTTGGGGTCCCATTAGAACCTCCCATTGGTGTGGTGTAGGCAGAAGTTTAACAAAGGCAGCCTGTTCTGAGTCTTCTACTGGATGAAAATGGATGACATACACATCATGATCTGGACAACTAAAAAGGCAAGAGAATCAGACAGAACAGTTTATTAAGGGTTTCATGCGCCGTTGCGAATCCACATTTTAGACATACACACTACTGACAGCTAATTGTCAGCTGTGTGTATTTTAGAATATGGTCCCGAAAAACCTGCCACAGACCCACCAGTTCCCAACACGCTAACGACCGGACAGATTAGTGCAGGGGAGGGGATGTAGATTAGTAGGGTAATCTTAGAATTAGGCTACAGGGAGTAGATAGGTGGGAGAAGGGGAGACAAAGTTAGGCTGTGAGGAAGGGATGAAGCCTAGAAGGGAGTCAGGGTCAGGCTGTGGGGAAGAAAGTCTTAGGCTGCAGGAAAGAGAGGATTAAGGTAAAAATGAGTATGAAGGTTGGGGAAATAGAGAGCGTGCCGCTGAAGCAGGAAGACTCTGAGGAGCTCTGTCTTAGCAAATGGGGTGTTGAAAACGGCCCTTAAGAAAACGGGCCCTTTTCAGCGGTGATCCACAAATTCAAAACGTGAACACTTCCGGGCCCGATTCAACCCCCGAAGCTT
>WWET01000405.1:207846-218322 GCA_011038615.1 Limnodynastes dumerilii
ACACACACACACACACACACACACACACACACACACACACACACACACACACACACACACACACACACACACACTGTAGTTCTATAGATAACTGTATATGTATAATGCAGTGTCCTTATAAATGAACAGAATTAAATGTGTGGTTTTTCACAGTAATTTGTAATATTTAAATGAGCTTACAGTAAATTTGTTATGCAGTCTATCTGCATAAGTGTAGAGACAAAACACCTGCAGTTATTAAGTCTAATGTGACTATTAGATCAGGTGCTGGAGAAGTGATGTTTTCATATAATATAAATATAATATGGACAAGCGCAGACACTGTGTATCGGTCATATATTTAAAGAAACGCACCTTTTCACAAACCGGACTATTGTCATTGGCATCGAGGACCTTCACTTCTACCACAGCTTTGGTGGAGAAAGTTCCATCGGTCGCAGTTATGTTTAGGAGATAGTTATCCTTCACTTCTCTATCAAGTGGTTTTCTAACAAACACCTTCCATTCGTGCTGCATGTTTTTAATATCAAACTGTCCAAGCAGGTCACCTCCTGGAATAAAAAATACAAAACACTCTATAATCTAAAGAGCTAGCAAGTATCACTTACACAAACAACAACATTCATTGGAAAATTCATTGGACTATTGCTTCATATAAAGCCTTCATTATTGCTGCCTAGCTAGCTAATCAGACAAGATGTTTCAGTGGTGCTCTTTGTGAGTGCCTTTGATAATTATGTTTTGTGAGGATATAAATATTGAGGTCTAAGAAGTGCAGAACTGGGAATAAATATGCATAAATAATCACTAGTACATGACAACCCGTGACCATGGACCTTATGTGGTGTTCTGCTGATTAACATTTTAACAGTAACTGATGCATTTCTTGTTACAATGCTAGGGCAAATAACACTAATTATCAGGTGCTGAAAATAGATAACAGGATAAGTGATAAATAACAGCATGTGGTTCCAGATAGAAGTATGAAGCTAGGAGCTATGCTTACCACAGACTAAATAAGGAAAATGTAAAATACTTGCACATAATCGAAAATAACTTATGTTATACACAGCTCTTATTGTTAATGCCAAAAATTAATATTTGATAACTATCAAAGAGGCAACATAAACATTGCCATAAATAATAATGGCTGATTGATCATTATAGGACTTAAAGGTAAAGTATATAATAAGCTCTTACCTGTGATGTGCATTGTGACTTCGTTGTGGACATCCTCATCTGTGGTGCTCAGGATGGCAATCACCCCACCCGGAGGGTCATCCTCACTCACTGTGCCTTTATAAATTTCTGCTGTGAAACGTGGTGGGTTATCATTCACGTCTATCACCGTAACTTCAATTGTAGTAGAGGATGACAGCACTTTATCACCGTGATCATAAGCAACAACTATAATGTTGTACTTGCTCTTTTTCTCATGATCAAGCTCAGCAAGGGTTGTGACCCATCCAGTCTCTGGGTCTACAGAGAAAAGATCTGAAATTTCTGCTGGGTCCTGTAAAGGTGCCAATATATAGGAGACATGCTTATTGGGTCCTGAATCCATATCATTAGCTTTAACCTGGATGACCCGAGCCCCGGCAGGAAGATTCTCCACAATGAACGCCTCATATGGATTTGCCTCAAAAACAGGTTTATTATCATTAGCATCTTTAACCTGAATGTTAACATCCACAGAAGAAAGAAGTTCATGTTCTCCATTAATATTTTGGGCTAACACTGAAAACTGGTACCATTTCGTTGTTTCGTGATCCAGTGCCTTCTCAAGTTTTAAATGGCCATTTTGCTTGACAATCACAAAGATGTCATCGGCGTTACTCTCAGGTGTATTTCCCTTCATGAGCTGGTATATTATGGGCTGGCTACTTTCTGCTCTAATCACATCTAGCTCTGTACCAATTGGTGTATCTTCAGAGATACTTAAGGTATAAAATGGCTCTGAAAACTTGGGCAGGTGCACTTCAGGTGGGAGGATTGTAATGAAGACAGGGATGACACTCTCTCTGGGCGGTGAGCCTCCATCGTTTGCTTTAACAAAAAAAGAGAAGTCTTCGTCTTCTAATCCAACCAAGCTTTCCTTTGTGGTAATGGCTCCAGAGTACTGATTGATTTTAAAATTTTCTTCTACGCTTTCAGACTTTGCTTCAATTCTATAGGTTATATCAGCATTTGCTCCCTCATCAGCATCAGATGCCATAATTCTAGCAACTGAAGTGCCTCGTGGTACATCGGAGGCTATGCTCAGCTTGTACTCTGTGGCATGGAACTTTGGATCATTATCATTGTAATCTGTTAAAATGATATTGACAACACAGAACCCAACTTTCCCACCACCATCCTTTGCCATTATGCTGATAGGGATGAGTTTGCTGGTTGGACTCTCCCGGTCAAGCTTTTCTGCAGTAAATAGCTGTCCTCTCTCATTAATGTAGAAGTTGTCCTTGGCAAATTCATTTATGATGTGGTACGTGACCTGCCCATAGATTCCTCTGTCTTCATCTATGGCTTTAAGCTCTGTCACAAGAGATTGCGGTGGAGAATTTTCGGAAAGCTCTACTTCATACTGATTCTGTCGAAACGTTGGGCTATACAAGTTAGCGCTCATTACAGCAATGTGTACTTGGGCAGAGCTTCTGAATACACCATCAGAAACAGAAACATTGAGAATGTAGCTCGCCTGCAAAGCCTCTTTTCTTATATGAGAAACACTTATTATGCCAGTTTTACTGTCAAGAACAAAATTCATATCTTCATTTCCGGATAGTATAGAATATTCCAATTTCTCCATATCTGTATTATCTGCATCTGTAGCTTTCACAGATGTTACAAAACTCCCTGGTCTTGAATGCTCACTTATTTTGGCCTCATAAAGTTGTTGAGTAAATTCAGGTGCATTGTCATTGAGATCGGTTACATTAACGCTCACAGTGGCTTCACTGCTTAAAGGAGGGATTCCACTATCAACTGCCCTTACTGTGAAACTATAGACATGTAAGTATTCAAAATCCAGAGGCTTTGCAACAACAATTTGTCCACTGCTGCCATCAATATGAAAGTACTGGGCACTATTGGTAGGATTACTCCCTATATAATAATGAACTGCTTTATTCTGCCCAGAATCTGCATCAGTGGCCTTCACAGTGACAACAGGCGTGCCAATGGCTGAAGCCTCAGACAGGGTGGTGGTATAAGTCCTCTGTTGGAACACAGGTGCGTTATCATTGATATCCTCCAAGATAAAATCAGCAAAAACTTCAGCGTGTGCACCGGTGACTGAATCTGTGGCTCGAACTCTTAGCTTGTATGCTGGATGGGATTCAAAATCAAGGGGTGCCACAACACTAATTACCCCTGTGTTAAAGTTAATATTAAACTGATTGAATGGATCACCATCTATGATGCTGTATATTATACGCAGCCCTTCTGGGCTGTTGGCTTGCACATGTACAACAGGGCTGTGGAGCTGGGCATTTTCGGCTATTAGTGCACTGTAGAAGGGTTTTTCGAAAATTGGCATAGCTTTATTCATCACTGTAATTGGGACAACAACCTCTGCAGAATATGATGGGCTTCCTCCATCTTTCGCTATCACGGTTATGAAATATTCTTTAATGAACATATCTGGATCAAATTGTTTTTTTAATGATATTGCACCAGATGGTCCAATTTGAAAGTTTTCTGAATGTTCTTTTAGATAGTAATGTATCTCTCCGTTTTCATCTATGTCTTTATCCACAGCAGTGACATGACGAATGACATGACCCAATTCAGCGTCCATCTGAACCATTGCATAATATGGAAGATTAACAAAAATTGGACTGTTGTCATTCACGTCTTCAACAGTTATTTTCACCAGAACATGTGCAACTCTTGGCGGTTTCTGTTCATCTGTGACCTCGACAACTATCTCATATGAATCTTGCTGCTCGCGGTCAAAGGGTATCCCTGTAGTTGAAAGCACGCCAGAGGTGTGGCTTATTTTAAATCTAATGTCTGGGTTAAGGATATGAAAGAACAAAGGCTCATTAATCAGATTTCCAACTGCATTAATTACAGTCAAGGCTTTTACCTGGGTGACATTTTCTTGCACTGATGCAGAATAAGAATGTTGTGTGAACCTCAGTGAACTTTCTTTGCTTTCTTTTACAGTAATCTTCACAGTTGCTAGGCTAGAAAAGCGCCCATCGGAGGCTCTTATGGTTAGCTCGTATCGGCTCCTCAGTGGAGTTGTGTTTTGGACCGTTATTATACCTTTTAAGGGCTCAATGGCAAATTTCTCTCCAATGTTACCTTCAACGATGGAATACATAATTTCAGAAAAAGACCCAGAATCATCATCTGTTGCATTGACTGTTATAACTCTTACTCCTTTATATGTTGGTATTAAGATGGAGGCTTCATAGACCTCTTTTGTAAACACTGGAGCACAGTCATTGATGTCTACAACATATATAGAAACGTTGGCAGCGTGTTCTGCAAATAGCCGGGGATAACCCATGTCATGCACTTGCACTGTGAAATGGAATATGTTTGTTTGTTCATAATCCAAGCTGACTAATGTACGGATTGCCCCAGTGCTGGGGTCAATGGCAAAATATTTGTGCACTGATGGTTCAACAATCTGATAAACAAGCAAAGCATTGGAGTCTCTGTCAGCATCCGTGGCCCTGATTACCAATGGGGAGTTTCCTTCAGTTAGGACAACACTGTTAGGTGCTGCTGATTCACTGATGATTCCTCTGTAGTCTGTCTGCACAAAGACAGGGAAATTGTCATTCTCATCTCGAAGGTACACTATAAGAGTTGTGTTTGTTGACAAACCGGCCATGTTTGTTGCTTGTACTGTGAGAGTGTAAGATGGTGCCGCTTCAAAATCTAGATGCCTTTGAGTTATGACAACACCGGAATTTGGGTTGACATCAAAAACATTCATTATATTTCCATCCTTTATTTCATAGGTAACCGAAGACCGGCTATAAGTGGAAAGCATGGCAACAAAACTGCCAATCGGGGCAGATTCGCTTATTTCTGCAGAGAACTCCTTCTTCAAAAACTTGGGGGCTGCATTGTCAGACACTGTCACGAGGATATGCACAGACGTTATCTGACTCATTGTTGGAATTCCACTATCTGAAGCTTTGACCACCAGCTCATATTGACCTTGAGTATGCCGATCAAGTTCTTTTGCAGTCTTAATAATCCCTAAAACTGGGTCAATTGAAAAGGAATTTGCAGTGTTTCCTGGAGAGTAAAAAAGAGAATATGAAATAAGTTACTATATAATAAGTTACAGTATAATATTGAATAATAAAATCAAATATTATCTGGCTTCAGCAAAAATGGTTATATACACTTCTACACTATGACAATGTGGAGCGGTTGACTTAAACCAGCAATCTCTTGAATAATAATCCTTCTGGCAAGCAATGCACACTCCATCAAGTTATAATCATATGGTTCCAAAATGATTCTATATTTCTCAGAAAGACTCAAACATTCGCTGGCTTCTATCAATAAAGAAACGGAAATGCTTGTTGTAATGTATGTTATTTCGTAATGTATTTGGTGTCTTTTATTGAGCACGTCACGTCACAATCACGGCAGAACCTGCAGTGTGGTTGTTGTACAGTTCAGGAAAGTTGGGATAATATATACTTATACCATCAGCATTTAACACAAATGACACAAGCAGGGCTTTAAGGGGGAAATGCTTTGCATAATACAGTGTGAGTGGTGTATACACTGATTATAATTCAACATGAAAAATTTTACTAAAACACTAGTTACGTACAACCCAGCACAGCAGCCACATTAAAAGCCACTGAAGGGTCAGGGAGAAGTATTTATATTACCTATTTCCATAGCTTCCAGAAGAGATGTTATAGTTTGCCTAATACATCCAAAAGCTTCCGCATGAATATATAATGTTATTCAATCACGCAGTCTACTTTCTCAAGTAAAACTTTAAATGGTTGAGCAAAGCCCTTAAAATCATGATTATGCCATTACGCAGTCCTTAGCAAAGCAAATGTGATTATAGGCATTATTACACAGTATGGTTTTGATGAAAAGTATGTGATGTGTTAACAAGAGGTCATTTGATGTAAAATCTAATTCATATTTTATTAGCAGACTTATATTTTTTCTTTTTTTTTCAAATAATTGTAAAAATGAAAGAACATTTTCTAAAAAGCAACGATTAGCATAATATGAAATGCTCCATTCCAGCAGAGGGTAGAACACGAGGGAGCTGGTAAATGATAATATCGGAGCTGGCTGCTGTGCTATGAAAGCTATGCCATCCTCAGAATAGAACATTGCAAAGTCTATAAAATATCACAAGAATGCAAGGAATCCCTGGGCTGCTCACTTGGAAGATTGACAGTCATAATTTATTCCTCCAGAATTTTGTTGGGAAAAATGTGACATTTAAACCCATTTTACAGAATGTGTCACACGTTCTTTCATCGCAAAAACCAAGTGGCAGCTGCTTATTTACCATTTGAAATGCACAAATATTAGTCAGAAGATAGGGCGAATGTGCCTGCTACCAGCTCCATAACAAGCTAATTGCTATTTTTACATTTTTCTGACAAACTGTAATGTTGACAAACAGATGTGTTTAATATTACAGCCACCTACTACATTGGAGAGAATTGTTTTTTTTACAGGGAACACATGAACAAACATGTAACATTAGAAGAAATGTGACATCCTTGGACAAGTATTTCCATGACACCTTCAAGAGCAGTTTTCTGCAGAGCAATCAACAGACTCCGTTTTCACCTGGATTATCCGTTTAAAATGACACATTGTTCTGAGAAAAAGGAAATCCCCTTTTGGTGCAACTCTATTCAGTTAGCACTCCCTTACCCTAAACTAGCAGCGCAATTGATCTAGGCACAAGGCCTAGGCTTTGAGCTTACTGAGGCACAATGGGGTTGTATTTTAATCTCTGAATTTAAATTGTCTAACTTTGTGGACCATGTAGAGACTTTATAAAATATGAGTGGGGAAGTGGTAAACTTTGGACATGCCAAATTGGTCTCTGAGGTCTGCAACTCGGTCATTACCCCTACACCAGAGATTTCTCTGTTGCACCTTTACCCTTTTGAGGTCTCTAAGAAAACCTGGTGCATACTGGGACATATTGTTATGGGTACCCAGGACCCACACCAGGGTGCAGGGTCTGACTGGGGCCTAGTATTCACTAGAGCCTCTGATGGTGAGGTAAGTCTTGGCTGCAGGACACTCAGCCTTGGTACCTGGCAAGCCGCTATGAGGAACAAGAACCCGCTTTTATAGTTCACAGACAGGAACGTTGAGGACCACATGTAAGGAAGGAGGATACCCAAGTACCAAGATTTATATTGAGACCCACAGGGAGTTAACAAACTCCTTCTCACACTGTGCAAACCCGGGGTGTCACGCGGTGGAGACAACTGAGGGATAGAACACAGTCACCCACTAAGAATATGGAATACACAGAGGGTATTGTGGATGAATAGAGTGAACCTGCAATAAGGCCCAGAAACACAGCCACTCACTATGATAGATGATACACACAAACTGGTGCTGAATATAGACAGAGCCCATGGAGGAGACTCAGAAACACAGCCCCTTACTCTGACAGATGATACACACAGAATGGTTCTGAAGTCAGATGGAAAGACTTAAAAGACAAACGGTAAGAGCTTGCAGCGCATGCCAGAGCGAGACACCGCCAGCACAACAACAGATAGAAAAATGGACAGCACACCATGAGGACCGGGAGGTACAGCACGAGGGAAGACAGGATACCAGAGGGAGGATGGAAGGACAACAAATCAAGTACGTAAAGGTACGAAGCACACAATTCAAAACAGCAGGCTAGACGCAGGAAACCAGACGCTATCACCGGAGGTGTGGAACACACACAGGCAGCTATTTAAAATTCCCAACGCCAATCAGAAGCTGCAGCCAGACACCCCCCCCCCCATGCCCACNCGGCGCCAGACCCCCCCCCTGCCAGCAGGCCATGCTAATGAAGCGCAAGTGAGGATCGAGCACAGCAGCCAGGAAGTAAACAATAACACCCTACCAGGATCTCCATGACAGCATGTAACACATATTTTGTTGGCTGCTAAGGCAGCAATTGGTCCCCGCCTCTAAAGAAAAGTCAAGGGGACATCAGCCAGACACTCACAAGGGGTGTGCAGCTCCTCCAGCTTATATAGCTCGGCAGCTATTTTAATCTAGCATGGAATCGATTCTGAAACGGATATGTATTACAAAATAAAAATTTGTATAACTGGAGCACAGACACTTTAGATCTTATAAAATATACAAATCCTGTTGGTCTTCCTCAAAAAGTTATGGGATGGTGGACTGGAAAGTGCTATAAGTAGATTTCTGTCATCTTCAATGATCAGTATATAGAAACCTTGGACCTGATTCACAACTAAGTAAGAAGAGGATTTCTGTGCGTATATTTAAGAAGTTAAACTGAGCATTCCCAGAACTCAAAACCACGCACTTAAACCATGTAAGAATGAATCACACATAAGAGTGGCTACTTAGGAATGATTCATGCTTGAGAATGTCATGACTTCCACATCCGTGGCTAGAGGGGCAAGACTCTTAATGCAAATGAGCAGCACTCGGGCTACTAAAGTACAGTATGGGCGTTCCTCAGAGACTTAGGAATGCTTCACAGTTAAGAAGGCCTTGCAGAAACTAACACACACGGGAAATAATAAGAATGCCCCCTAACATTCTTAAGTTGACATCCGCATGGTTAACAGAGAGCCAAAGCCTCATGCTTTTAGGTTTGTTCAACACACAGCTGCTGTGTGATTATAATGAATTCATGTGTTCACTTTGATTGAAACAGTAAAAGGCTCATCTATTAAAACTGCTGTTATGTTACCATTTTGTGTTTGACTTTAAATTTGAAAGATGCTCATTATTTACATTTATTTGCAGTTTGTGCATTATTTCATTGTTTGTTGTAAACATTTTGTAAACCTAAAAAATTTTTTTATTTAACTTGTAGCATGTTTTCATTGTTTGTGTGTGACCTTGAGATACAAATTTTGTTTAGGTCTAATTTATGTAGATATTTATTATTTTGATATTTATGTTATAACAGCTTTGAAAGCTGAATGGTTCTTTCTTAATCCTTCAACAAGTATTTATGATTTTAATAATGTTCTACATTTAAAAAAAACATTTGGATACTTTTGAATTATAAAACAAAGAAAGCCTAAGAAAAACAACCTATTTCTTAATTGAATAAATTAATGTGTTTCTTTGCTTAGCTATGAATCATAAGGATATTAAAGATCCTAAATATACACACGATTCTTAGTTGGGAATCAAAGCTGTTCCTAAATACACGCATAAGGAGAAAAGAACGTTCTTAGCTCCTAAGAAGCTAGGGGTATGGTTAGCATTTTTCTTCCGAAGTATGGATAGAATTAATTTTGCTGTCAGAACATATATAGTGTGCAGATGCTAGGAATTATTATGCTCTGCATGATGTGCTACATAAATTATATATATTCCTGATATTGAATGTATCTGATGTTGATAAATGACAAGAGTTCAATATATATGACCCAACAATGGGACTATCATGCAGAAAGGCCTTAACGGTGACTGGTGGCTTACCATATATTTGCAAATATGTGTAACGGACATTTTTATGTTACAGATAGAATGGTATAGTCTGTTACTGGGTAATGGCAGTGTTGCTGGGGCATTTCCTTTCCTGTGTTTCTGTTGCTAGCAGATTGCCCCCCTGCCTTTCATTCACCTGTTTGCATTTACCTATAAATTGATCTGAGCAACTTCCAGTTTGTGTGTAAGAGTTCCATTTTTCAGCTGTGCTGTAATTTAACAGGACTAAGCTATTATGACAATGCAAATGACAGCTGGATTGTATCGTGTACATACCCAACATTAATGGCAGAGAGAAGCACACTTACAGCTGTAAAATTGTCTATACTGACACCCTTTGTAACAACTGTCTGAGAATAATAATTGCAAGAAAAAGAAACCTTAAGAAAAAAAGATATTTTTCTTTGATGACTTTTTTTCTTACTATTTATTGAATTACATTGAGCCTTTTGACTGCACAACCTAATTACATCTCCATGGGGAATCAAGGGTTGAAATCATTTATCCAATGCAGTCATTTATTTGTAGTGTGATCATCAATAACTCGTACCTGACTCAATGGAATACACAATCTCAGCATTCTTTCCTTTATCTTTGTCTAATGCAGTGACTTGGAGTACAGCAGACCCAACAGCGGCTGATTCATAGACTCGACCTTCATAGAAAGAGCTTGTAAACCAGGGGGCATGGTCATTGGTGTCGGTCACATTAATAATAATTCTGGCATAGTTGCGCATGACGGGAACATCTTGATCACGCACCTGAAAAATGAACGCTCAGTAATTACACAACAGCACA
>WWET01000405.1:242080-256689 GCA_011038615.1 Limnodynastes dumerilii
GAAAGTGAACGCCGATACGCTGTGCTTTAGTAAGCACAGCGCATCGGCGTAGGTCTGGATCAGGCCCTTAGTTACTATAGATCACTGACTGGATCTATATTTGTGCACCGCATCTTGACTTCTGTATATATTCAGGTACATGCAAACATTTACTACCAAACATTTACATTTTTCCTGTATGGCCCTCATTTCATGTGTACTTTCAAAAAAAAATTGGTTTCATAAAAATGGGCCACAACTTAAATCAAATGGCCTTCAAAAGCCACCTAGGTGACGTGGGAACTGCTACCTGCCCAGCATACTGTTCCCATATATGGAAAGCCATGTGACACAAGTTTGTGACTTGCTTGAAAACAGACTTCGCTTGGCAGACTATTTCTGTGTGTTAGGAGTCATTTGAGATTTAGGTTAAAGGCTGTCATTCGGTGGTCTTACTGTTTGGATGTCGGCTCTATAATATCACAATGTTCATCTCAAATAACCCATGCACAAAAGAAGTGTGCCGTGTTTACACACGGTGCTTGTGTCCCCTTCTCTCCCCAATAATGATCCATAATAAAGCAGCATTTAGGCTAAAGTAGCTCTATAAAAACAGACAAGTCCCTTCTAAGGTCAGCATCCAGGTTTCTAATATCCTGCGGGTTCCAAAAGGATAATTATTTTGGCAAAGATGGTTTTGTTTAATTGCTTATTATCATATCTTGCCAAGACTCAACCTTTCTAATAAGGATAGTGATAAATATATGGAAGGGTTTACAAAATCTAAAATAAGACCATCTAAGCTTAATAAATAAAGTAGCATTGTGTATAAGCCTTTACACCATATTTTCCAGTGACAACACCCTTTTGTTTGTTTTACAGCTTACTTATCAGAAGTTATACCAGGCTATGTGAATGCACGGGGGCATCTCTCAATGCACCAAGAGCTATTGGATTGTGATATTTTACCATTTGAGGAAGCTGGGATTTACAGTCCATATCTCTAAACCACAGTGCAGCAGAGGATCAAATTTCCTTGTAAACAAGGCAAAAACCCACTAACCCATCTGGTCAACGTTTCAATGTTAAATTCATTTGCCAGATGCACACAACACTTGGCTGCAGCTCCTCCGATCTAAATACCACTACGTTTCTGGGTTCCTTCCCAAACTATTTTCAAGCTTGCCTCCCCATTAAATAGACAAATAGGAAAAGGACCATAAAGGCATTAAACCTTGCATTACACGGTGTAATAGTACTTTATAGCACCTTTGCTGTAACTCTGAGCTGGCAGTAAAAAGAGCAAAGCAACGAAGACCAGCTGGGGAGGGGATAAAATAAAAGTATTAAAAAAAAAGAAGCAATTACAGAAGATAATCATTTTCAGCACATTAACCCCAAACATGACAGCAAGCAATGAGAAAATATTAAATCACAGCACCACTGAAACCTGCAAATAAAAATCAACATGAGATGTAATGGGACCTGCTCCCAGAACTGAGGCTCAGAGCCACAGCTAAAATGATAGCCATATATAGTAGCTTTCCGGCTCTTGATAGTAATCCCCCAATAGCCTTTAAATTAAAGACTGGTCAACTGAACTCTGGCTCTGATGTTGATAAAGAACCTTTTAATAAACATACTTTCAAGTGGTCCTCATTTTCCAGTAGCACTTTATGTTCTCATGTGGTTGTACACTTTGGCAGCGTTAAATGATCTCAACTTATTATACAGCTTAAGACTGGGGTGCATTGAGGAAAGGGTTAGAGGTGAAAGAGTTTATTCACCCCCATAAAGGTAGACACACGTCAACTAAAATTGTCCAACTGCCCCTCCCTAAACCACAATCTCAGCAGATATCTGCATACTGGATATGAGCCGGAGTTTTTGCTGCAAATGAAAATGCATTTTAAACATACAAACAAGTACGTATAGGCCAATCAGCCGATAGATGATAGATAGATAGAAGCCTTTATAAGATTGCATATTTCAAAGTATTCTTTATTTTTAATCTTAATTTTAAGTGATTAAATATATTGTCTGATAATAAAGGTCTTAAACATAGTTAGCAATTCTTAATATGTTGTCTAAAAAAACATACAGATCTTAAAAGAGGGCACAGCTAGTGCTTTTACGGATTAAAAGAAAAGTATTTAGAACTGCACAAAGAACTTATCAATTAAAGTTTAAAATAAAATTAAAATAATTGAGAGTTTATAAAAGCCAGTAATGTTTTCCTGTAAATGTAAATAATTATGTAAAGTTTCAAGGTAGGCTTAATTCTGGAGGTGTTATATATAGTCCGCTATTTCTCCTTTGAACACTAGGGGCCGCTGTTCTATATTATTTTTATCATTCTAGCCATTACTTTATCTAAGATGGCCATTACAGGCTTTGAGGAATCCACATTTGTTAATGTAGTCTGCTGCTTAGCCCTTGATACCTGATCCTGTATCCAACATTGGACAATCTGTTAAGGCACCGAAATCTGGCATACCTCTGCAACCGCCATTTGTACTGAGCCCATAAGTCTGACAAATTGATTGTGTATTGAATCCATACCCACTTGTGTAACTAACTCTGGCAATTATCTGTCAACCACCTAGTATATTAAATCTTGGTATATGCCTTACGACCCACCTGCGTATAAAACCCTGGGCTGGCACCTATACTGCTGCCTGCCATTTATCTCGAGATCTATTATCAACCACTGGACTTGAGCCACAATGACTGATTTGTGACATTTAAGTAACCTCCATCACATAAGCTAAAGTAAAGGTTCCTTAAAATGCAGGAATATCAATTTTAAATGTAATATTAATATTAATAACGTGGAGAAAGAATAAACAACTCACCTCGAGTATATGTTCTGATTGCTGTTCCCGGTCAAGCCTTCTTGATGTTGTTGTTATTAAACCTGACAAAACAAACAAAAAAGTGCTTTAATTCAATAAAATATGCGATATAAATGACCTAATTCAAACCTCGTTCTTTCTACACCATCAAGGCGGCTGCTATACAAGCAAGGTCCTTTATACTACACTGTACACACTCCCCATTACGTACATCCCATAAAATTCAACCAAATAAGCAGAATTTACAAAACTGCTGCATTTGTAAAAAAGTTGTAAAGTAGTAAAAAAGGATCACATTAGCGGCATTGTATTTACAGTGTCATGAGCATAATATCATATACATGAAAACATATTTTTCTACTGTCATAAGATTAAAACTAGACGTGTGCTTCAATTAACGGCAAACATATTCTGAGAATTTGTGACATAAAATAAAGGACTTTAAATATTTTACATCTCAACTAAATATCTTTGAAGGGTCATTTGGGAATGAGAGATAAAATCATATATTTACATTTTTTATATTGCACCACACAGGTTCTTCAGCTATGCAGATGGGGATATAAACACACAGGGATACTTGTTGATATTTTTCTGAGATGTCATGCACCTATTCTTGAACATCTATGCCCAAAATAAACAGGACATATATGCAGACACATTCCAGCCATCAGACAAGAACATCATCTCAAGCGACAGCAACTAGAGGGTAGCAGAGGGAAACAATCACTATCCCACCAGCCATAATACATTTCCTTGTTGTCAATCAAGCCCCACTCTTATTGATGTCTAGGAGCATCAGTCAGTGATCCAATCTTCTACATGCTCTTCTATATCTTGGAGGATTTTCCTGTGACCCGGGTCACCATTTTACGTCCTAATCTTCACTCTCCTTGTGCTGATGCTATCTGGCTGCAAAGCCTCAAAACGGTAAAAACTGAAATAAATGCATGAAATACTGACAGAAAGCCAATGCAGGATACACCAGCCTGTGTGCGGCTTCTGATAGTAGCAGAATAGGCTCAGTGTGAGGCCACGTCTTTCACTAATTTAGCTAACAATTAAGTAACACAAGCCCCATGTGCCATGAAAAAGACAGACAACTAATACAATGGGGAAGAAATTTTATTAGATTTATTAGAATTTTTATCTTAAATTTTTGTTTCATTATTAACTATTAAAGGCTTATCCAATTTCTTATTATTAGAAGAGATGGGGCAGAATGAATGCAATGCAGAAAATAACCAGACAGGTAAAACAAAGATAAGAGAATCAGGTGTTATCCTTCCGCCACAAAATGGCCGGAGCCCACTTGTCCAAAGTGAATCCCGAAACAAAAGCAAGGGCCAGATTTACTAAGCTGCGGGTTTGGAAAAGTGGAGATGTTGCCCATAGCAACCAATAAGATTCTAGCTCTCCCTTTCTTTTTACATACTAGAGATCTGATTGGTTGCTATGGGTAACATCTCCAATTTTCCAAACCCGCACCTTAGTAAATCAGGCCCCAAGACTGAAACACACCTAGCACCCCCTGACATGCAACACAGCAAAAATACACCAAAGCCCAGGGACAGAGGGCCTGATTCAGAATTAAGAAAGTGCTTAAAATAAGAGAGGAAAGTCACTCCTGGGCTTAACCATGCAGATTTAAGGGGGAGTCAAGGTAATTGTATTCTTTGCATGCAGGGATATATCTTTGAATTGCTTACTGCACACAGATCCTGACCAGCTTTACTATCACACTGTTGTTTAGACTTTGGCTGGGAAACATCACCTCTCAACTCTAACACTGTTTGCAACAGATGAAATATGACTCCCCTGCAGTCACCATGGTTTAGCCCAGGAGTGACTTTCCTCTCTTATTTTAAGCACTTTCTTAATTCTGAATCAGGTCCAGAAAGAGCAGGGAGTGTAGATAAAATCCAAATTAAAGAAGGAAGTCAAGGAATTTAAAACTTCCAGCACAAGCCCACAAACGCCCATCAACAGACATCTCAACTACTGACTGGGTCACCATCTAACCCAAAAACAATGTTAAGTAAATTCAAAGTCCTAGAACCTCAACCTGGTGAGCTCAATGCATTCCTTAGATGCTCTAAAATAAGACGAGCAAAAGTAGATGTTAATAATGATTTTTTTAAATAAAGAAGTGAAGTCTATTTGTCCATTGTAATGCAGTCATTTTACTAAAACAGGCAGGAATTACTGGAATGTTTTTGTGGTAACAGTAAGAATATTAAGGCCATAAGCTGCTGGTCATCATTACCATGTTATACCATTGACATAATCCACAGTTTCCTTCATTTGCCTTTATTTAAAACTACAGGCATTCTTGTGGTTATCTCCATCTTGAAGTGTTCAGTATATTTATTCATGGTCCCTTATGACAGCATGAGGATTTATACAAGGTAGCAAGAGAGGCCAATATCTATTACTTGTGTTGTTTCTACAAAGACACCCAAATATTAGAGTAGAGATTGAGTAGAGATTAGAGTAGAGTCAGCATGTGACAGGGAATAATCCTTTGCATGGCTTACTTTATTATGTGATAAAAGGGGTGGATAGTTTGAATGTATAGGTTGTGAAGACACTTTAGAGCAATACATATTTATATATTTAAATACTTTTATTTGTATGATGAAATCAATCACTGTAACCTAGCAGTCATAATTGGCTAACACGATACACAAAAAATAAAGTATATCAAACAGAAATTTCCGTAAATGAAAAACACAGTGTACAAAGTAAAATGAAATGTCACAGAGAATCAGTTTGCCAGCACTTAAGGGAACAACTGGGGTTTTCAGTAGTCACTGCACATTTATTAATGGACTTCATGTGGAAAACTGTAAATACAGTAGTTGAACAACCAATCTCTATAGCCTCCAAGGGACATTTAACCGGAAATTATTTTGACCGCTGTGTTCTACAGGCAGGTGAAACTATAATGTGCTGAACTGGAAGCCCAAGGTAATTTCTTTCTTTACACCCCCCCCCACCACCACCACCACCACCACAAGAGGTATTAAACCACTTGATGAAATACTCTTGGTAAAGACTCATCACGAATACTATAATAAGCAATGTGTGTATACTTACAGAAGTAGGTATATCACCCAGAACGTTTTTTTTTTTATTAATTAAGCATACTTTATAGCCTGTAGAGAACAATGGCCCAGATCCAGATTTAACAGTGACAGCTAATTTACACATGCTGCATGTGTAAATCTGGCTGTGGGAATGCACTGTGCATGCGCGCGGCAGATGTTACACATCGTAACTCTGATCGCACGTAACTTGGGCCGGATTCACAACCCTGCAATTTTTAACATATGTACCTAATTTTCAGATTCTAGCTACTATGCATACGTAGTAACTATTTTACGCTATCTACGTAGCGTTTCGTTACCCCCCTCCCCGTTCAGGAGATACACATGGGGGAGGGGCAGAGGCATGCTAATCGGCTTAGCTACGTCCTTACGTATGATGCACGATTCCGCACAGAAGGGTTTACCAGCGGAATATTTAACAAAGGGTCCTGCTGGCGGATCCAAAATCCGCACGTAGGAGCGCAGGGGGGAGTGTCCAGGAGGGAGTTGTGGATAACAAATTCCATACGATACCCTCCATATAGCCTAATAAGAGAACATCGGCAGTGGCATGGTTTAGTCACAAAATAATCTGATTATCAGAGGCACCAGAGCATATGACTGCCAGTACTTTGCCACATAAGCAATCCCATTGGGCTAAGTGATAGAGAATATTGAATGTGATTTAGGGTATATTTTAGCACACATGATTATGTTGGTCTGTACAATGCAGGCCTCAATTTTGTTGTATTGTGCAGTTAAAAGTCGACAACTGTCCCATTCTTGGTTATAGCCATCTTTAAGAAAGCCCACTCAGCTATCCTGAGTGTGTGGCACATTATCCTCACAAACGTCGTCATTGTTACTGAATCCATTGGTCAGTCCAGTGCTAATTCATTTGCCTAAATGATCCATCAGGTGTAAAGTGCTGACCGTCTCACAAACTTGCTCACTTTGGGCCTGATCCAGACCTACGCTCGTGTGCGCCTTTACGCCGATCGGAAGCGTAAAAACTGCTTTTTGTACTTACTGCGCATGCGCGGGACAGATTTTACGCTGAGAAATTCCGAGCGTATGGGCCGTGGGCGTGTTAGCTACGTATTAATGCTGGAGGGGGCGTGCCTGTCTTCCGAAATCCGTAACTAGGGCGGGGTGAGGCAGTTAAATCGCACAGTATAGGCGTGCTAAGCGTTGTAACTACACAATGACCATACGAACGCCCGCGGTTACGAACAGAAAAGTTAGGGTAGGGTTTGCCGAGTGTATGAAAGCAAAACTAAGTATGAGCAAGAGGAGTGCCTATTGCTGTGCATCGGAGGTACGCCGGCGTTAATACGCTATGCACACGAGCGTAGGTGTGGATCAGGCCCTTTGTGAGCCCGTTTCATGGCCATGTGCAGTGTGCACAACAGCAAAACCTTAAATGCAGACAATTTAGGTTTATTGTAAGACTTCAATATCTCTTTACCTGTCCCATTAGTTGGTGACAAACAACCTACTTGATTTGGCATACACCCATTGATTAATACATAAAGCTAATGTCCTTGAAAAACCAAGTTTCTGGAGTAGGGCTGACAAACATAGCACATAGGAATACAGGCGTCGTAATTAGTTACTGGAAACTCTGCAAGCACACATTTCAATGCACTTGGATTGCTGCTAATTCTACACAGCCAAATAGTCTATTTCTCAAGTTTAGCAATTATTTCTCATTACTCTGTAACCTATGGTTGAGAAATTCATAGGAGCGATGTCCTATGTGGTTTTATGGTCCTACATGTCATGTGACACTACAGATGATATTTTCCCAAATGGGTGAAGAATGTATTAACTTTATGACAACCTGACTGCAATACTTGCACTGGAGGGCATGTCTGAACCAGCACAGAGACACAGTACCCTGCAGGCATTAGCATACAGCTCTGGAGGATGACTGGTGTGAACTAAAACAGACAACTCCATGTGAGAGATTTACACTACTGGTTTAAACAGACTACTCAAATAAGTCACTTCATTTGTGCCTTATCATGGAGCATAACAAGGACTGTGACACCTTTTTCAGCAATACATTGATGCAATTCAGGATTTACATTTAGGGACAGATTAACTAAACTGCGGGTTTGGAAAAGTGGAGATGTTGCCCATAGCAACCAATCAGATTCTAGATGACATTCTCTAGTGTGTAATGGGAAAGTGAGAGCTAGAATCTGATTGGATGCTATGGGTAACAACTCCACTTTTCCAAACATGCAGTTTAGTAAATCAGGCCCTTAGAGTTTAAGAAGGATTTGCACCTTGGCTAAATGCATCACTATAAAAGAAGGCAAATATAAAATATGCTAAAATGGAATTGAGAAGCGATATGTCTGAGTTTGAATTTAATGGCACATTAAAATAAAAGCTGCCCAGTCTATGTGCATTATGTGGAAAAATAACATAAAATGAATTAGTAACCATTTATTTGCAAAACAGTTTGTCCAGGAACAAAATTAATCCTTTTTTCTGGCTTTGGTTCCTAAATCAGGATCAGCCCCAGAATTAATTTAACTTGCCCTCCGTCAACACAAGCTCTAAATGCCAGCCCCTGTAGTCCGTCCATAAAGAAAAAGGATTTCCTTTTGCAGGATTAGTTTCATATTAAGTCTCTTAACAAGTGATACATCACTTTTATTCCTATTGTAAAGTGAATATTTGATTACATTAGGGGAGATATCATATTATAATCATTTTTTCCTCATAATCTAAAATGAAAAAATGCCTAGGCCTGCCGATAGGAGACCTCAGATTGGAAATCCCCTAATTCTCAGGCGCTGGGAGGGGGGGGGAGAGAGGATTCTGGAAAGAACAGTTAACAAGCAAAAGGGACTTCAAGTTGGCTCATGCTGTAGGCATTAATCATTTTAACAATTCTGTGCAGAGAGCAAATAGTGGTCCCTGTAATCTGACTCAAACAAAATGTATTCACTGGGGGTGATAAAAAACAAAACAAATAAAAGAATATGAGGATCTGTACTGAATGCAAACAAATCCCAATTAGGCATAACAAAACATTGACCGTGAATAGACAAAATTTCTTTTTACAAAAAGAGTTAATAAAAACCTTGCAACAATAATTATGCCTAAGGAATAGTCTTTTGTTCAGATGATTACAGTCTGACGGAACATATAAGGCCTTAAAAAAGCAATAGATCTGCAGCGAGACAGGATCTGAATTAAACTCCTAAATCTCCAAGTGAAGTAAACGAGTAAATAAAAATCAGCAGGACAAGACAACATAATCTGCAGGCAATTTACAATAAATCTTTTTTTTTCCGTTTGCTTATTTTCTCTGATGTCTATTTTTTTTCTATTATTCATATTTTAGTATTCACTACCACAAAACGTGATTTAAACCATACAAATCTATTTGTACCATCATCAAAGTGGCCAATTCTGAAACTTGCTATATGTTAAATAGCCCCGGGTCACACAAAATCACACAAGACGGAACAGTATCCAATAATAACTAAATATATATATACATACACACATACACACACACACACACACACACACACACACACACACACACACACACAAGAAAACAAGAAAAAAAAGAACTTTTAATTTTCCTTTGCTCATTTGCTAAATATTTCATTGCATGGTAGACTATGCAGTACACCCAATACATAGTAATGAGGAATCCAATTA
Source organism: Limnodynastes dumerilii (assembly GCA_011038615.1). NCBI lineage: Eukaryota > Metazoa > Chordata > Amphibia > Anura > Limnodynastidae > Limnodynastes > Limnodynastes dumerilii. The sequence continues at coordinate 251,694 of WWET01000405.1, forward strand.
TATTTGGATATAACCTGGCCTCAAAATAAACAGCTTCTCCCTGTAATTGGTTTTAGTTTTGGATGAAATCATAGATTTAGAATTGGCCAAGTGTTCCCTGTTAATATCAGCGCTCTTGGAGGACAGATTGAGGCAGTTTGGAAGTACAGATGCTTTCCCTTAATATGAGACTAGGTGGGTATTCTGCTCACAATACTAGCATACAGTTAGCGCTTCCACATTTTCCTGTGGCATAAAAATATCATAATGAAGTGTTGATTTTGTTTTCACCAAAATGCGGGGGAAAAAACATGATGCCCTTCAATGAATTGCTTCTATTCTAAAAGAGGGTTCATAGTGGCTTACTTAACTACCGAAATGCAATATCCACTTGTCTTGTACAACACAGTAGTCACATTTCACTTCCAAATTAAAATAGGGAAGATGCATGGCAGGTAAACACTAAACTAACAGAGAGAGAAAGGACCAATAAAAGGTGATGAATTATAAAGAAATGCTAATAAAAGGCACGGATTAAATGACAGCCAAGTGCCATTATTAATAAAGTAATAAGCACTTCAAGATAATGAAATGACAAAGTGAGTGGTTGACAAGAGGTGCCAGATCCTAGAATAGACTTTGTTGTGTCTTTTAACAGTCAATTCAAAATGTCCTTAAAAAATGCACATTATTAGAGCTGTTATATGTTTCTAATGGCAACGCATCACCAGCACATTCATACATAACCATGTGCCCAGAATCCAACCCTTTTTGGGTGTTTGAAAACTCACGGGGGTAGATCCAGACCTCAGTGCTTGTTACGTGTCATCGCATAGCGTATTTTCTATGCACTGCCCTCGCTCCTACGTACTTTGCCCATTTTACGCTGCCCAAACCCTACCTTAACTTTTCAAAGCGTGAGTACTGACGTACGTAAAGGCCTTACATAGGTAAGTGCCTAAGCCCGCCCATATTGTACAATTTAAATGCCTCACCCCGCCTCCGAAGCGTAATTACGGGTGTGGTATGGCTGTCACGCCCCTTTGTTAGCAGTTATGCTGTTGATATGTGGCTGTTACATACGTTCAGAGATATGTGGCGTAACATCTGCCGCGCGCATGCGCCATAAATACTAATAGGCAATTTTACGTCAGCGGCTAGCGTAAAATCGCTTGCGTGCGTAGTTTAGGTTCTGGCCCATGGTTAGTAAGTTTGAAGGTGACTGATCACTCCCCAGGGACTGACCATCTTGTCTGCTATTGTGAGTCACATTAAACCAACAACAGGGCAGTCAGGAAGAACGTTGCTCAGCTTATAAAGCGAGTGTTGCACGCCCCTAACATTCAACATCGAGGGCCTACCTTAACGTCTCCAACAAGCGGAAAGTGGCGGCAATGTGAAAGTCTGGACCAGTACAGAGAGAGGGCATACCCACATGGCACATTATAATAAAAAAGGCACGACCACTTGTTATCCTTGCAGGTTGTTGTGTTAACAGTCAAAATGTTAACTGGTCGACAGCTGAGTATTATGTTAGCATTATGGCCCGTATTCAGAGTACCGGACGAATAACATATACGTCCGGTGTTTCGCGATTTTTTCTACTGCGCATGTGTAGTAATTTTTTTTTGCGTAATCTAGATATCTTTTTTTTACGTAGATTGCGTAAATGCGGTTTTACGTTCGGCACTCTGAATACGGGCCTATATTTATATTACATATGTATTATTACATTTCCTGAGTTTTTTTTACAAGCCATCTGTATTGTGTTATGTTTACAGATGTTACAAACACTAACATCATTCTCAACTGTCGACATTTCATACCAGACCCCTTGTTATAGCAAATGTCATTGACTCATTCTTCTTAAGTTTGGATGGGTCCCAATGCGTGTGACAAGGCAGGTGTATGCACAGACAGAGTAAGTGGCCAGGACACGATGCAAACACATAAGAAACAGCAAAAACTGGATCACTTATTCCAGCTTGTTATGTTAGTCGTGACACTACCGCTACACATACACCAGTGGCTTATTAATATACTGTAGACTCACTACTGGCAAACTCAAGTAGAGAAAGTAAAAATAACCTAATATACAGATAAATCTGCAGGCAATGGGACAGAATTCAGGACACAGACAAAAACATTACGGCTTGTAGCAAAGTAAAGTTCTTTCCAGAATTCCCCTAAAATTAGGTGCCGACAGAAAAGTTTGAGACATGACTCTTGGGATTTGTCCAGTCCTGTTTAAATGGATATTACTCCTTGTTGTTACAAGCCTTCCTATTCCTTTTACTGAGCTCAATGTACTTCTGCGGATAATGGGAACAGCATATGTTTTGTTCCATTGCACAAGTAAGTGTCATACAATCGTCATTTACCTTAAAAAAAACCTTTTAAAAAATCACTTTATGCTTCTTTATTTTGGCAGAAGTGTGCTCACCCCCCCCCCTCCATTTTTAAATGTGCAATTTTCAGCTTCACAGCTGCTGCCTAAAAGTTGAAGCTGATCCTATTATAGGTTTAAAAAAAGCTTCTATTGTATAAGTTTCAAGTGTACAGTAGGTCAGTGTTAGGTCTCCCCCTAACCTCTTCGCTACTGGGGGAGCCTTCTAACTTGGCAAAGCTTTCACTAAGAATCTCTTTATCCAAAGTTTACTACACAAGTAGATAAGAAGTGCAGAGCTATTTTTTGCTGTATTCAACTTATTCACTGTGTGAATAAGTTGGCAAAAAACATACATGAACTGATAAACTTGTGCTTGCAACAGAGCACTAATAAAGAGATTTATTCAAGATAAACAATAGCATACCACATTTCTGAGTAATATTTCCACTTTAATGAGGGTCAAACGAAAACACTAATTCAATTAAAGGTGGAATTATCTCTGCTAACTTGTGGTATCCAAGAACAGCCGCTATCATAATATACAGGAAGTAGTGCATTTAGCACCGATCCAGGGGGATAACTGAATACCTAACATGGCATACCAAAAAGTATGAGGCATTCACATAACAGAAATGTTAATATAGTTTGCAAGTGTCATAGCAGTTGCCTTATACAAGGCTCACCTCCAGGGGGTGCCCCTGTCCCAAATGAAGCATTTAGAATGTTGGGAGTTATAGCATAGTTGTAATAAATTGAAATAGCTTAAAAGGTAAAGTCCTATTCAGGGATACAGGAATTTTTACATAGTAACAGAAAAATAAAAGACAAATAATGATTAAATAAATATGATTATTATTATTAATAATATTAATTATTAATATATGAAATAAAACATCCAATGTTGATATGATATAATATGACTGATAATGGAGGTACAATAAATCACAAATAACACAATATACATAAAATATTAATAGTAAGTTATAGAAATAGAAATTGGTGGAAGGTATGAAGGTGCAAAGCAACATAAATGAAGATCATACACAATACTGTTTAAAATGAGAAAAACGCTACATTTGACTTACTAGAATAGAAAAAATTGTTTTGCTGACAATTTAGTCACACCCAGTCAATGCCCTGTAGGAAAAAGTCAATTCAGAAATCAATGCTAAGTGCAAATTTCTCTTGTGGGACAAGATGTTATTGGAATCTTCAAATGAATAAAGAACATTTCCTTAATAAATCCACTTTCATGGCCAAATTGCTTTCACTTTTCTAAAAATGTCGTCTAAAAGATAATTATAGTGATTCATATTTGAAACCATAAAACTAAAATGCACCACAAATAAAGGGTATACAAAATTCATCAATATAAAAATGAAAAAGAAACAAGCAAATAATCTAAATACAAAACAAAAACTACATTTAATATGACGCACCAGGATATAATAATTATGGTGATATTTTGCTGTGAATTTTAGGTGATACGAATATATTTTACAAATAGCAATAACAAGCACAACTATGTTCAATTATAATGCAGTATATTTAAAAAAAAAAAATAATAATAATAATAATTAAAAGAGAGAATAAAAAACAACAAAAACGCAAAAAGTTTTATGTTATCTATGTTTGAAGTCCACTCCTACATTTTTGTTTATTAAACATCCTTTCAGTGATAATTAAAAAATAATGTACATGAATGATGTGTCTTCCCAGACTTTGAAAAGCACTTGTTTTGCTTCAGTTTGTGTTGTTTACAACATTCAGAATAAAGTAATGCTTGATAAAATACAACGGAATGAATTGAGAAAACTCATTAATTACTTAGTACACTATATTGCAAGAAAGCTTTGAAGTGCAATAATGAATTGAAGGTTTTGTCTGTACTGAGATTGTGTTGTTTTTCAATGCCTTTATGTACAAGCCCTTTAACATGTATAAACCAGAGTTTTTATGCAGGTGGAAATGTGTTTTATGAGTGGTAGGAGTAAAAGATGTGATGACTACAACCACATTTCTACTACAATGAGTGGTAGGAGTAAAAGATGTGATGACTACAACCACATTTCTACTACAGGATAGTTACATTATACATTGGGCTGGATCCAGACCTAGTTAAGTGCTTGAACTTAGTTACACCTGGGCTAAACCATGTTGATTTCAGGGGGAGTCAAGGTAATTGTATCCTTTGCATGCAGTGATATATCTTTGAATTGCTTACTTCACACACATACTGACCAGCTTTACTATCACACTGTTATTTAGACTTGTGATAGGAAACATCAGCTCTCAACTCTAATACTGTTTGTAACAGATAAAATATGATTCCCCTGTAATCAACGTGGTTTAGCCCAGGAGTAACTAAGTTCAAGCACTTAACTAGGTCTGGATCCAGCCCATTGTGCTTATTTTATAAACTGGGGCAAACTATCACAAAAAAAGCTTTATAGCTCATGAATTAAGTACAGAAATTCTTAATATAGGAGTATACAATTATGAAAGGGGTTTAAGTCCCCGTAACAAACTGCCCTATTTCGAAAAGGGCCATTCGCTCCCAGCCAGTTCCGAACTGGCTGGGAAACAGATTCCTCGTGCCTCGAAGAGTCATAGCAATCGATCCCCGGA
>WWET01000405.1:265446-282232 GCA_011038615.1 Limnodynastes dumerilii
TGAACAGTCCTAACTCTAATCTTAACTCTAAATAGAGCCCCAACTTTGGGTCACAAATCCAATATCTTTCTAAACCAAGAGTATACCTCACGTGGAGATTCCCAGGTCTCCCAAACTTCTGTTCAGCAGAGAAGACTTGTAAGTGGCGAACAGCTTATCACTTATCTGCAGATATATATGTATGTAAGTAATGGCTAGAGTGCAAGGCCATGTCTTGTCTTTTGTACAAATTTCCCTTGCCTTGTGCACCGGTCATATATATTACTTTATAAACTGATTTTGTAGCTGCCTCCATTTTGGATATATATATATATATATATATATATCACCCTTACTGCTTCTTCTATCAGCACACACTGTAATTGGAGTCAGGTGCTGATAACCAGGAACACTTCATTATTTTATCATCGGGAAGTGTTACCGCCTCATTATAATAGCAGAACCTTTGGCAGTTCGATCCGAGCACTCATGTTTGTACTAACGCTGTGTCAGGGATAAAGGTCACATGCGATGATCTCAGAGAAGCAACTGCTGTTGCTACAACTCAGACTGGAAATGGTTATAAAAAAAAAGTTCATGATTCTGTTAGAAAATTTTCAAAAAAGTATATGTTCTTCTCATGATCTGGCTTCACATTCACCTAAAGATCAAAGAAATTGCAAAGTACCTTTAGTAATGATGAAAAGTAAAAATCCGATTTGAAATTGGGGGTACTTTAAGTCATGTATTTATTCTTTCTTATTGCCTGTGCTGCTTCTGTATTTATCTCTATCTTTGCTGTTGATATTTGTACTATTAATGTTCCACACAAAAAAAAAAACACTTTATAAAGTGAATAATTCCAATATATCCTGTGTGAGACCTGGTTCCTAAGAGTTAACTTAACCCATTCAGTCTCAGTTGGTTGTCTAAAAGACTGCCTGAATTCCGCTCCAAAATTCAGGGTGTTGGCCACAAGAAGCACGCTGCCATGCTGTCTAAAGCAACACTAAGGGCCAGATTAACTAAGCTGCCGGTTTGGAAAAGTGGAGATGTTGCCCGTAGCAACCAATCAGATTTTAGTTCACATTCTCTATTATGTAAAAAGAATCTGATTGGTTGCTATAGGCAACATGTCCACTTTTACAAATCCTCAGCTTAGTAAATCTGGCCCTAAACGCAGACGTGCTCTACAGATATCACCATACATCTGTCAAATGTTTCTGAGACTACATATTATTTCTGCCCCAATAAGAGACGGCAGCAGTTACAGGCACATTCAGCACACAGGTTTTCATTAGAACACCTTAACAATGAACCAGAAATCATTAACCAATGGTGACGAAGATTCACGCCTAAAAAATCATTACTAAAAAAACAACACGTCTCTATTTGCATTGCATGATGTAATAAACTCTAACATCTAAGCAATAATCTATATGACTCTCAATATTGCTTCTTAGTTCTATGCTATTTCAACATTGAAGCGACAAATATATTATGACAATGACAACTTTGAGCCATGGATAAAGCCATCTCGACCTTTTGCCTCCACTTTAACACATACAAAGTATCTGTACTATCTGTTATTGAACAAGAAGTCCCAACAGACACTGTTATCCTTCAAATCTGTTCACTCGTTACGCAGCGGTGATCAACATAAAAATATGTGAGCAAGACAACAGGATATATGGCAACATTTTAATAATATGCAAATAAAACCTTTGTTACAAGTGGAAAATAATCTCTAGATGGAATGGACATGATATGTCGTCCTCTGGGGCTCAGGCAGAAAACAAAACAACCGCTGCTGATACCAGAGGCTTTCTTTGCAAAAGACATAAGCTGATATTTTGGCCATTTCCCACTGTGTACAAATGACACGAGTGACCTTTAAATTCATGTGTTCATTGAAAAGGATTTCACAAACCAGCTGAAGATTGTTCTGAAGCATTTTACACTTCAGTAGTTCTGTCAGGGGCTTGTAGAGCTCCCGTTCCTCATTGTACTTATGTGAGCATCAAAATATGCACTAAAACAACTTCCAATAAAAACACAAAGTACACATTTAATTAAAAGGCAAATAGATATAGACGCAGGCTAGAGAGCAATGCCCTGTTCAGATCTCCTCATTTCCACTTGATTACGTGATACGTTAATGAGATTGTACAGTATAACCCCATTATAATGTAATCACTGCTTGTTCCTCATTCCCACGCCAGGATGTGGGAATATCTGCATATCGACTATTTTTAAATGGTGTAAAAGACTATGAGCAATATTCATAGTATACTTATCTGACACATAGGGCCCGATTCAATTGCCGGCGAAGTTTTCAAAAAGTTTGCGTCGGTAAAAATACGACGCCTTCGCCGGCAATTGACCGATAAAAATTCGCCTATTCAATTATTTTTTTACCGCTGCGCTAAAACAGCAGACAGAGTTAAAAAAATAACCAGAGAAAAAAAAAATCTCTCTGTTAACGCCGCAAATCACCTCCTGCTAGCAGGAGGTGACCGGCGCTACTGAGAGACTATTACCCAGTGCCTGAAATCACGTTCTCACGATACTTCAGGCACTGGGTAATAGCCTCAGTAGCGCCCGGCACTTCCTGCTAGCAGGAAGTGATTTGCAGCGTTAACAGAGAGGCGGTCCCTGGATGGCAGGGCATGGTGCTGCATGTCCTAACATCCATGGGCATGCTGATGCTTGTAAATCTACAAGCATCAGCATGACCTGTTGGGGCACAACATAGGGCAGCGTTAAAAATCCGCACCTCTCATAGGTGCGGATTTTTATCGTTAAAAAACCGGCGTATTTTTAACGCAAAAAAAGAATTGAATTGCAAAAAAAAATAACGCCGGTAAATTTAAAAAAAATGCGTTAAAAATACGCCGGCTAAGGATTTTTTCCTAATTGAATCGGGCCCATAGATTATTAGTACACATACTATTTAATAGCTTATGAGTTAAATATTAAAGATATTATTAGATCCTTAAATTGGCAAATTTGATGGGTGCATACATTGCATTAAAAATACAATTTTGGTCTATGAGCAACCCTAAATTAGCATACAATTGAACCTGTGACACTCTAGAAGTCATGAAACTACAATTCCCAGCATACTCCTACAGTATTGGACTAGCTACAGCTGCCAAAGCATTATGGAACTTGTGGTTTTACAATCGACCAAATCCAAGGGGGAGATATGTTAATAGCACAGTAAGGGCTGCTTACAGCCCTTAACTACAATCCTGACTTCCGCACCGTCTCCGTTTTATGTGATAACAGATAAAAAATTATAAGGTATGGTCCAGCAATCTCCAAACAGGAGGCAAATGGTCTCTCACCAGTAAGGAGACAGGATGCTGTGAGATTGTATATGGATCCGGTAGAATACCAGGAGGGCCACAGGTTGTAAGAAAAAGCACTTTTAAAAATAATTATTATCATTATTATCAGTGTTATTATGGAACTGCTACTTTGTGTGATTTAAAACCAGCATCTGATTTATTGCCTTTATTTTTTTATGTCACAAAACTTCTATTTTCAATAGATAACATTGCAAAAATCCACTTTACATACCTGTCACCGGATTTATAGCAAAGAATCCTTGTGGGTTTCCACTTGAAATCTTATAGGTCAGCTTGTCATTAGAGCTGGAGTCTGGATCAAATGCGTTAATCTGTACAACAGATAAGTCCCGAGGTGAGTTTTCCATGACCTCCGGGTAATACACAGGTTCTGACGTCTGTGGTGCATTATCATTAACATCTTCTATTTCGATGTATATCTCAATAAAAGAAGAGAGGGGAACCACACCACGATCCGTGGCATAAACAGTCAGCCAGTAATGAGAAGTCGTTTCACGATCAAGAGTGTCTGCGGTCCGTATAACACCTGCAACATTAAAGAGAGACAGAGAGTGTGGTTAATGGAAGTTTCAGCACTTAAGGTTAAGTATCTTTCAAATTCTAATTGCACTAAACACATAATAAGTACAGAGACAATAATAAACCTATTCTAATACAAACATATTTAAGTACTGGTGGACAAGGAGTAAGAAGATAGGAGTGCTCTCCACTGTTAAACATTATAAGAACATAGGAAATGAAGACGTTTTGGTATAAAGTGTTTTTGACATTTTAACAACTTTAGAAATAAATCCAAATAATACTTGTGGTAGGTAAATATCAGATTGTTTTCTGTGCTACAGTACAAAAAGTTCCCACGATACAGAAATATATTTCTCCTGACCTAAGGTCCCATATTTCACCAGCTAAATGTGGAATGTTTATCAAGATTGCAACAAATCAGAAACAGGAAAAGACATGTCTGCTGAGCAATGTATTCCTACATCCAAATAACCAAAGACAGGACACGACCATGCTATATACATCACCAATGCCATTCATTTCCAACACTTAACTAAGGTAACAAAGGTGCCCACCATGAATGGGGCATCCCCTCTCCAGGTGCCATAGGAAGCTTTGTGATGCAGCCCTGGCCTCCCTCATTTTTGCTCAGCAGAGTGAGGATTTTGTTTGTAGTGGTAACTGCTGCCATACACGCCATCGGAGACACTCCTAGTACGGAGTATCTAGGTATGTGTGAATGTGGTGCAGGTGCAGAATATAGAATACATCCTAGTGACTGGAAATGACCCTTTTGTGGGGATATGGTTCATAGTAGTTAAAAATAAGTTTAATTAACAATATGAACTATTTGTCATGGACTACAAAAGTCTAAGAATCAGATTCTAGCTCTCACTTTCCTATTACATACTAGAGAATGTCAGTTAGAATTTGATTGGTTGCTATGGGCAACATCTCCACATTTCCAAACCCGCAGCTTTGTAAATCTGGCCCTTAGAGTTTAGGATTACTGAGCACAACAAGCACTATTGTATACCTACACCTTACTACGATACGGCTGGCATAATGCAACAATGCACAGTCTTGATCCAGCTTAAGATGGATTGTCAACTTTTTAATTATTTTTACCATACCCTGCTTGTGGTAGAACCAACAAGGGGATGTATCCTTGTGGTGGGTTCTGTTATATGCTCATCATGGGATCTATTGTACCTTTCCTGAGTTCTTTGTACTTGTATGGGGGTTCTACTATACTTTCCAGGTGAGTTCTTGTACCATACTCAAGGATTCTATTGTACCCTGCTTGTGGGATCTATTGTACGCTCCTCATGGCATCTATTGTACGCTCCTCATGGCATCTATTGTACCCTAAATTTGGGTTCTATTGGAAGCTCCTCATGGGATCTATTGTACCCTGCTTATGGGTTCCATTGTACACTCCTCATGGGATCTATTGTACCCTGCTTATGGGATCCATTGTAAGCTCCTCATGGGATCTATTGTACCTTCCCTGAGTTGTTTGTACATGTTTTGTGGGTTCTACTGTCCCTTCCAGGTGAGTTCTTGTACCATACTCAAGGATTCTGTTGTACAATGCTTGTGGGATCTATTGTACACTGCTTGTGGGATCTATTGTACCCTACTTGTGGGTTCCATTGTATGCTCCTCATGGGATCTATTGTACCCTGCTTATGGGTTCCATTGTACGCTCCTCATGGGATCTATTGTACTGTACTCTGCTTGTGGGTTCTAGCTGCAGATGTGCAAAGTTTGTGTATGAGTTTTGCTTTATAATGACTGCTTACTAATGACAAACTACTGTTCATGACTGCACTAAAGATATGATTCTAGTGAAGTTGTAACCCGGCTTCCAATGGATTTTATTGAGTACCAATTTTTTTTGTGCTTTTCAGCGTAAGGAAAAGATAAGGCGCTGGTACATCTCTGTGTGTTCTTGTCTGAGCTAATTATAGGACTTTCACATACTGCAGAACCTTTCACTGGATCACTGCTAACCAACTGTAAAACAAGTCCAGGCTGATAGGTTTTCTGAAATTATGCATCTAGTTCATTTAGCTGAGAAGTCAAAAGGTGTTTATTTAAAAGACAAAGTCGTAAAAGCTTTTATCCGAAATATGTCAACTGAGATTTTTTTCAGGGGTGGGGGCGCGTGGTGGTGGGGTAATCTTTGTCAAAAGAGAAGCAATTGTTCCTGCCCAGAGAAATGGTCAGCAGGCATGTTCTACAGATAAATGGGAAAAGATGATGCAATTAGAGAATCTCTACTGAAGCTGCTCCTGGATTCAGCATGTTACTTCCAGTCCATAGAATCTTTTGAGAAAAGAAAGAGACAGACAGCTTCCACCGTCATCCCCCTTTATGCCTATTTTAATAGCATGGCTTATAGCTGTCATCCTGCGGCTTCTGTGTCAGAACTTCACGAGAACTGCTATAATTGCTGTATCTAGGAAAAAAAAGCTTGGTAAAGCCTTCCGGATTGGATATATGTTAAAATGTTGCATGTGCTATGTTCTAATATTCACTAAGCAATAATGTCATACACATGTGCGTTTGTCTACCATCAAATACTGTCGGCTAATAAGCAATTTAATCAGAGATGTAATGACAAGGGCAGTATGCTAAATGTCAAGGATACATCTATCACTTTGATTAACTGTTTTCTATATAGCAGTATCCATGCATTGCTAGCCAATTTGTTCCTAGTTGTGTAAGGTCAGATAAGCCACAAGCCTATCTGATGCTTCAGTATTTTCAGACAACAATCTACTTTATTGCAATCATTTTTTAGGTTACATCTGACTATTTTGCTGATACTGGAGCAAAGAGTTAAAGGAAGATGAGAAAAAAGCTGTGTGTAAAAAATATCTCCTCTCCCCACTTTCCTTAGAAAATCTTCTGTTGAACTCAAAATTAAGGAGTAAAGAGTTGTTAATAACACGTTTTAATAAGTTTACAAGGACGGGAATGCTGGGGGCAGCATGAGCACAAGACCTGCTTTTTGTCTGTTATTCAATCATTTAGTTTCTTACTTTTTTATGTTATACTTTTTTAAATGTCTGTAGAAATAAGAGACATAGAGGGACTAAGTAATTGGGGTTAATCTACCTCTGCTCAGTGATTGCAAGTCGTGGTTTTGTAAAAAATACTTTGAAACCAGATGAAATATGACTTTTCCGGCTCTGTACATGTACGTAGTTGTAATGCTTTGAAACGCTCCAGGCTGGAAATCAAGTCATCTTCTTACAATACTTGGGACAAGAAAGAACTTGCTTTGGTGTGTGATGCATAAACACCTTGCAATAAAACTAACCATTCTGACCAAGTAAAAGCCGGAAAGGCTGATCCATCAATTCTGTCAGCCGATAGTAATTCAGACAGCGGTCTGTTAAACAGGAACTCAACTTTTGCTTGACTCTTTGGGCATGATTCAGTTGCCTGCAAAGCTTGGTCGCGGTGCATTTTTTGTGAATTTACAGTGCATATTTTAGCTCACCCCTCACATTCATATTAAAATCTGCAAATTTTTCCTATCGTAATAGACAGGAATAGGCACACTTTGCGCTTATTCCTGTCTTTATGGTCAACTAAATCGGGCCCTTTATGTGGAAATAAATCTTGCAACACAGAGAAGAGAATTTCTAGTGTAGACAACTTCTTATCTTACAAAACCTTAATTGTGAACTTTATAACTCTCATAGAGAATGCAGTTATTTTTATTTACTTTTATTTAAAGCAAGGAACTCAATAAAATGCATACTTTAAAGACAACCATATGTGCATTATATATCAATTATAGAGGTAGGGTAGAGTCTAGGGCATGACTAGAACTTCTCAAATGCAGCATGGTAACATTGAGGGAAATCAGGTCAGTCTGGATGTAAGTAAAAAATATATTTTTAAGCCTAGTAACACAAAAGTTAAATTGTAAAATGTGTTACAAAGTATTTCTATTTTTGAAAAAAAATCATCATTTAATAAAAAAATTAAATAAAACCCTACATAAATTGGGGCATATTATTATTATTGTTATTATTATTAACGTTTATTTACAAGGCACAACAAGGTATCCGCAACGCCGTACATAGGCAACAGGAAAGCCAATAGTAACATATACAATACGATTAACAGACGGTAAAAATTCATAAAGTTAAGGAAAAACAATACAGGTAAAATGCAAAACTAGCAGAACAATATATATGGAAAATAAAGAAGCGGGGCATGTGTGTAGGAGCAGAGGAATAAGGGGAGATAAACAGTAAAGATCATGACAAGGTAGAGGGAGGAGGGCCCTGCTTATAGGAGCTAACATGCTAAATGGGAGTGGGAAAACAAACAGGAGACACAGAGATAAAGATGGGGAGGGCAGGTAAGCTTAGGTGTAGGAAGGGTAGGCTAGCCTGAAGAAGAGGGTTTTCAGGGAGAGTTTGAAGGATAGGAGGGTTCTGGATTGCCTGATAGGTTGTGGTAGGTTGCTCCAATGCAGAGGGGCAGCCCGGGTGAAGTCTTGGATGTGGGAGTGAGAGGTAGTTACTCTAAAGACCCATCTAAAGATGCTGCTGTGGTGTAAAAAGCCATGGTTTAAGGATTACTAGCTGCTGATTAATATATAATCTATTTTCTATAATCTATCACTTTAAGAATGTTCTCAGCATGTAGTTAAGAAAGTTAATACAAATAAATCATTAAATGATGCTAATTCTAGCTTAAACAGCTACATTACATTGGGCTGGACCCAGAACTACGTCCGTCTTCCATAGACGGACGTAGTTCACTAAACAGTAGCTACTGCGCATGCGTAGTAGCTATTGTACGTAATCTGCGTATCGTTTCGATACGTAGATTGCGTATATGCGGTCTTTTTGAAAACTGGTCGACATCTACTGTTCCCCTCACCAATTCTGGATTCTCTTTTCCCAAAACACCAAAATACATTTTTCAGAAAACTGCACAGTATATACTGAGACTGCATAATACTGATTTAGCAAACATTAATATACAAATACATTTATTATACATGAGACACATGACTAACAAAATATTTGTTTCATTTCCCGAAAAAAATCTGTATATTATTATTGTTATGTGAAGAACAAAAAAATATTCAGGAAAGTGTGTAATACATACAAAACTACCTCTCCTCCTAATATAGGCTTTTCTTTCCATCTGCATTGAGTTTATTTTGAATAAAGAATGGATTGATGTTAAAAGGAAATCACCTATTTTAAACTGCGATTAACACTTTTCTTATTAAAAGTTAAGAACATTTCGAAATGCAAGCTATAGACATATTCTCTAGCCGACCTTCTACAAATCTAGACCATCTCAATATCTCCCTATTCATTACATCAATGATTCTGTTGAATAAGGTATTCTGAAAAATAAACTGTACCCTGTTTATCAATATGAAGCAGTCTCAGTATGCCCAGTGGATGCATTATCTAATAAATCAATCTTTAAATGCACACTTTCACTAGCACTAAAAGAATCTACCCAAGAAGTATTTATACCAGCAACAAATGTAACGTTTTAATGAGATGTGTTATTACACTCAATTGATTTTGCATATCTATTAAATGCTTTAACTGCCAACTTGAATCATCGCAGTGTGTAAACATAATATTTCAAGCATTACAAAGGGCGTTGCTTATGCGCTGCACAGAATAAGTATTTAGCAAAATCCAAAATAAATCTACCGCAGAGCACAGAACATTCAGGCGCTAATCCAGAGTTTGAGAGCAAGGGCAAAAGAGATGCAAGTGTAGCATACCTCCCAAAATATCCAATAAGGTAAACGGGACAAATAAGCCTCATCTGTCCATTTTGTCATAAAACCGCCCTTCTGGCACCTACGCGGGACAAAATGAACAACAAAAGCAATAAAAGCACTTATCGGGACAAACTAGAAGGTGGGCGGAACAGTCACCCAAAATCAGGACTGTACTGCTGGAATCGGGACAGTTGGGAGCATGGTGTAGCTCTGTGTAAAACCACGTCGCAGGGCAAATTGAAACTGTGGAAACAGAATGAGAGCGGTGTGGTGAGTATACCTAGCACTACTCTAAATAACAGAATAAACATAGAAAATATTCAGGTCAATTGCACCCCTCATATTGTAACATGGTTTGGCTCAAGCTGACATGTCCACACCTGTTTTGCTCTTATTCTCACACTGGATCAGCCCCTCAATGAGAATAACTGTGATTTTCATCCCTTGGGTCCCATGTTTTTTGGGGGAGATTGAGGGGGGGGGGGCAACAAAAAAAACCCATTAACTTTTGACTGTTCCACAAAAAGGTGTTAATCTGAAAAGCCTCTCTCTCAAACGCTCAGGACAACACCATAAACATTCTTTAGGCGGCTAACAGAATATTTGTTAATGATTAAACACTAACACCACAGGCTGGCTTAGGTTTATTACACAAAGGAATTCAGAGCTGAACAGCCTTGTAGGCATCTAGGAGCAAACAATGAAATGGACGGCACATACATGGAATATATTATACAGTTTACGTCACAAGGCACATTAAAATGCCAACTCCAATCGCCATGGTAATAGCTATGATTTTTGAGAAAAGCAGTCCTTGCCGTTAGGAACAATCATAGACGGAACTATATAAATGACACAGTGCTCAGGATGAATCACCAGTTCGGACAAATGAAAGGAGTTACTATCTGCCACTAGTATTTGTGAGGCCAAACAGCACATTCCTGTCTTATCTGGTATCACAGATGAAAAAACAAAAAACACCTTTTATTACAGGAAAGAGACAGGGCCCAGCTAGAATTACACAATCGCACATGTCTCCTACATCATGCACACAGCTACAAGCACTCATTCTTAAATCCATATGTGAAAAGAATTTAAGGGTTTTTTCCGCAAGCCCCAAAAAAAGGAAAATTTATAACAGTAACAAACGCTGTTCTGGGATTGTTACCCTGCATTCTCAAAATCCTTCATCATCAAAACTCAGAACGTTAAACTTAATATATTAACTACAAAGCTGAGTAGCTAACTACCTACATCATTCTTCACAATTAACGGGCCATCCAGAGCTACTTTCCATTACGTTTCCTAGCGCAGCGTAATTACTACGCACTCCCCTCGGCTGTACATAGTTTGGCCGTGTTACGCTTTTCAAACCCTACCTTAACTTTTCCAAGCGTAACTCCAGTCGGCCATAATGGCTGCACGTACTTACGCACCTAAGCACGCCCCATACTATATGATTTAAATGTCTCACCACGCCTCCGAAGCGTAATTACGGGTGTCGTATGGCTGTTACGCCCCTTCGTTCGTAGTTACGCTGTTGATAGTAGTCTGGTACGTACGTTCAGCATTACGTGTCGTAACATCTTCCGCACGCATGTGCAGTACAAACAAAATACCGTTTTTCCGCCTCCGGCTAGCGTAAATACGATAACACACTTAGTTCTGGATTTACCCCAATGCCCTCTATTCTTCTAGCCCCAAGGAGACTGAATTACACATGTAATAATACTAACAGCAACTACTTTCCAGTCCATCTGTATAACATAACAACAAGTACAACTTCACATTCTAATAAATAAATACAAATACAAGGGGCTCAGAAGAATGGGCCTGATCCAGACCTACGCCCAGCGTAGCGAAGGGGCCATACGCCCGCACAGGGGGAGTGTCGGGGAGAGTGGACGCCGATATGCTGTGCTTTAGTAAGCACAGCGCATCGCCGTAGGTCTGGATCAGGCCCAATGACTCTGCCAGAGAGGGGGAAACTCCAAGAGTGTGGGTCCCCGTTGCAAAATAGGAACTTTCGTCTGTCTCTGTTTCTAAAAGCAGCCCATTGTGGCGGGGACTGAATGTACCTCACGTGCACCCAAAATTACAAATGTATTTTAAGACTCTAGAGGGAACCTTAGTCATTTTCATAGTGGCCATTCACATTCATGATTTGGAAGCCACCTATTTTCAAATTCTGTATCTGCCCCTGAATCTACCTAGATTACATATTTCTGCAACTTGCCATGGAAGGAGAGTCCTCAGCATTTATGAAAGGGAGTAGCGATCTTTGGGTCGCACCTACAGTACAAATGTGTTATTGCTTTAAGAACATGTAATTATATGGTAATGTTTCCCCACGTTGCACTGAGGGAGGCGAGTTTAAACGGTAAGGATGTAAATTGTAAGAACACATTTCCAGCATGACCTAATCAACTTAAAATTATAGTGTAAAAATAAAGCTGTTTGGTAATAAAATTCTACATAAAAAGCAGTCAGTATTTCCTGCATTTCAAAACAAAACCACATTAATTTGTGTCCCACACTGCAATATGATTTATCCCGGATCAAATTAACTATCTTTTACACACCCAACTCAAGATAGACAAGAGAATGGATAAGAGGATTTTGGTATTCTTATTTTCTTACACACAGATAAGAAAATAATTAGCCAAGTAAAAAAGGACAGTAGATTCTTTTTTAACATATAAATCAAGCATAGGCAATCATTGGCACTCTTTATGTTGAGAAAATACAACACCTAGCATGTCTGAACAGCATAGGCATAGTTTACACGTGGCAAAGGATGATGGTACTTGTAGTTTAATACTACCTGGTCACCTGATACCTGGTTACCTATGCCTGATACAGCAGAAGAAATCTTAATTCAAGACATGGGACATTAAATCTATATATACTCCTATGAAAAGGCATCCTGCCATAATGGTGGCAACAAGGATTTAGGATATTTTGTACTATGAAAAGTGCTCACTTGGTAAGATTTAATGAGCAAATAATCAACATATTGGGTCATATACAGAGTTCAGTATGAGAGTATATTTCCGCTTGCTGCATTCGTAATTTCGACTATTCGTATATAATGCCCACGTAACTACGTATAAAGGGGCGGGTCATCCCTACAACAGCCTAAAATACGCTCTGTGTGCAGGGGGAGGCATTTAAATTGTACAGTATAGGCCGGGCTAGGCCGTTACGTGCGATAATCCATTACGTACGACCGTAGTCACGCAAGAAAAAGTTAAGGCAGGGTGTGGTACTCGTAAATCAAGTAAATTCCGTGCGTCCGAGGGAAGTGCATAGTTCTTACGATCGCGTAAATACGCTACGAGATCATACTTAAAGTGAACTTAAGTCTGGATCTGGCCCATTGCTCTTAAAATATATGAAAGAAAGCATAGACAACACTGCTGTGAACTATATGTACTTCTGTTATGTTTAGAGGAATTTTAATGATTTACATGTACTATAATTTGTATCACTATATGTAATTCATCCATGATCATCATCGGTCTGGTCCTCAATCATAATGCGATTCCTTCTTCAAGCATGAATCTTGTAGGTGTCGTTAGGCGTAAAATAAGTATTGGAATGCTAACTTTCCACCTAGCTATTTACATAAATATCCATATTTATTAGCATATTTTGCTAATATTTCTTATATTAGTTTAACTAATGAACTAATTTGCTAGTGATATGGAAGATTAGCAATTAAATAATAAGCACTGCAAAAGCCCAGGGGGGAAAGGAAACATTCCAAGATTGGTATTGTGTTATGTTATGATAGGTGGGGAAGAAATAGACACTAATTAAGTTGTAGCCTCATTTAACCTGTTCATTTCCAGAGAGAAGATATATTTAAAGGACAACTGTCTATTTTTTTTTTTTACTAATATAAATATTTAATACTGAAGGAACTATTTAAGCCTTTTTTTTTTTCGTTTGACTCTTTCACTGCCCTATTATTTTCTCCCCCTCTGCTTGTAGAGAGGCTGTCTCTCCCTTAATGTTTATAAAAGGTCAAAGGGAGGATTGAATTCACTGGGTTGAATGAAATGAGTTTACATTGCTGTTTTCGGTGGAAAATCTTCCCAGGTCTCCAGAAAATAGGTACAAATGAATAATGCAGGAGAAAAGTAGGATAATTAAATTGAAGGCTAGGGTTAGGTGACATATCCTAAGGGCAGGTTTACTAAGGCTTATTCTTAGGAAGAAAAAAGGCTTTAAGTAGCGATTGTTTAAGGCTTTTTGTAGGCTTCTGCTTTTAGAACATCTTAAAAAATTTTTTTTTGCCAACACACAGATTATACCCCATTTACACCGAGCCAAAAGACCCAGGATCGAGGTTGTGGCTCAGTGTGAAAGGGTCTGACTGCCTCTACCTGGGTCTAAAGACCTGGGACAATTGGAGGGTTATTCCCAGGTCCGACTGGGGTAGCCTCCAGTATGAAAGGTGAGACCCAGGTTTTTTAACCCAGGTCTCACAGAAAAAAAAGTGACTGGAGGGATTAGGGAAAATTGATGGCTCACACTTATTTCCAGAACACAAGGTAATAACTCGGGTTCAAAAACCCATGGTTTTTTCCAGGGCAGCGATGTGAATGTAGTCAGAGTAGCCTGTAGCTGGCAAATGCATGCACCTTTCTGGAATCCTAAAAATACCCGGGCTTTGTTTTTGTTCATCTGTAATAGGGCTCATTTTATGACATTATATGTACCTGCATCTGGTGTTATCTTGGGGCTGATCCAGTGTAAGGAGCAACGAACAACAACAAAGGAGTTCATTTGAATCTGTATAAACCATTTTGCAATGTAATGGGTGTAAATTATTTTAGCCTATTGCACACAAAGGGGCTGATCTAAATTATGAGAAGTGTACACCTGAACAACCATTTTGCAATGTTAGGGCGCGAAGGAGTGCCATTTTATTCAGTTCCATGGAGTGCCGAGCGCTGTTTTAAGCTGTCAGCCTGACAGATTCTAACAGGCATCAGTCCCGCCCAGCTCCGCCCCCAGCCCCACCTGACTGCCTAGTCCTGCCCATCCAGCCTTTGACTCCGCCTAATTTCTATGGTGCTCGAGTCAGTCACCCTCTACCCATGAATACATCAGTTACTGAAATGGCAGCGACATGATAGGACATGTCTGCACCTAGACAAAACCATGTTGAACTTGAGTTGAGAATTCCCAGCTCAGCTCGATACGGCAATTTAGAATTAAAACTGCTTTGTTAGAAATGCAAACATTAAATACTAAATAGTGGCTTGCAAAAATAAAAATAATAATAATAATAAATCATCCATTGCTTTTGTTTTTCAGGAGAAAACAGATTGCAGAAACAAAAGCATTAGACACTCAGATAATTGTCACATTTTTCTAATACTATCTAATTACAGACTAAATTGCTTTTACAATCTACCTGACCTTAACTTTCATTTTTACAATTTTTCTTTACTAATGTGTTCACGTTTTTTCCCCTTGTTTATAAACAGTTAAACTTTTAATTGCAAGACTTTTAAAATATTTCTATATAAACAGAAATAATAATAAAAAAAATCCAGCTAAAATGAAATCATGCTAAACAAACTGATGAAAGGGATATGTACGCTAGGATATATTTGGGTTTGGTCACACATTACTATAATCCGATTCTGCAGCATTATGAACGTGACAAAAGCGAACTGTAGTGAGCAAATTCTGAGACCGACTTCAGGGCTTTAACCCTATTACGGCCCACATGATTGACTCCGGTAACTGCAAGTGTGACTTTCAGGCCTCTCATATAGATATTGCTGCTTATGTAATCAGTAAAGGTGTGCAGATATCCTGCCTCATCCTGAAAGAGGCTTCAGAAAATACTAAGGCTTGTCTGAACTAGCCCAGTAATAATGCAGGATGGCCAATGCGGACTGACTTGTATAGAAAATACGACTCCAGTCCTGGGAATCACATATCTGGATTAATGAATACAACTATTCAGTTGCATATACACTATGTTTTCTGTAATGAACATTCGCACTTGGTTGCAGTACAAGTACAGCTAGTTGTTACCTCCTGACAAGAATGCCCAGTTGCTTTGAGTAACACCAGACAGTCATCTAAGTACTAGCACCACTGGTTGAGAACTCCTGATCTAAAGGAAAACTGGTGCTAGATATTTAGGGCCGTACTAACCCGTCCTGCCCCTAACCCTCCCCCCGTTTTTAGGTATCTTATGACATAGGACTGCCTTATCTTACCATGCGTAGTGTCCTTCTTAAGAAGGACACTATGCATGGACATTGCCTCTCCCCCCCCCCCCCCCCCACTCGCACACCCACCGCGTGCCCCCCCACTTCTACCTAAACACTCCCTGAGGCAGCTTAAGGCCTCCTTTCTCTATCTAAACTACTCCATGAGGTCTTTAAGGACCGCACGGAGGCAATTACGTACCTAACTGGTACGTAGATTGCGGAAATGACCTACTACACATGCGTAGTAGGTCATTTCGCAAAACTCCGCACCAAAGAAACAGAAGCTTCTTAGGTGTGAATACGGCCCTTAATTTGGAGCGTCTTTAACCATATATTAAATGTTGTATTTATCTATGTCCTAAATGACTTATATTAGTGTTGCTGCCCAGGTTTAGAGTAGAATTTTCTCTTTGTCATTACTTAACCCCTCTACACACTACATTTCAGGCTTCAGGTCACCATGGTGACCAGAACTCTGGATGTGGCGCCCAAAATCAGTCAGACGGTCTACTGGATGACCGCGGACAGTCCTGTTACACAGTAAGCACTATAGACATGTCTTTCTGATTGTACTGATCATCATATAGAGTGGTCTTTTTTCCCCCTCAACCATGTAAATCACATATACATTTGGTTGGTTTTAGCGTGCAATGCCAGAAATACAGCTTTATTTTGATAAATCGATACTCTTCCACATTTATTTAAATTATCTGTAAATGCAACTAATGTCTTGCTGTTTCTGTACTTCTAATGTTGTTACACTCATGTTATGAAGATGTATTACACTTCGAGCCAATGACGTTATTCATCATGTTGTGTGACCTTTTTAATGTAAATCTGAAAAATGATGAGTATCTCCATTATTGTGTTATAATATGAGCAATACAAAACCTTTCAGCAGG